>JAMFLO010000024.1:0-181730 GCA_027475765.1 Paralagenidium karlingii
CATTCAAAAAGCCGAGGAGTGACGTCAGATCACGGGAGGAATTGCCTCTATTGTGTGACTAAACTGAACTCTCTCTGGATACAAGAACAAGCTTTGTGATTATTTCTTGTTGAAAGTGGATTTTAGTTGTCATTTTTTAAAAGTCTACTACACGACAGTATTAGCATGCTGTTGGAACCATGATTCCGTATTCCTTCAAGCACCGATCAAAAAGCCCATAATCCCGGTTGGTCGTTTTAGGCATCGGGTGTGTCAAGTTTCGAAAGTGAGTATGCAAAGCTTCATATACCTCATTTGCATTTGTCCACATACTGTACTATACCAGGCCCTGATAAATAAGCCAACCGTATATACCGACCGACCGTACAAAGACCTGTTATTATTGTGGAATGTGAAGAGTCCATAGAGATGTCTGGTGATGAAGATGTTGAGTCGCTTCTGCGTGAGATTCAAGCCCAAAAGCAAAAAGAGTTGCGTGCGCGAGCAGAGAAAGAAAAGATTCGAACAGAACTGAACCTACATGGCGTAGTAAGTGCTCTTTGTTTTGTCATGCACTATGCAGCATTGTCAGAATGATCTGTAGCCAGCTCTGGTGCTGCATCGAAGCGAAAAGCAAGAAACGCTTCGGCATTTGAGTAGACAGAGAGCAGAATATGCGCAACAAGAGAAGGAACGGCATGACATGTTGGATCAACTGAGTCAGAGTCTTTCGCGTAAGGTGCGTAAATGATAACGTCAGAATCGTTGCAGAGCTCTCACATTGCATTCGACGAGCTGTCAGGAGCACGATTTCAGGAGAGCACTTGCAGCAAAAGATCCCAAGCATCTGTTTCAGAACGCTGCTGATTCAGCTCCGGTGATAGCAAAAGATTGTATAAAGTTGAAAAATTCGTTCCGTTGTGAGACTGAAACCGAGGCAGTCGGGTCAGATTCAGTCCAAGCAACTCAAGCAGCAGCTTTTGATGGTGAACTCGCACAAGATTCAGCAAATATCACAAATACAGCCAATGAGAAACACATACTTGATGATCAGCACAGAAGCAAAGCAGAATCAGCTATTTCCGCGATTACAATCCAGTACCAAGCAAAGCGGATCGAAAAATTGAAGGATATTCTGTCGAGAACGACGCATCAATTACCTGATGAGATCCAAATGTCAGGTAAACAAGTTGGCTGATACGATACATCCAGTCTTGATCAGCAAATCAATCTACTCTTGGTTTGACAGCCTGTCCAACGAATACTCGTGCAGAGATGGATGCGATTGACGAACTGCAACACGACCTAAAAGAAAAACTAAACTACACAGAAGAAGCAAAAAGCAATGTCCAACGCTCCAGCGAGACAAGTGCTCACCAAGTGAAACATGTCGAAGAGGATGTTCACCACGGCTCCAATGCACATTGGAACATATATGAGTCCCGCTCTGCTCCAAATCCAAGTCATTGGAGCACACCACTACTGCATCCGTCATCTTTTTTGCCCCAAGAACAAGAATTGATGAGAGTGCATAATCATTTGGAGACCATGAAGCTGCTTGAGGAACAGCATTGGATAGAGAAAGAGAACACGCGACTGCAAGACATTCTTGCAACATATCAAGTAAGATGCATAGGGCGGTATTCGGAATGCTGGTTGTTGATCTGGTGTGTGTAGAACAACCAGATAACGCTGAAAAGTGGAAACGTTTGCAATCCAAAACATGATTCTATGTGTCAAGAAGATGAAGAGGATCTTGCCATCAGTCGTCTGAAGGTCAAGTTCTTGTATACCTGGGCACGATATGTTTATGTTGATTCGATCATTATTACAGAAGCTGCACTTACAGGAATTACTGCGCCTTCGACACGAAAGAGATCTCATTGAAGAACAAGAAAAGGTGTGAGAAGATTATATAGTTGTTCCGTGACTAAGACAACTTGTTGCTGTAGCTTGATGAGACGCGCGATGCTGTCCAAAGGCGACAGGAAGAGAAGCGACGACGGAAAGAGCACGATGAGTGGATGGTGCAGCAAAAACGCTTGTTGGTATCCAAGCGGATGCAAACACTCGCTTGTCCAGACAACTGTAGCATTCGGGACGACCAAAAAATGACGATGCTGGATTCCATTGATGGCGAGCTAGCGTATTCGTTTACGAACGGGATCTGTGTCTTCTGGGACTTTGTGATGGGACTTCCCGTGAGTGTGGAAGGCGCGCATCTAACGTTTGCACTTTTTGAAGGAAAGCTTCTTCGAAGTTCATTCAAGAAAGTACAAGCCAAGAGTTGTGATCTGTGTGCTCCAGGGATTAAGCGCTGCATGCTGTGGTCCAGACACAACTTCCCACTACTGACGGCAAGCACAGAACTCAAGCTAATTGTAGAGGTATCGTATATCTCGTCCTTCTCTTGCGTCGTCTGATGTTGATGAGTAGCTTTCCATTGTTTCGACACGCCTAGGTATCCAGTTTTGTTCCGGGTTGTGCCGGAACGGAAACCAGCTTGGGTTGGAGTGTTGTCAACTTGTTTGGCGTTGGGGTAGATGGTATGCCTACATTGCGGGCAGGATACCATAAGGTGAACTTGTGTAGTACTCCAATGCCAGATCCATGTAGCACACAGTTGCCAAACGTCATCCTTGAAGAGAGCGTATCTCAGCTGGCATTTCGCATTGTGCATGGAAGCGTTGGCGACCAAGCAGGTTCCATGAATCTAAACCCTGAGTCTCATTCACAATTATACAAAGCAATGGCCGATCGCAACCGAACAGCACGCGAGAGTCACCCGATCCAGGGAGATAGACCCAAGAGCCATTCGCGCGTTATCGAAAAGTCTGATCTGCGTTCATCAATGTCGACGGCGAGATCTAGGTTTTCTCCCCTAACACCGCAAACAAGCGTTCCATTTAGTGCAGCAAGCATGGCAAAGAGTGCTAAGCAGCATGAATCAGGTGAATCAGCATTATGCTATCTATGTCGGAGGCCAAGTCCAGCGCTGACCAGAATCAATGTTACAGACCTGGTTTCTGTTGTGCCAACGACATCCGATAGAAAAGAAGTGACAGCATGTATGCGATATTCCAACCAATGCCCTTCGAGTACAGCCGCACGCCCGTCAACCTCAATTCGAACTCTTGCTATTGTCCCAGAAGGTCAATGGTCTCACAACGAAGTGGATATTACATCGTGGATCTCAGTGGACAAATTCGCTGATCGTCGACAGCGCTTGACGCACGAGTTCAGTTTTGTACAAGGAGACTGTTTCGATGTGTTTGTGGATGTCGCGCGTTCACTTCCGGATTCTGCAACAATGAGTAAATGCACTGTGTTCGGAATTCACTCAGACCGGTCACAAGTGTCTTGTGTACAGAGCCATGGGTTAGCTGTTCTCAGTTCGGATGCATTCAATCCTGTCTATCGCAAGGTAAGCGCGCTGCATTATACACGCCTTGCAGGGAAGATCATTGATCCCTCAACCGATACGATCACAGTGGGCAGAATTCCGGGAAAGATGTTATAATCCAACGCTCACTGTGGTTATTCGTCTGGACACCATCGAGGCACATACCAAAAAGCTTGTGGTAGTTGGCTATGCTCTTCTGCCAGCTTTCTTGGATCTGGAGACTAGTGAGCAGCCACGACGTCCGAGTGTTCAGCAGTTCGCGCTGAATGAGGGAGGATACCAGTTGCCGATCTTTCCAGATATTCCATTGGGCAGTACTGCATCAGTTGATTTTACTGCCAAATTGATGGACAACCTTCCAAGACTCCCATGCGCAACACTGCTGATTCGGGTAAAACAAGCAAAGAAGACGGAAAGCGGGCTGCATCCACTTTCAAGGCGGGATATTCCCGAGCAAGAGTGGTTATCGCGTGGTTTGACGGATGCACTTCCGGACTACTTCACTTCCAATGTGTACGATACACTGTCAAGCACCCCGTCAGCAATCGAACAGAAAATCTATCGCATCAGAGTTGAGTCACGTTGGAGACAACACGCTTTGATGCACAGAACCTTACGGTTTGTTGTGACTAGGTTGACCGCCAACACCGTCCAGTCCGCGAAACGCTACGAGAGATCCTGCCGGCTGAACGCTTAACGAACGACGATGATACCGAGCCTATCGATGCGATTTTCCATGTGCGCCATGCTCAGGACGTTTCTAACTTGGTTGCACTTTCTCACGCGTGTGTTCCGTTGACATGCTCAGTCAACGCCAAAAGCATCTTTAGATCTTCGTTATGCTTTCCGCTTCTCCTCTGAAATCGGATTTCGTCTTGCCATCGATTGTGTTCACAACGTCAAAATGAAGAACGCCTTCTTCAAAGTGGTCTACAGTGTCTCACCCCCAGCAGCGTTCTATCAAGTACTGAAACACGCGTGACCGGATAAACTCAAGAAAGAACCACTTATCAGGACTCCTTTTTCCATCGTAGGAGACGAGACTCACTGGAGATGTCCACTTCACAACCTCGATGGACTGGTCTAGCGCCCAGACTTCACCAGAGTTTCAAGATGGGTTCTTGGTAAGCATTCATTTCAAGGCGTCTCGCAGTTCCGCGTTTGATTTGGTTTGATATCACTTTTCATTGTCCAGACTCTTCGGGACGTCAAACCAGTGAGTGATGGCATTCTGGTGGTGCTACTAGACGTTCGAGCTATGACAAAGTCTAGCAAGACTGGAATGTGGACTATCCAGCAGTATGGCTGGAGTTTCCTTCCCTTCCTCACAGAACAAGACACGGTCGCATCAGGGTGCTACCAATTGCCATTACTTCAAGGCCATGTCCGCCCAGTTGAGATCTAATGTCATGCTTTGGGGATTTGGCGATTTGACCTGATGGATTGTTCTGCAGGATGTGGTGCAAACTAATTCTTCGGTCAACCTATTGGTCGCTGGTCTTGAGACGGATAACAAGAAATCCAAGTCTCAAGCATTGAAGTATGTGGATGGCGCTTCCGTATTTGTGCGCATTGAAGACCCTCAATTGCCCTTCTGCTCGTGCTCACCGCTTGTAAGTGACGGTCCTGAGCTGTTGCGTCCAAGCAAGGCTAATTGTGCGGCTGTCCAGTCGCAACCCATCCACACAAGGCTCATGAGTCGCCAGGCAGCGCCTCGGTGCTTGTATGATGCTGGCAAAGTGGCACTGCTGAGAAAGAAGTCGCCAATGAGCAAACTCCTTCCTCCAAATTCGTCTGTACAACAACTTGAGAAAGAACTGAATCAAGTGTTTGCGCAGGTCAGACAACAATTGTGCTTTTTCAGGATCCTTCCGGTGCAGTTGTTAATAGTCACTGCTATAGGAACTGGGTATCCTCCACTACTCCTTCTGAACTACCTGACGTGAAATAGAGAATGCAGTAACCAAGATGAGTTATGTAATGTGCTCGTCTGTCATTGTGCTTTCTTTCTGTCTCTTCATTCTATCGATACCTTGGCGGGATGCCAATGTGCTGATGGTAAACCTGGATGGATACGTTGGTTTGGAGTGCGTTCGGCTTCCAAATGCGGTCGTATTGGTTGTTGTGTGCACGTTTCGCGATGTAGCCTTCGGACTGGTCCTAGCCAAGGATTACTTCTGCCATCCGACATAATATGGTTACTCCCGCCGCGGAGGTACACCATGATCGTCCTTCCTTGTCACGTGGGCTCCCGCGTGACTGGGAAGGACGATCAGCAGCGTGTTGGGACATTGGAACGCATCAATGGCATGCTGAAATCGATCTCGACGAACGATATCGATCGAAATCTGTTCTTCCAAGTCGAGAGAACTCTATTCTGCCGATTGCAGAAAGCTTTGACTGATCATTGCGTTCGTTTTCATGATCACTCTTGTTCTTCACCTTTTTTTTTTGTCAGATGAACCTGATTCTGAAGCGCTTCCTTGCATCATCGATGCAACCTACAGACCATTTGGTAATGGAGCAATGCTATCCCTGACTAAAAAAACGGCACTTGCCGAGCTATGTTGGCCAAAATCGTCTTTCTTTTCTGCCTGTGGACGCTCCTTTGGTGTGGACAGCCACTTCTGCCCAACTGCCATGCCAACTACAGTCGACCCTGTTCCATACACATTCGTACAACATACAACCGAAGTTTGGCTTTTGCGATCTGTTTGTCAGGACCGAAACTGCGAAAGTGCCGCTGTTCTGAGCCGACGATGAAGAGCGCGACGATCAAGAAGAGAGTGAGAAAGAATAAACTTCGGTTAGACCACTTTGACGAAGCACGTTACAGCATGGAAGTGATCCACGCAAGAGAACCCGACGCGAGTAAGCTTCAGCGATCCTTTGAGACTGGGGAAGCGCTATTTCTGCTCTGTTTCACAGGTCTGGTCGTCGCAGCATGCGTGTATGCTGGATTCAGCGAACACGTTCGTCTCTTCTCGTCCGAATTGGCAAGATATCTTCTGGGTTTGATGTTGGGACCGTTGCTCTTCGTGGTTGTGCTCCATATCTGGGAGATGTTCGCACTTGCACCTGTGTCGCCTGTTGAGACCCAAAAGATTGCCAGCTTTTAACTGTTAACAGAAATACTGGTGTTTAGTTTTTAGCCAATAGCATGCACGCATAATACATCCTCCGCGTATGATTGGTTCACTGGTGGTTGTTTAAAATGGCAGTGATCACATTCACGCCGCTGTATGGAGTGCACTCTCGTGACTCGTGTTGCGCGTATCTGCTCGAGATTGACGACGTTTGCATACTATTGGACTGTGGATGGACGGATGAGTATGATGTCGAACTTCTCAAGCCTCTTGAGCGCGTGATGAGTCGTATCCATCTGGTGTTGGTGTCGCACCCGGACATGGCTCATCTTGGTGCCCTTCCATACGCAATTGGCAAACTTGGACTACGGGCGCCGATCTATGGCACACTACCAGTTCATCGCATGGGGCAAATCACTCTCTACGACGCATATCAAGCGCGCACAAGGAATGACTCTGACTTTGATTGCTTCAGTCTGGATGACGTCGATGCTGTGTTTGAGAGTTTCAAGCAGCTCAAGTACTCCGAGAAGCTGACGCTCACGAGTTCGGGAGAAGGGATTGTTATCACACCACATGTGGCAGGCCATCTGATTGGTGGTTCGATGTGGAGAATCGTCAAGGAAACGGTGGGTCGTGATCGCTCCCGTGGAAGTGTTCTTTAATAACACTCATGATGGCCAGGATGAGATACTCTACGCCGTCGACTACAATCATCGCTCAGAGCATGTGCTCCAGAAGACAGTCTTGGACTCGTTTACGTATGTAGCCTCCCACGTGATGGTTTCATCTTCATAAGGATAACGCAATGCCAATTTCGCAGTCGTCCAACTCTGCTGATCACAGACTCCATGAACTTGTATTCGGAGCAGCCAAAACTGAAGGATCGCGACAGCAAGGTTCCTTGACGATCTGCTTTCAGTCAGTTCGTTGTACTGCTGACGATGAAAATGTGCGTGGTTCATGAGCAGATAATGGTGGAGATTCTCAAGACAATTCGTAGC
The DNA here is from genome assembly GCA_027475765.1 of Paralagenidium karlingii. NCBI lineage: Eukaryota > Oomycota > Peronosporomycetes > Paralagenidium > Paralagenidium karlingii. The sequence continues at coordinate 7,473 of JAMFLO010000024.1, forward strand.
GGTGGCAATGTACTCATTCCAACTGACAGCTCCGGACGAGTTCTCGAGTTGATGCGTGTCCTCGACCAACACTGGATTCAAAACAAGTATGTACCTTATGTTCTCCTGGTTTTGGTTCAGCTCTCATCGAATTTGGAGTGAACAGGCTGCGAGACCCCATTGTTTTGCTGCATGACATGAGCTACTACACTCCGAAGGCTGCGCAAGCGATGCTGGAATGGTGCAATGAGCGAATCGCAAAGAATTTCGATGTTGCTAGACAGAACCCTTTCCAGTTCTCGTGAGTTGTTTGATTAGCTATTCTCTTCGTATGTACTGATGCTGATGTTGTTGCATTCGATCCTTAGCCATATCCATCTCCTCCACGATCTTGAAGAATTGGACAGATTGCCTAATCCGAAGGTTGTACTGGCTACGTCGAACACACTAGAGTGTGGATATGCGAAGGAACTGTTCCTGCGTTGGGTCTCCGAGCCTCTAAATTGCATCCTTTTGACATCTACTTCACCGCCAAAGAGTCTCGCGGGAAGACTAGAGGAGGTTGCCAAACTGCCAACAAACAAGCGTCGACTGTCCTGCCAGGTGAGAGATTGAAGGCGTGGCTTCATACTAGGATTGGAAAATATCACAGCTTTTGTCTGCTTACCAGGTGACCAAGCGAGTATTCCTTGAGGGCGCAGAATTAGCGCTTTATGAGGCAAAGGAGAGAAGAAAGCTTCGCGTTGAAGCAGAGAACAAGGCGAAAGAGATGGAAGAGGCTGCAATGGAAGATATGATGATGGGCCTTGAAGACTTTGAAAGTGATTCCGATGAAGAGAGTTCGAAAGAAGGTAATATCCCTTCCAGCAAGTACTAACAGTGTTGTACAGTGAGTTGACCTGTGATATGCATTTGCGTAGCTCAGCTCCGAGGCACATTTCGAGTAGGTTTGGGACATTTGACTTCTGTACGCCATCCGATGTTCTTCGCAACAGAGCAGAAGGTGGAATGGGATGAATATGGGGAGGTGAGCATTTCGATTCCTCGTTGCTGTCAGCAGTTTTGCATTCACGATCATGCTGTGGTGCCACAGATTATTCAACCAGAGGACTTCAAGGACGTCTCAGTAATTGCAAGTCGAAAGGGTATCATGGAAGACATTGAAATGATCGACCCGGAGGCAGATCAGCAGGCGTCGAGTGAATTGCGTCCAAGCAAAACGTTGATCACTGAGGCCGATGTTTCGGTACTAGTATAATAACTGGATTGGTCTCGCTGTGGCATTGTACTGCCGGCTGAGCTTGTTTTGTGTCAGATCGCGGCTCGAATCAGAAAAGTGGACTTCGATGGCCTTGCGGATGGGAAAGCCATTCGGAACTGTTTGAGTAATGTCAAACCTCGAAAGCTGATCTTGGTTCATGGCACTTCAGAGACAACGCGTGATCTCAAAAGCTTCGTCGAGGCCAACATCAAATCATGCGAATCGGTAAGGTTGGATGAATGCGCCAATGAGGTAGGTTTGCTGACGGAAGGATTGATCAGGTGTTTACTCCAGAAGTCATGGAATGCATTGACATCGAATCAGCCACCAACGTGTACAAGCTTTCACTGAAGGAATCCCTCTACTCCTCGATCGTTTTCCAAAAGGTAAGCTGCACACTGAAGTGCAAATCGCTAGGAGCTCACTGTTTGCTCTCGTTATCAGGTGGGAAGCCATGAAGTGGCGTATGTCCAAGGCCAATTCGCGTTTCCCGAGAACAGCTCTGTTCCAGCGTTGGAGCCTTTGCCTGAGTGCTCCAGCAGTCCAAATAGCACCCATGATCCCGTACTGCTTAGTGATGGCAAACTCAAACTGGACATGATGAAGCAGGTGCTTGGAAAAGCCGGCTTCAACGCCAAGTTTCGTGGAGGAATGCTCGTGTGTGATGATGGAGTTGTGCTCAAGCGCAATGTCAACAACGAGGTCGTCATGGAAGGTGTCCTCTCGAGCAGCTACTATCGAATTCGGTCTTTGCTTTATGAACAATTCACCTTGGTGTGATTCCGATGTGATCCTTTATTAGTGGACCACATCACACAAATTTGATAGCCTCTTACAATCGATGACGTTTTCGCAACCGGTACATTGTACCGTTTCAATCCACTTGTGGTTTTGTTTGCTGGGCTTAATTGGTTATCAGCCACACACACACATGATGCTGACCACCAGGATTGTGCGCCAACTCTTGCCTTGCCGCAATGCGGCGCTTGCATGCGCCAAATCGTTTTCCACGCAGACTAGTGCTGCTGCTTCCAGCGAAGAAGTAATTAAGCTTCAATTTCGAGCTAAGGAAGGATCAAACGCGTCGCGCCAACTCCGAAAAGCTGGCTTTCTGCCAGGTATCGTGTATGGTGAAGGAGTTGACGGCTCGACTGAGCGAATCCTTGTCGCCATGCCGAAACGCGAATTTGAGAGACTTTATAGAAAACACTGGAGCTCTATCGACAATTTGGTGTTTTCTGTGCAAATTGACCAGAGCGAGCCTGTCAAAGTCCTGATGCGGGACGTTGCGTTTAATCCTGGTAAGCTGTTGGTGCAATGAACCTCTTAGCTTTGCTGCCTTCGGGACTGATCACTCGGCCTTGCTTTCGTTAGTGAACGACGTTCCCTTGAGTGTGAATTTCTTGCGCTTCAAACCAGGGCGCAAAGTCAAGATCCCGGTGACTTACCTCAACGAAGACGGAAGCCCAGGGCTCAAACGTGGCGGGTACATTAACTACATCCACGATCAAGTGGAGTGCATTTGCCACAATGAGAACATCCCCGCAACATTGCAAGTCGATGTCAACGGCTTTCATGTTGGTGCCAAGATCCGAGTCGACGACATTGCCTTTCCAGAAGGAATAGAACCGACGCTTCCTGGTGGCTCCTTAGTCTCTAAGATTGCTGGACGGCGTGGCCTAGCACCAGCTGTGGAGCCAGTCACAGTGGTTGCAGAAGTGACGAAAGAGAAGGTTGTAGAGAAGAAGGAGGAAGAGTTCAATGTGTGGACTGATGTCTTTTAGAATGTCCTCTATCACGATGGTTTCTCCTTTTGCTAATACAACACATTTGGGGTGAGAAATTACCATCTTCGGCGGTTTCAGCGATGCTTAGCTTTATCCAGCGGAAAATCTTCCCGTAGCCAGTCCAACGCGGAGATTGCGTGAATCGCGCCAAGAACATCGCTGTCTTTGATCTGACGCTTCTTGGCAAAAAGCGCGCGCTCATAGCTTTTTGCCGCCATGAACTGAACAAAAATCTCCTGTGGACGGAACATCAAGTCATCATGAGTTCATTTCGCAAAGAATGGCTGACAGTAGCAAACAATTCAGCAACCGATGCTTTGGCGACAGCCAACAACGCTTCTCGATTCATGGACCCAGCTTCTGGGTCGCTGCGAACTATCCTTTTCACCCGCCCTGCAGCAATTGCTAGCTCAGCGAGATATGCACGCCTGGTAATCAAATAAGAGAACCGACCTATCGGATACACGCATCCATGTGAAGACTCGATCGTGTCAGCAAATTCGTGGGGTGTACTGGAACTGGTAACCTTGGTCACGGTCATCAACCGTTTCTGCTCGGCAGACTCTTCCTTGGCATGTTGTGCTAGGTTTGCATATCGCTATCGATGTTTTTGAATCATCTCACGTCCGCTTCAAAACACACAGCACTCTTGATGAAAAAGACTCACCTGTTTCTGCTTGTCATCAAGTTCGCGCCATAACTGACTCAGAAGCTTTTGTATTTCACCCATGCGCAGACCTCCAGACGCAGAGAGCGATAAGGAATCAACTCACCGCCTCAAGTGTTGAAGGCACGCCACGTCATGCTCTCGCTCTCTTACCTGGGTGCTTCTCGCACACATTTGCTCGGTTGTCATTACAGAACAGGAGATACGCGCTTGGCGGTCTTTTGAGTTCCATCGTGGACTGATAGTGTGGCAGACACCAAAGTGACTGACAAGAAAGAATGGGGAGCAGCTCAAGCAAAACCAGCGAAGAAGGTCCACAGAGCCAAGACACGTCTTCGGCTGTTTCGACTCGCGATGAAGTGATTGGATTCCTCTTGGACGGAATATTTCTATTTGGCATGTACGTCACTGCCAAATACGCCTACAAGGTAAACCAAGCCGATCTGTGGAGCTGCTTGGAATCATTCTCACGCCATGCCCTTATTAGTCGCTCAAACAAGCACTAGAAGAGATTCGAGCAGCAGATGGAAGCCGGTCCAAGCTTCACAGTCGATTAACTCGATCGGGCCGACCTATTTTCAGCACGACATATTACGAAGAAGTCATCGCAGGCGATATTGTGGATCCAAACGACATCGATGTTTCATTTGCTGACATTGGCGGACTGAACCAACAGAAGCGCGATATTTATGATTTGGTGGTTCTACCATTGCGATGCCCTCAATTCTTTAGCGCTAGAGGAAAACTTCTTTCGGTTCCCAAGGGCATTCTTCTCTATGGCGAACCAGGCACAGGCAAGACGATGCTGGCCAAGGCTATCGCAAAGGAATCTGGTGCATTTTTCATCAATTTGAAGATTAGTACACTGATGAGCAAATGGTTCGGCGAATCCCAGAAGCTCGTTCGTGCTGCATTCTCACTGGCTCTCAAGCTGGCGCCATGTATCATTTTTATCGATGAGGTCGACGCGTTTATGGGAAAGAGAGGTGGAACATCTGATCCCACATACGCTCAAATGAAAACGGTAGTGGACTGTGTCTGAATCGGAATCTCAGACTGTCAGACTGAAATGGCATGATCATTCGGTTGGTAGGAATTTATGGCGCTATGGGATGGATTCAGTGAACTGTCAGGCAATGAGCAAGGATATGGCGTGGTTGTGCTTGGAGCAACCAATCGTCCAGGGGATGTGGTGAGAATGAACTCATCCCGTGACCAAGTGCTGAGATCGTTTCTAAGCGTTATCATGTAGGACCCTGCGTTTTTGCGTCGAATGCCGCGCACGTTCGAGATTCCACTTCCAGATCAAACGGAACGAGAGAAAATCCTGCGAATTCACTTGCGCAATGAGTCCTTAACTGAGGATTTTGATTTCAGACAACTCAGCGAAGACACCACCGGTTACAGCGGAAGCGACTTGAAAGAGCTTTGTCGGGCAGCCCTAATGATCCCGTTGAAGGAACATCTAAGCCAGTTTGACGCGGGAGACTCCCTGGAGAACCTTCACCAGAAGGAGATTCGTCCCCTCTCTATGGAGGATTTCGAGCAAGCAAAAGAAATGGTGCAACCGAACGGAACAACAGCGTATGAGTATGAAGCAGCACAACGTCGTGCCGCCGAAGGCGACAAACCTCATCTACGCGTTGATGCAGAGCTGTTGGCAGGAATTATGGCGGCTGGGCTCCAGCAGATGATGCATATCTCTCAGCAAAACCAAAACCGATTCTAGTATGTTCATTACAGTAGTAATCGTTTGCCTAATGATATCTTTCCTGACATTTTCAAAGCTTGAGCTAGAGCCAACGGATTGTCGTTGTCACGGAGTTGCCAAACGCCCAAAAACTTGGATGAGCCATCGTATACTCGCACTGCAGCTGGCAAATCCAAGTCTTCACGTGTCACCTCCAATCTTTCGCGGTTGACAAAAGCATTCCCCCCGTTTCTCCATCGCAGCATCTGCACCTCATTCAGCTGAAGTCGTGGGAGATGGAGCAATGCGTTTTCAACTGTAACTAAAGGGAGCTCCTTGCCACTCTGCTTGCATATTATCAACAGTTAGCGACATTTAAAGTATGGAATAGTAGCTGACATACCTGCACAATCCTCTCTAGTTCCTCGGTGGTGTGGCTCTTATCAAGCTCAAACGCACCACTTCTTGTTCTTGTCAAAGCAGTCAGAGTACCACCAACGTATGCATGCATCGAACCATTCGTTTGGCCGTCATTCTTGACGACATTACCTGGGATTGTTATTGCTTGCCCACTTTCACGGGCAATGGAACGAATGTATGTCCCCTTTCCACAATGAACGTGGATGCTCGCCTTCCGTTGCCATACATTCAATATGAGATACCAAGCCAAAGCATCAAGCAGCAGAGAGCTTGTTTCACCTCTGGGAAATCGCCCGCTGTGAAGCGATTGAGTGTCAAGCTGTGAATCTGCACCCGGCGAGGTGGAAGGTCGGGAGGGTCTTCTCCTTGCTTGTTGTGCGAATCATAACCAGTCAATGTAGATAGCAACGGTATTTGATCCATTAATTAACCGCTGACCTGGAGTCGACGAGCGATCTCGTAGAGACGTGTCCCATCTTTCTTGATGGCACTCACAAGTGGGGGAACTTGATCAATGGTGCCGACGTATCTGTTGACATTGTGAAAACGGCTATTAACAATAAGAGCATCCTCGTTAAACATGTCACCGAAGGAACTACCCACCTATGAAGAGTTTGTTCCACAAGCGATTCTTTCAGCCATGGAGCCGGTCGACTGGCGATAGTCACGCTGGTCGCCGTCGAAACGGGACAGCATCAGTACCAATGCAATGTGAGGGGATCAACTGTTGAGCTACGATCCTGATTACCCTGTGATATCGTCGCTCGTTGTGCAAATTCCATATCGTATAACTCCATCGTATTCTTTGTCATGGGTCAAATACTAGAAAGAACTCCATTTGTAATTGGTGGTGCAGGACACAACAGCTTGTGTTCGTGTTTACCTGCAGGAATCTTGTCGCTTTGCCGACCGCAACAACCAAAACACCAGTGGCCATAGGATCAAGAGTGCCGCCATGGCCAACGCGTCGAGAACGGACCAGCTTTCTCACAAAATTGACGACATCATGCGATGTTCGGCCGGCCCTTTTGTTAACCGTAAGAAAGCCGTTTAGCATTTTCACCGCGAATGTGAATCAGTATCTGATTCTGTCTGGAATCAGATCTAAGTCTGCCAATCAAGATCAAGGTTGCTGTTGTTGGACAAGATGCGTGTGCTGAATGTTGCCGAAAAGCCGTCAGTAGCCAAGGAAATCTCGCTAATTCTGTCAGGTGGACGATGCACAAGGGTAATTGTGTGAACGAATCATATGGTTCTCTTGGTTCATTTGCTTTGGCTCACTTAACTCTTCTTCAGCGTGCAGGGCTCTCGCAGTATAATGCCTTGTTTGAGTTTCCATACCAGATTCGAAATCAGGCTGTGCAAATGACATTCACCTCGGTAACTGGGCACCTCATGGAGCTGGACTTCGTTCCAGAATACAGGTAAAGTCCTTTCGTGATTCATGACGTGCTCTGGTTCGCCATTGGGAAGTGATGTCGTATCCATGATCTGCTCCAGAGGATGGCATTCGTGTGAGCCCATCGCACTTTTCACGGCGCCAGTGTCCAAGAGAGTTCGCAGCGAAGATACTCAGAAAAAGATCGAACTCACGCTGCAACAAGAAGCACGAAAATGCCAGGTGAAGTGTTCTGCTGCTTTAAGTCGGAACTGACTCTCCTGTTGATCGCAATGGTCGTTTAGTGGTTGATTCTGTGGCTAGATTGTGATCGAGAGGGTGAAAACATTGCATATGAAGCCAAAGCAGTGTGTGAAAGAAGCTCAAGGAATTTGCAAGTGTTCCGAGCGAGATTCTCGGCGTTAATTCCTTCTGACATCACCCACGCTGTGCAGCATCTGGGTTCTCCTGATCAAAACATGTCCCTCGCATGTGACGCTCGGTCCGAGATTGACCTTCGCATTGGGGCAGCCTTCACGCGCTTTCAGACGATTCGCATCCGAAACAGCTTCCCAGATGCTTGCAAAGACAAAAGTGTGATCAGCTATGGGCCATGCCAATTCCCTACGCTTGGTTTCGTTGTGGAACGGTATTGGCAGATCGAAAGGTTCCAGAAGGAGACGTTTTACTATCTGACAGTTGCTCATGAGCCATCACAATCCGTCCGGACGATTTTCAAGTGGAAGCGTGAACGTGTGTACGATCATATGGCATGCATTTGCATCTACGAAGCTTGCTTGGAGTCTCCCGAAGCGACCATCACTGCAGTTGAGAAGCGGTCGACCTGGAAGCGGAAGCCCCTCCCACTTACGACAGTTGAGCTCCAAAAGCGAGCATCCCGGTGGCTGAGGCTATCGTCTGAGGTCACAATGAAGGCAGCCGAGAGTCTGTACAACAGAGGTTTGATCAGTTATCCTCGAACAGAGACAAATGGCTTCAAGGAAGGAACCGATGTAAAGGCTATGCTGTCCTCGTACGTGAATCATGATGAGTGGGGTGGTTATGTCAGCACTCGGCTCTTGAACGGAACAGATTATGAGCAACCCCGAAAAGGAAATGGCGATGATCAGGCACATCCCCCCATTCATCCTACGAAGTGTGTTGCACTTGATTCCATCGACGATCCAAGTGAGAGAAGAATCTACGAATTCGTAGCACTTCACTTCTTTGCGTGCTGCAGCAAAGACGCCAAGGGAAATCAAACGACTGTACGAATGACAATTCACCATGAAGAGTTCTTCGCGACAGGACTGATGATCATGGAGAGGAATTTCTTGGACATCTACAAATACGAGAAATGGAGCTCGTCTACCATCCCAGTGTACGAAGTAGGAAATGCTTTCGTTCCAACAAGCCTCAAGCTGGAGACGGGTGAAACTTGCCCGCCACCATTGCTCTCTGAAGCAGATCTCATTTCCAGGATGGATTCCAACGGCATCGGTACGGATGCAACCATCGCTGAGCATATCAAGACCATTTTGAAGCGCGATTATGTCGTCAAAGTCAACAACAACACGCAGTTCAAGCCGACCACTCTGGGACTAGCCTTGGTGGAAACGTATGAGAGCATGGGCTTTGATTTGGCCAAGCCCTATTTGCGATCAGCTGTAGGTTGGACAAGGACTAATGTGCATGTTGAAGCAGCAAATGGCTAACAATGTGACGCTGTGATAGATGGAAGCTGATTGCAAAGCAATCGCACTTGGTCGAAAGGATCGGAGTCATGTCGTTGAGAGTTGTATGACGCAGGTGTGTACCATCCAGAATCCAATACGTCAAGATACTCTCTGACTTTGTGTAATGCTTAGATGCAGGACATCTTTCAGAATGTCGTTCAATCCGCAGATACGCTAGACGTGATTTTCTCTAAGTATTACTCTCCGAGCAACAGCATTCAGTCACGGGAAAGCCTTCCACAGTCCAGCACCACTGCTTCAGGAACCCAGACATCTCCTGGCACCCCATTGTGTACGGTGCATCAATTGGCATCGGTGAGGCTTCAGGTTCGCAAAGAAGGTCCAAACAAAGGGAAGTACTTTTATTGCTGCAGCCAGCCAGATAAATGCGATTTCTTTGAGTGGGCTCAAGAACCTACATCAATCCAAGGATCCACAAATCAGATCATGTGCAGTCATGGCGAGCCTTGTGTCGAACGAGTTGTGCGGAAGGAGGGAGCAAACAAGGGCCGATCATTTTACGCCTGTGGAAAGCAACAAGAGAACTCTTGCGGATTCTTTGAGTGGAAAGATGAGTCTTCTTCTGGCCAAGACACTTCACGGCCACCACCACGAAAAGCTGTTGAACACCTCGACACTTCTATCCCCAAGTGCAAGGGACACAATTCTCCCTGTGTCAGTCGAACCTGTCGAAAGCCTGGACCGAATCAAAACCGAGTCTTCTTCGCATGTAGTTTTCCGCAGGTGGAAAGCTGCGGATTTTTCGTCTGGAAAGACGAGTATGCACATCACGTGGCAGTGTCGACGGGGAACGAAGGTGTCCAAACAAGTGAGTCTGGAAACGTTCGCCTGTGTGATTGTGGATTGCCGGCCAAGGAACTTGTTTGCCGGAATACAAACAACAAGGGTCGCAAGTTTTTCAGATGCGGAAAGCAGTTCCAAGACGATCAATGTAGCTTCTTTGAATGGGCGTAGTGGGATCTGTATCGTCACACCAGTACAATCGCGCATTTCCAATAGAAGAAATAAATAGCTACCCAGTCTAGAAAGGATGGCTCACACCACCAGAAGCCTCTAACATCGCCGCGACCACCGGTAGCATCGCTATCATTCCACGATTATGGGTCCGATTCCCATCACACAGCAAAAAGAACGCCGCAAGCAGAGCAGTCTCAGCGTCGTCTGATGGCAAGTGCTTTGCGCAATGCAACAGCTCTGTGACGATCTCGATGTCCTTTTCCTGTCTTTCTTCCAGTATTATGGCTAGATACTCGGAGAGCTGTTCCATGGGATCGCGGATGTCCAGGATACGCTTCATCGCATCAAGTCGCTCTTGCACTTCCGCGTCCGCGCTCTGCATCGACTGGGCCATCACCCGCGCTCGTTTGAGATATCGTACTTCCTCCTCTTCATCCAAACTCTGACATTCTTGCTCATGTGACAAGGGCATCAGTGTCTGCTGAGAAACGAGCAAGACGTCCTTCTGGACTGCTTCTTCGGGCCGTTGCCCTTCGTTCTCCTTGGTCATTCCTCCAAACGCAACTCTGTCCTGGTGGTTGTGGTCGCTCTGAATCGGAAAGAGTCGGCCTTCATCGCCAGTGCTTTCATCCTCTTCTGCCTCGCTTGTTTCAGACACCACAAGCTCGTCTCCTGCATAAACCAGCTCCCCATTCTCTTCCGCTGTCACAAACTGCTGCAAAAAGTTCTCCATTCTGTGTGGTAGCTCTCTGATTCGGTCACAAGAAGTCTGATTCTGATTCGTCAGATTCAGGATTCCACACCACAAAAAACCTCAAGAGACAGTGTTTCACCTCGACTGGAGCTCACAGAAACTTCGCCATACAAACATTCCATCACCATCAGCATCGCCATTTTGTTCGGATGATTCCACGTGCTGCGCGTTCGGTACTTCTCCGCCGCCTCACGGTGCCGTTGGTGTCCAAGCGACTTCTCCATGCGACGCCACGCGCGCTCGCTCCACCTCTCCTTGATAATGTGCTACTGGAAGGCAGTTCGCACGTGCGAGACACCCCAACAAATCTGGTGAGTGCACACACTGCTCTGGCCAGCAAGAAGGTCACAGATTGCATGTCGGACCTGATCGTTGCTGCTCTTCCTTTGTTCCGTAGGGTGTGTTGATTGTTCCACAGCAACGCGCGTGGGTGGTGGAGCGTTTCGGAAAATACCACGACGTGCTCACGCCGGGGCTCCACTTTCTGATTCCCATCGTTGACCGCATTGCGTATGTGCACTCGTTGAAAGAAGAGGCGATCAAAATTCCCGGCCAATCGGCTATCACAAAAGACAACGTTACGATCAACATTGATGGCGTTCTGTACGTCAAGATCATTGATCCATACAATGCCAGTTATGGGGTGAGTTGGCGAATCTTAGTCGTCGACATCCATACGTTTATTCACAATGGAGTTTTTCAGGTGGAAGATCCGATCTACGCTGTAACTCAGTTAGCTCAGACGACCATGCGTTCAGAATTGGGTAAAATCACCCTCGACAAAACGTTTGAGGAACGCGAGTCGCTCAACAAGAACATTGTCGAGTCAATCAACCAAGCTTCCGCGGCTTGGGGCATCAAGTGTCTTCGTTACGAGATCCGAGACATCTCTCCGCCAAAGAGTGTAAAGGCAGCCATGGACATGCAAGCTGAGGCTGAACGAAAGAAGCGCGCCGAGATTCTGGATTCAGAGGGTGAACGTCAGGTCAGCAAGCAGACACCGGATTCTCTTTGATTCTTTCGCAGTAGCTAAGTTTTGTTCGAATCTACCTGGGATAGGCCTATATCAACGTTGCTGAAGGTAAGAAGCGGGCCGCCATTCTTGAGGCTGAAGGTAATGCCGCAGCCATTCTGGCACGAGCTACTGCCTCAGCTGAAGCTATTCGTAAGATCTCGGAATCCATCACCAAGAATGGTGGACGTGATGCTGTGGGACTCCAAGTCGCTGAGAAATACGTGGAAGCGTTTGGAAACATTGCCAAGGAAGGCACCACCGTACTCTTGCCATCCAACACGAATGATCCGTCCAGCATGGTGGCTTCAGCACTCTCCATTTTCGCCAACATCCAGAAATCCCAGAAGATAAAGGCCGATATGAACGGAAACAACAGCGACGATCAATCGGATGACGATTATACGCTTGATAATGTGGATCCAGAGAAAGATGACAAGTTCTAGTTTTGGCTGGGGTTATGATTAGATCGAGTAACGATTCCAAAAGGGCCGTTTCCGCTGAATGTGTTGTTGCAAATGTCTGGGAAAGGCAGTTCTTGCTCTGTGCAAATGGATATCGACCTTGTGCGAAGGATCGTTGAACGCGAAGGCTGTCTGGAGGCTCTTCGCGACCTGCTTCTTCCAGCAAATAGTCCAAGTGGGGAGCAGCCACGTCAAGTGGTCTCACGTCTAGTGGATCAGCTTCGTGTGGTGAGCGTTGACATTGTCGAAGGCATCCAGGCATGGCGAAGCCAAGTAACAGGCAATCCCAAGCGGTCATTTCTTTGGCGCGAGCAGAACTACTTGCTCAAAATGACGAAGGACTTGGATTTCGTCGCTGAGTCAATGTGGCTTCCTGGATTTCTCCGCGTAGAGTCTCCTTGCTTGGTACTGAATCCTCTCTTGTGCGTCTTATCACTCAAGCACCCGGCGCTGGTAGCTTCATGTTTGAAAGAAGCGTTTGAGCAATGGCAACCGGTCATCGAACGGTTTTCTGCCATTGCTGGAGCCGGTGCAAGTCGATGGTTCAGTGTGTTGCAGAACCTACGGGTAGAATTGCTGGAGGAGCATCACCGAGTGCACTGGAGTCACCTGCAAGTGCGACACGATCCCAACTGGGATAATCAAACCAGAGTTCGCGTAGAGTCTTCTCTCGCTGTCGCTACGGCTTCGGGCCATCTCCAGAGGAGTGAGCATGAAGAGAAGAAACTCAAGGTGCCCTCATCACCACCCTGTCTACCCAACAACTCCGACGATGGGACTAATTTTTTTTGTCAAAGCAAAGGGGGAAATCGTCCACACGGAGAGTAAAATGCAGAGTCTTCGCCAAGAGATTGAGTCTCTGCAGTGCGATCTGGACCGTCGTCTTGCTCCCGACAGACGACGGCAGCTTCAGGTTCGTGTCGGATTCCTTCTCAGCGAGCTCAAGACTCGGTCAGGCGATTTGTACCAGCGGCAGAACGAACTCAAGCAACACAAAAGGTTGTCCACACGCCATGCGCTGGGCACCAGACTGGACAGAGCGAAGCACGACTCTCAGCTGCAGCTGATTTTGTCTTTCGAGGAGTCGAGGCAAATGCAGGAGGAATCTCTGCAGGAAGACGAACTGTGGCGTCAGCAAGTGATCGAAGACGTCAAAGAGCTGACCAAAGGGCTCAATGCGGTCAAGACTGCAAAACAAAAGCGAAGTTATCCGTCCTCTCGTAGCATCACGCCAGTCCAGCACATGACGTGTGAGCAACTGGCCAAATGGATTTCTTCCCTGGGACTTCCCAGATGCGGAGACATCTTTCGAGCCAACGCCATTGATGGTCAGCTATTGGTGCAAGCAACAGAGAACGATCTTGAAGAGGTTGGTATCTCCATCCGCCTTCAACGGCTTAAAATCTTGCAAGAGATTCAACGAAATTCAGTTTTGTATTCCTAGTTTCAGTTCAGCTGATGCAAGTGGTTCTAACTTGCCCCTGGCCGCTGGGCGCGAGCCGCAGCCTTTTGGCGCTTGTTGGCAACCCCTGATCCCTTCAACACGCTAAACTTTCTTTTCTTGAGCTGTTTCGCGGTCCGCTTCATTTCATTCTTGCGCATCTTTCGTCTCGCCGCAGCCTCAGGATCGACGACAGCTTCACGCTTCCGCTTTTCTTTTCGCATGGCACGAGCAGCTGCTATCTTCTTTTGAACCGACGTGAAAACACTCACAAACGTCTCGCTGTCAACTTTGCGTTCCAGCATCTCGAGCACTTCTTGGGCCAAAAGCGACACTTCCGACTTTTCCTCGGTGGTTGGCCCAACACGATGGTCGTTGGTGCTGCTAAGATACAGCGGGTTTATCATGTGAACCAAATACGTTTCGAGCCATTTCGGATCATTTTCACTAACGAGCGCGGCAAACAGCTTGTAGATTGTCGATTGGGCAAGTTGCTGGGACTCCGTTCGACCTCTCCGACAAATGAATGATAAACGTGTCAGAATCCAACCTAATTGGCTCTTCTCAGAGGTATAGAGCTCGTTTGCTTCTTGCTCCTCGTCTTCATCGTCACACAAAGCGGTTGTTTCGTCGTCCTTCACTTGTACACCATGAGTCTGCAGGAGATCCAGGGCGCTCAGCAAAAAAGGGAGGGCCATGAGCACTTGCTCAGCCATGTCGGCATTGAAAGGCGCCTTCTCAAACTGTTTGCTGACAGCGCGTGTAACGCGGAAGAGTCTGTTGGGTTGCTTGAGATAGAAATCCGCTTCGATTGTCACTGACCTGCGAAGCGGTTTCACAAAAGTGAGCGTTTTCGGATCGCGTCGCTCAACATACGAATTCAAGAATCTCAGCGCGGCAACCCGGACCCAAATGTGAGGGAACTCCATTAATGGTAACACCGTTTCATCCCAGAAGCAGGATCCATTGTCAGCGCAAAGCCATTGCTCCACTTGGGACGAGCAGATCGAGATCATCTTGGCAACGAGAGTCATGACATGGAAGGAGACTTGCCATGGGAGTTGCGCAGATTCTTCGACCGAACTCACTAGGTGGAGCTGATGCTGCAGAATCTTCTGCGCGTTGTTAAGGATCTCGACAACCACATTGTCTGCCAGGGTACCCCGGGTCTCGAAGACAAGACCACTCACTTGAGCAGCAAGGCACCAAAGCTTCTTATCAGATCCGTGAGGATTCCACCATTTGCGGATCAGTTCCATCAACACCGTCAACTGGTTGTTTCCGACCCGACGCAGAATCACAGTTATGACCTCAGAGACAAGCTGTCGACATTCCGCAGACTCATCATTTACCAAGCGAAGCACCAATGGAAGCATGAAAAACTGGCTTCGTTCGTTCAGCATGTCAATGGGAAGCTTCTTCATGAGAGCCGACAAGCACTCCAACACGCTCTTTCGACCGCTTTCATGGACATACCCGAGGTTGTTCACGAGGAATCTCAAGTGGTGCGAGAGACGCTTCTGGCCCATAGGATACTCGAGCAAAAAGTTGATGTAGATGGATGAGCAACTGGATCGTGCTGTCTGAGTGTCGCTTTGCACCATCATCTCACCAACGCGCACCATCACATCATACACTTCAGCAATCACAAGTTTGGAAGCTACCACCGCTCGCAGTGTGGCAAAAGTGGCGTTTTGATGATCTTTCTCATCCAAATCTGCGCGAAGATAACTCAACAAAACGCGCAACTGTGCTTCAGTCAAACGGAAATCACTTCGATGACGAAGTACAACTGTTAGGGCTCGGTAGCAGGTTTGAACCATTTCGTTGCGCGTTGCAGCCCCAGCCTTCTGAAGAGTCTTAAACAGTCGGTCAGTCAGTGCTGGCAGAATCACACCAACTGATGGGATGTCTGGGTAGTTGAGTAACGTTGAGAGGCACTTGAGTGCATCAATTACCACCTGGTTGTGCTTGATCTCTGCAACGCATCGAAGCAGATGCGGTACCAATGGATCCACAAGGGTTGCAACAATCTCTGATTTTCGTAGGAATGCATACAGAAGTCGCACAGAGAAATAGAGAACCTCCTCCACATGTGCAACCGAGTTGGTGCTTTGTGACGCACTACACTGTAGGTCGAAGCCTGTCATCCGCTGCTGCATTCGTATGTGGAATGTGTCATACGCTTTCTGGCGCTTCTGGACCAAATCGTTCGAGGTGTCACTCACAAGCCATGTACGCAGAAGTGAGGCACTAGGTGCATATTTCTCTTTCTCTTCGTTGCTCAGTGGACGAATCTGCTCCAGTGAAGAGCTCAGAAGGTTGTAAACATAGAGAAATCCGTATGAAATTTCCACACTTCGGTTTTTCGCCAGTCCCAAAGCGATCCGCTTAAGAGACTCGTGCAACACATCACGACTCTTTGGGTTGCCAACCTCTTGGAACTTGATCACAACCGCTGAGACCATCACATGAATCGATTTGCTGGGCAGGAACGGTACACAGCTTGCCAGCAACTCGAGCGAGTCGAACGAACGGCACGACTTGGCCTCTTTCATCTTTGACTTGAATTCACTTCCATCTTGGTTTTCCACAACATTTGCGAAAAGAGATGCCACAAGAATGCGCATAATGTTTGGGATACAGGCATCGAGAGATGATGCTGAAGTCCCGTCTTCTTTGTTGCCAATGGTACTGGAACAGTCAACTCCCAAAAGCAACGATGTTGGAGGCATTGGTACAATTGCGCCTGACAGCTTTTCTAGAACAGCATACAGACTGTATGAAAGCACGTGCACCATGTAGCCGTCTCGAAGTGTGTGCTCCATCTCGTTGACAATTGGCAGCAAATACCCAGGCCCCAGTTCAACAGAAACCCTGACAAGAGTTGTGCGTGCTGAAGCTCGAACTGATTCATCGCGACTCTTGAGCAATTTGACGATGTTCAGCAGGAGCTTTGGAAACTCCAAAAAGAACTCTCGGGCTGGGAGCCGTCGAAGCACCTTGACAATTGCCAGAGCCAGCGGGACACGAACCATGACGTCTGCGTTCGCTTTCTGATCCAAAGCTCCAAAATCAGCAGCATTAGCGCGTGCGTTGGCGGTTTTCTTGATGGTAGTCCGTTTGAGCAAGAATTTCTTCATTAGCGGCAGTATCTGTGCCGTCAACACTTGTTGCAGGCGATTGGGTTCAACTTGTTCAATGTGACTCGCTTCGGCTTCTTGTATCCATTCATCCGCTGTATTGGGGCACTCGAAGTGGAAGTTGTCGACGACATGGCAGATTGCGGTGATGATTGCACTCTCGGCTTCTTGATGACCCTCGATCGACTTGAGTAATTGCCTCAGCAGAGCTTGATAGTTGGACCACCCCAACAGCGCCGATGCTTTGCCTAAGCATGCTGCAGCTTCTTCGTTCAAAGAGATCTGTGCTTTGGCATGCTTTTCGAAAATGAAGTGAAGAATCAGCGGCACCAGTATGTTGTTCACCGTGGAGTTGGAGAATACCCCAGTAGCGTTAGTGCTTGAACTCATCTGCCCCATCAAGCTACCCAATCGTTGCAGTGCGCGGCGTTTTCGATGCGCTTGAATGTGGCAGATGTTGTAAAAGAAGTCCGCTTCTGGATCGTTGTGGTCGCGCAGCAATCGCAAGTCTCCATGGAAGGATTTGTTCTCATGGAGGTTTTCTTGATCCGCAACCGTTCCGAGCAGTGAGACAAAACCCTTCCGGATGTCTTCAAGTGGACTTTTCAGACTGGAGCGAGTGCATGGCATAATGACTGATTCAAGAACATTCAACACTGTGCAATGGGCCTCATCATTATCGTTCGCAACACTTTGCCCAGCCCACTCGACCAATGACTTGATACCAGCAAACGCAGCGCTGCGAATTGAAAACTCGGTTTCATGCATCGAATGGAGATACTGACTCACGACAGGTACCAACAACACCGCATCACGACGAAATGCCTCAAATTTTGTGTGGTTGGCATCGTTGAGAGCACTCATGCGACGATCGAAATCAATTTCCTCGATTTTGCTTGGGTCGAAAGCATTCAGATCAGCAACCACATCACTAACTCTCTTGAGATGCTCATCCTTGCTGGCTTTACCAAGTGCAACAAACAAATCGGCAAGTTTTGTCCTCGCATTCCGGTCGCTGACACAATTGTTCCCTGGTGCAAGCAAACGCGAAAGACTCGACACATATTTCTTTGGCTCCAACACCAGAGGCACAAGATTTGACAGCACTTCAAGCGTCTTCTCCAGCTCAATCAAAGACAAGCGGTGGTTGCCCATCGTGAACGGCACCAGAAGCTGGAAGAGAGTGTTGGCGAGGCATGCAGAATCTTCGCTATCCCCGGCAGCAACAAACTGAGACAAGCGGCACAAGAGCATCAGCTCTTTCTTGGATGAGCCGGCATATTTGTCGCTTTGGAAGCGCGAAGTTTTGTGTTGGAAACGGCGAACAAATTGATCCAGGATAAACGGAATATTTGGCACGAGAAGGCTCGAGGCTTGAGTCTGCCCTGCTTCCTCAACTTGATCAATCAGATAATCAGTGAAGAGTAGTATGCAGTCAAGCAATTGGTGATGAATGCCTCCATGGCCTTGGGTGTCAAGTCCTGAGGAGAGACATGAGAGTACAGTCTCGATCACCCAATTCTCCTTTCGAAGCACTTGACTAGCTCTCGAAGCACCAACAAGAACAACAAGGAACTCCAACAATGCCGGAGGTTTGTCAGCACCGATCACAGCTGAAGGCAATTGGAGGATCGATGCCTTGGACTCCGATATAATCACCTCAATCCAGTTGCCCAGATCAACCGAGTTGTCGAATGTCTCAATGATCTCTCCGGCCCGACGATAACTCAGCACACGAATCTGTTTCCAGTTGCCAACAAGTTCCTCAGCACCATCCTGATGCCCCTCATCATCCTCACATATGCTTGCGGACATCCCACACTCCACACTCTTGAGCACAGCATGCTTCAAAATGCTCACCAGAATCTCCATAAATGCTGGTACAAAGCAAGATACCTTCTTACCAAGCTGAGCGATCACCTCTTCCAGCATATTAAGAAACCCAAGCTTCTTTGCGACAGGAACGTTGCTCACATTGCAAAATACTCCTGCCGAATAGTGTCTATCTCCTGGGATCGGCAATGACACATCAAACGGGCTTGTCAAAAGACGCACAAAATGAACGAGCTCGTTAGCATTCAGAGCTGCAAGATACGCGAATACCACAGCACGGCGGTTGGCGAGCGTGTCGCCTCCATTTCGGCTTCTTCGCGTAATGCATTTTGCAAACAATATCCGCATCAAAATGGGCAAAAGTCCTTCGCGATGCTCCTTCAAGATGACTCCTGACTCGTCCCCGAGACTGAACTTGGCAATCTCTTCACGAAAAGTGGCCGAGTCTTGCAGATTGGAGAGTTGTTCCTTGTACGCGTTCAAATACTTGAAGCCGTAACCAAAAATGCACTGAAGCGCCAACTTGGAAATGATTTCATCGGTTTTCGTCAGCAATTGGATGAAAAAATCGTTGAGTACGGAATGAGCGTACGCTCCCTTCATGTTTCGGAAGGCAGCAAACAATTTGAGGAAGTCGACCAATTTGCTTCGAACTGCTTTCGTCGTAAGCTGCTGTAGTGGTTGCGAAGGCTCGTTGGTGATCACACCTTCCGTCAACACACGATCCAGCGAGTCCTGTACGCCATTCAAGAACTCACTGGAGAGTTCATCCACGTAAATGCGTGCGTATTGATCGCGCAGAAACGTCAGAAAGATCGGTACCACAACTCTAGTCTTCGTCTCGATCTTGCCGACACACTTCAGCAGTCCTTTCAACAGCATCGTGTGATGGGTAACGTCGTCTGTGACATCGGATGCATCAATGCGTCCGCTTTCGATTGCTAGTAGTTCGTCGTATTCCTGAATCACGTGACGCACAAACACTGAATCGTTACGTTCCAGTCCACCCTCAGTTCTTGGGTGACGCCCATTATCCGTCTCCGTGGGTAGTCTTTGAAGGGTAGCACGACGAAGCTCAGTCTCCACTGTCGGCCACAGATCCTGGAAATGCAGTTGAAGGGTAGTGGAGATGATATCTGCTACATGAGGCCAAATTGTGGCGAACTTGACATGGTAGAGTCCAAAGCAATGGCTGAATGCAATCTGTTTCGCAACAAGCGGCGTCTGAGAGCTGCCACAGAGGATTTTGACTCTGGTGAGAAGCCGAACAATCTCACGCTCCAATTGCACACAAACCCTGTCACAAAGCGTTTCCAGCTCCAAACAAAGCTCGACGAGGTTGCAGTCGCCTTGCAAAGTCGCATCTTCAACTTCAGCAAAGCGCAACTGACCGCATTGAGACAGTAGCTTCAAACTGACTTCACGAAGCGCATGACAAGGAGAACGAAGATTCGATTCCAGTAGATGATAAAGGGGCTTCGTGGATTCGGCGCCGAGAGGAGCACATTGCTCCTGCAACGCGAGAACCGACGTCAACATCGAAAAAGAATTCTCATTTCCTTCAAGGGCTTCCGCGAGTGCGCTGAATGGTCGTCGCTGTGCGATCCCTCCGTGCAGATTAACTGCTGACCATATTTTCGATCGAAACACCGCAAAAGTTGGGTTGCCTCCATTCGCTTGGCACTTGATCTGTTCCAACAGGGACAGAAATGACTCTTTACATTGGCTTTGATCCAGCGAAAGCGTATTCACGGCTTCAAGAAGCTTCCAGAGGCCAACCACAGAGTCAATTCGACCGGCCGATTTCTCCTGTAGTAGCTCTCGAAACAGCCCCACGACGGTTTTGACGACTCTTTGAGTCGTCTTTTTGACGTCGGCTTGTGTGTTGCCCACGCAGATGAGTTCTCGTCCTCGCAGCAGAGTAAGCCGCTCGTTTGCCACTGCAAAGCCTCTCTCTCTCTTTGCATAATCGTAGAACTTGCACACAACAGCTCCAAAAGCCATGACATCATCATCAAGTAGCTCTTCGAAAGCGAAGTCCAGCATCAGCGGAAACAGCTGGGTCTTAACAAATTCCACTTCACATTCCTCCAGGCAATCGATCGTCAACGTAAACAGTTGCTGATTCCAGAACGTTCTCACCAACTCGTCGTTGCTTTCTTTGTAGGTTGCAAACGCGCTCTTCAATAGTCCATGGAGGGAAGAGTGTTCCGGGAATCCGACACAGCATGCTTTCAACAAGCGGAACATTTGCTTGCGGCACGTATTCGATTGTTCCGAAGAGTTCATCACTTTGGACTGCTCGAGTACCAACTTGACGACCTCAAGTGCTCGATTCCGTTCGACCTCCGCAAGTAACTTGGCCCTTCGAAAGCCCACGAATAGATTCAAAATGCTAACAAGTCTCCCAAAGAAGAACCCATCGCTTTCGCTTGCAGCTGCGTGTTTCTTCGCCACCGATTCAAAGCAGATGAGAATCTTCCCGCAGTGCGCCTCATCCGTGTGCCTCTTCATCAATTCTGACGTGCGGAACACAATTGAATACAGGGCTTCCAACTGCTCCATGCGATCGTCCGACAAGTCGTTCTTGGTTCGAAAGGATCCAAGCAGATACGTGTACAATGCGGGCATCCGTGAGTGAAACGAGTGATTCACATTCTTCATCAATGCAAAGAGCAACTTCGATGATCCATCCAAAAGATTCTCATTATCTCGCGCAGAACCGCGACAAAGCGCCACAAGGTATGCTTTCACGTAGCTTTTGAGCTCCTTGGTCGTGTCCATACGTCGCAGCAGACCGGCAAGCGTCTGGGATGCAAAGTCACGAATGAATGGCTTTGCATTGCCTAGCAACGGCAAAAAGAACTTCTGAATGGCATTCATATCCTCCAGAAGGTGCGAACGCAAGTAGTTGAATAGCAACGTGAGTGCCTTAAAGACTTGAGTGCTCAATTCGGGCTGCAGAAAAGCACACGATCACGGTGAGCAGCATGCTGGCAAGTTCACCAAAGAGCATCACTTACGTTCGCCGGATCAACAACAGTGACGGCATGTTCCAAGATCGATGCAAAGTACGGGTAGAACTCTTTGCGAAGCTCTCTGTTGGATGTCACACAGTCAGCACTGCGTTCATCTACACAATGGCCCGCCCACCACAACACTCACCTGGCTAACGCCGCGATCAGCTTGAGCACCGAGGTGAGACGTTCACTCTTCACTTCACTGTCTTCACACTGCAGTTCCTTCTGCAGCAACGCCACAATCTTGGGCAAATGATGCAACAACTGCGGCGTGGTGATCACGAGTGGGTAGATCTGGCGATAAAGCTGATGAAACGTGTCCAAGGTTGTGAGCTCTGCCTGCAGCTGCAGCTCCTCGAAGAAAGTGAGCGCGAGGTCCGTCGCATTGCTCTTTCCGTGCAGCTGCAGCTCATTTTGCAGATTCGCGAGACGCTCGTCGAGTTTCTGAAAGCGATGGCGCTTGCGACTTGGCTCCATGGCATTCATGCCCCAAAAAGCTTTCGTGTATACAATACAATAGGTACCTACCAAACAGGTGTGGCCACCAACCAGCAGTTTCTATTAGGGATTCGCCAAAAGGGCTTTTATTTGGGGGACTACTTCACTGGTGAGGGCTCTGTCCAATGGGAGTGCAGCAAATTGGCTCACAAACTCCAGTCGACGTCGTTTCGCGTCCACGTTCGACTTGGCATCGGCGTGGGCTCCGATTGCTTTCTCAAAACTCTCCAGTTCCTCGCTCTTGCGCTTCGCGCACGACAGTACTTTGGCCGGAAAATCAGCCATCTCAGCCACATGCACACCGAAGCTCTCCATACACGGACCAGGATGTACTTGGTACACCATGGTGATCTGCTTTTGACTGGCAAGAGCAGTGACGTGTTTATTGCAGAACCCACCTTGCGGATACTCCTGCTCCAAAGCCGTTAATTCATGGAAATGGGTCGCGAATAGGCACATTGCCTTGACTTTTGTGAGCAGATACTCCGAAATTGCCCACGCCAGACCGAACCCATCGTAGGTCGAAGTGCCTCTTCCTAGCTCGTCGATGATGACAAGCGAGCGGCTCGTAGCCTTGTGGAGAATCGCCGACGCTTCCAACATTTCCATCATGAAAGTTGACACGCCCCGCTGTTGCAGATCGCCGGCACCGACACGAACGAGGAGTTTGTCGAAGATCGGTAACCGAGCTTCATCTGCTGGCACAAAGCTGCCAATCTGAGCCATCACCGCGATCGCACCCAATTGACGAATATATGTGCTTTTACCACCCATATTCGGTCCCGTAATCAACTGGAAACGTGTCTTGGACCGATCAAAGCAATAGTCGTTCGGAATAAAATCCACGTGGTCCTGTAATTCGACACATGGATGCCTCGCATTCCCAAGAGAGATGCCGTCTCCATTCTTGTCCATAACTGGACGACAATAGCCTGATCCAGCATGGCATGCGGCATGAGCAAACCCTAGCAGTACATCCAATTCGGACAGGCACCTCGTTGCTCCTTCTAACACTGGAACATACGACCCTGCAACGTCAATCGCAGCGTTCAACAAGTGAGTTTGTCGCTTTTCATATTCAGCACGAAGCTGACGATACTCGCTCGCCAACGACTTGAGTTTGGAAGTTGTAAAGTGCACTCCGTTAACAAGCACTTGGCAGATATGGACGTACGGCAGCCTAGAAATACGCGCCTCTTCTTTCTTGTTGATGATACGGAAAACGAATCCGCGCACTTTGTCTTTTTCACACTTGATGTCGCCCCCAATCGTCTCTCGTGCGTTTCTGTGTTCATCCTCAATCAAAGCCAGCACATTGTTCCACTCATCGCGCAAGTTTTGCAGCTCTTCGTCGTGTTTGGCGTTGATCACTAGAGTCGGGCGACTATCCAAGTCCACTACTTCTTCCACCAGTTTCACAAAGCCAGTCAAGTCACTGGCCACTTTCTGAATAGGATCAATGAACTTTTCTTCCATCAGCTGACGTTGTTCTCCTTGATATTGCTGCAGTAATCGGAGAATGCGAGGCAAGCAGTCAATCGCCGCATCATAAACACTCACCATGTCATCCAGTTTAGCGTGTTTCTTGCGCTCCAACACGACGGAAAGGCGTTCGAAATCCGGAAGTGATTTCATGCATTCATCTAGCAGCTCCATCCGCATCGAGGATTCGTCGACAAAAAGGTTGACAAGGTCTTGTCGCTCGCGGATTTGTTTGATGTCGACGAGGGGTTGTCGAATCCATCGCTCTAGGAGTCGACGCCCCATCAACGTCTTGCCGCGGTTTAGGATCTCCATGACGCTTCCCCCCACTACGTTGGAGCCGCGACCAGAGTCCTCTGGAAGCAGATTTAGACTCCAGATAGCCGAACTGTCCAGTTGCATCGCCGAGCTTAAGTTACCCGCTTCGAGAGAGAAGCAACCAAACAGAGTCGCGTCAGTCATCAAGTCCAAAGACTCAATCAGCGCGGCGAGTGCACCCATTGCCAGCGGCTTCTCTAGTTCGTCCTTGTGAGCTGCGATGGACGAAATCCCGAGAAGCCGGCACAAATTGGTCTCGACATTCGGATCTCTAAACAGTTTCTTCTTGACCGACACCAACTGAATGTCATGGGTCTTCAGCAACAACTGCAGTTTCTTCGCATCACCTGATAAAGGTTCTTTGGAGTTGCTTTCCACCGCGACATAGCACTTGGATGGCGGATTCTGCACCAACACGGTTTCAAGATCGCTAAGCTCGCTCGAATCGGCAAACTCATAGACCAAGAACTGCCATTGTTTCTTGTCTTCGTCCCGCTGGCCCTTGACGCAGGAGCTACGCAGCCTCGTGCGGCTTAAGGCGATGCCGACTTCTCTCTGCTGTCGGGTGGATCGGATCTGGATGGCCATCTGGCACGAAGAGAGATCCCCGCCCTCGCGGTCGCTTTCTTGGTCGCTGCTGCCCATTGCCCTTGGAATTCTTCAGTCCCCGCCAAATACCGAACTGCGCGCCAAAAACCTTTTAGTAACCGGTTGGTCACAACAAAAAATGCAGCACTGGCGGGAAGCATATGAACAGATCGTGGAGGGTGATGGAAGTGATGTGCAGGGGTTTCTCGAGTCCTTGCTGCGCATGTCTGCGCATCCGGACGGGTATGCAAAAGCCTCGCGCATTTGCACAAAGCTGGTTGTTCCGATCGGCGACTTGCAGAGTCTGAGGTGCGACGCTGACCGCAAAGTGCGTCTGCTGCAACTGCAAGCGATCTGTCGCCTGTTCTGCCTGCGCCACACCTCGGAAAAAGAGCTGTGGGCTGAGCTCCGTCAAGTGATGGAGAGATTGGCATTGCTCATGGATATCAGCAAACCAGCTTTGCTGGCGGATGACCAAGCCACGTCGAGTTTTAATGACTTTGCGGAGAGTCTGCTTGTGAAGCGATTGACACCTTTGATGCCCAACGAGATGTCGTTTCTGCGCAAATCCTTTGAACTGGACGACACAGCAAAAACAGCGAAGCCCGACGAAATGGTCTGATCAGTAGCTAGTTTGAGACAGATCATGTTGGAAAGATCTGATGTTTGCGGTTGATGCCATGAAGAAGCCCAGGTTTCTCTCACCTCCCGCCAAAACACCATCAATAGACACAGTTGCAACCACCATGAACCCAAGCGGTGATGCCGACCGCTGCAAAGACATTGACATTTTGTCTGCGATAAACATCCAAAAGACCCTGACGAGAACAAGAAGTGCGGTGAGTGTGCAGTCTTCTAGTTTCTAATGTTCATCAACCTGAAGTCAGTTGTGGTTGAGATCAGGACATGAACTTTCGTCAGATGGTGTTGCCAGTGGAACAAGCGCAACGAAAGCGACGACGAACGCATGAACCTCACATCCGATCCATGAGGCAAACGTCGACTAACCGTGCTCCTAAAGCGATGCCTGGAGCAAAGCCAACGACAAGCGACTCGCATAGCATCGTCAGGGAGATTCGTGCCGGGACCACGAAACTACCAGTTCATATCCAGGGAAGCAACCGCGCCAGCCAGGCGGTTTCTGCGTTACCGGTAGTCTTGCGCACACCTGAGCGACCACATCAGTCCCGGACATGTCGACGAAGCAGAGTCCTTGTGGAATCCTCTCCTCCGTTGCGCCAACCAACTCGGCATCGACTCATCAGAAGACTACCTAAACCGTTGTAACATGTATATTGGGAAAGTTACTCTGCTTCGCTGCCCGTGTCACTGCTATACGCGACAAGACCAAGCGCAGTAGCGCCTGATTTGGCTTTTGGTTGAGGCTCTCCGTCATCTTTCTGTCTCTTAGGTGGATTGCGTTTGGAGGGAACTGTGTCCGATTGAGGCTTCCGCTTCTTGCGCACTATGCACACCGACGTCGCCGTCGAAGTTGCTCTGTTTTTCGCTTCTCCTTGCTTCAAAAGCTTCCGTAGTTTGTCTTCTGACGGGACAATGCTTGCCATAGATTCCTGCTGTTTTCCGCTCTCACGAGCGGATACTGCACAACAAAGAGATCAAATAAAGACTCGTAAGACCACAGAAGCACTGTCTTTCCATACAACCGCTCAAACGACCCACTGAAAAGTGCGAGATCGCTCTCCGCCTGAGCCTTCTGCTGTTTCTGCGATTCTAGCTGCTTGCTCTCCAGGTCGCGAATGAAGTCGATCTCTTCTTCATCCAGCGCTTTAGGTGGCGCTATGCCATGATACACAAGAACGAATCATTCAGCCATCACCTTCAATGCAAACCCTCTCTGACTCTCCTTCTGCTCACCAAATGGGTTGTTTTTCTCTTTCCATTCGTCATCTTTCTGCTGTTTCTGCTCCTGGAGACGCTCGTAGAGCGGTTTGTACTCCTCGCCGGAACTTGTCTCCTTGGGTGCTGGCTCATCAGCTATTCGGGTCTCTTGTGTATTCTTCCCAAAAAGCTAAAACACACTCGTCGTTAGCTCCTCTCGCTCGCTCGTCCAGTCAGCCACTCGCTTACGCCATCGTCCGAGGTTAAGACCGCGGTCGACACAAACCCTGCGATCGGCGCAGCTCGCTTCATTTCCAGAACCCTGGACGGTGATTGGCTGAAAAAGGTTGTCTGCGACGGCTGGAGCGGACAGCATCCAGCAAGCACAAGAACGGATGCGGGACTTCTTGCTGGCTGTGCATCGCGAGGGAGAGTTTCTGGACGATGCGATCGCACAATTCACGCAAGAGCTCACGTCCTCGCGACGTGCCGACTCTCTTGCAGCACTGTTCACCCGCGTTCATCCGCATCTCGAGCCGTTGTTCCAAATCTGGCACGACGTCACCTCCACGGCTGGAGGAGCTTCGCGATGGAAAGACCGAGCAAGTGTGGCGCTCCACATGGAAGCATTTGCGTTCTTGGTGGAGTATCTCACCGAACACAATCAAGACGCAGCGGAGGCAGTCGCTTTGCGCACCATCCGTGAGAGATCGGCGTGCTTGGAGAAGCAGCTGACGTGGAGCGACAAGCCGGGGATTGTCTGCCGCACCCTTCAATTGATGACCGCTATCGTGCGCGTGAATGGCAGTGTGGCGAGAGAACTCGTCCGAGTGTTCAACTTTGACAGCGCCGTATTTCAGAAGCTCGCGATGAGACGTTTTAAGTCGCAGCAAGAAGAAGGAGGTGATGGAGATGAGGCGGTCAACGAAACTCAAGTGCGATCTGCATACGTTTTCCTCGTTGTTGCGCTTGCGGAGTGCGCAGACCCCAGTGTTCATCGCTTTGTTTTGAAAGAAGGAAGCCTCGTGGGTTCGTTGTTTAAAGCGATTGACTGTGATTCGTCCCATTTGCTGTCGTTTCTCTTTGATAAGTTGGTCAAACTCGTGCTGGGCAATGAAATGGTCGACCGGAACACGAAATGGAGTCTGTTCAACTCCCAGAACGTCGAACGAATCATGAAGCTGCTGCAATCAGACAGTAACGAGATTGCCGATGGCGCGATGCATTTCTTGAACGTGCTTTTCTTGGAAAAGAATGCGCTTTTTCAGCTTCCATCCAAATCATCGATTGGTCTGCTGCTGCTCCCCCAGTCATCTGAGTCAACAACGACATCTCTCTCAGTGTCTTCAAGAATGCTGACGTTCGTGGTGAGATCGGTGGGTCTGGCGGAGATCTTTTCCTCACCTCCAGTGGAACAGTTTTTATCTGGCCTGTTTGTGAAGTATCCTGCTCTCTCAGTCGTATTTCTCAAGAATCTGTCGCTTACGCTCGAGCCTCGACTCACGTATCGTTGGTTTTCAGTGGCCTCTTTCGTCTCAAAAGTGCTGTGCTTGCCGATCCAAGAAGCTGGTGAGGAAATCGCAGAGATCGTTTCTGCTGAGTTGCTCGCCCATTTGGTGGTTCCTCTCAACGCGCGCAAAGAATTGACTCGAGGGATACAGCATTCGAGTCCTTTGGTGGTGTACACAACTCTCGGTGTGCTTCAAACTTACTTCAAGCGGCTCGAGTCTGTTACGCGAGTGGTCAGAAAGGCAAATGATCTGGAACAGAGAGTGCGATCCGAGTTTCCCAGCCCTGATGCTATCATCAGTCTCTTGATGAGATTATGCGGTTCTTGGAGCTCTGTCGCTGAGTCAGGTCTTCTGTACGCGCGTGCTTTGAGTGTTTTTCGACTGTATTTTCAGAACTTCTCACGGGCATCGATGGCAGAGATCAAGGTTGACTTGTCGAAACTATGTCGTTGGGAACTGCTCTCACAACATAGTGAAGATTCTCCCAGGCAGGTTGAAAAAGATGGTCGACTGCTAAACCTGATTCTGGGGGAGATCTTATTGCTTCTTTGCAGTGTTGAATCAACACGACTCCTGTTTCTTCTATCATGCGATGGGAAACCTTGTGAACAGATGAAGCTATACAGAATATGCCGCTATTATGCAGCATGTGATGATACCGATTTGCGAATGCTTTGTAAACAATTGATCGCTCGTCTTCTTCAAGTGACTGGAGTGTTCGGGGTACCCCACACGCATCAAGACATGCATGAACAAACCATACAGGACGAGGTTGCGGTTTGGTCCGATAGTCTTCGTTTCTGTGATGATTCAAGCATTCAGTTCTTCTTGCAAGTGCTCGAAGCAGCTGTGCACGATCCTTTGACAAATGTCATGAAGTTTCAGGAGTCAGGCTCTGTCGGTTTGCCGCTATCTCCAGTTGCTCTCGCCATGTTGAGGTTCTACGAACATGAAGAAGCAATACGCTCGAATGGAATCACAGCTTCGTTCGTGATCCGAACGCTATTTGGAGTACTTCTCAAGTGTTTGAATCCCTTGAATGCACTTCGTCTTTTGTCAAGAGCAACGTCAGCCTCAACTGAAGAATCTCTGAATGGCTCATCAAGGAAGCGAAGACGCGTTGAGCACGCCACTATGGACTCATTTGAGTGCTTCAAGCATGCGTGCTCTTTGTTACTCTCGCAGAGGGTGGATGAGGAGAAGTCAATGGTGGAGTACGACCCGCTTCACAAACCGATCAGAGATCTGCAACTTGATCTGAGAAGTATATTAAACCTTCCTGGGAGCGATGTACTGTCGACTCTCGATGCAATGCTTCGTCAATGCGCAGTCCAAGAACGAGACCAGAAGGCTTTCGACTTGATCTACCATTACTTTGCCTCCAACTTGGGTGTCGATCTCTTTTCTCATCCACAACTGAAGATGATCTCGACGAATCCACAAATCCCGTCACATTGGGCTCGCTTCCTAAGCAAGATGCCGCTCGACCTTCTCGTGCAAGCAGCGCTTTTACCTGCTTGGTTTGGTGCACCAACAAGAGATCAACCAGACGATATAGCAAATCGAGTCAAGTTTATCGAATCGACGATCAGCAGTCGCTTTAAAGCGCGACAAGTAAGCGCTTTGGAAGCTGGGACAGCAAGTGAGCTTCTGTGTTTACTCCTGTCAGGTTCTATCTATCGCTCAGATATCGCTGACCTGGTTCATCGCCTGGTAGCATACTTGAGTGTGGTGAATCCTCCCCGAAGCTCTGCACTTTTTGACAAAATCGTTGGGATCGCATTCCAATCATCAAAGCGCACAACAGAACAGTTCGAGACTCTCATTGCGTGCTCTTTGTCATGGCCTCGTATGGGCAAACGAACATCTTGGGACCGTATGATCAAGGGTCTCTCTTTCCCAAGTCTTTTGGTTGTGGTACCCAGTCTTCCTCTGAAGATTCAATCGAACCTTCTACGTTGGTTGGTCACGAAGTCCTCACGAATCTGCCAGTTACTAACAGAGCGCCTGCTGGTTTCTGTCGCATTGAATCCTTGCACCGAGCTTTCCAAATCGCTTGGGAGGTCAGATGCATCCCAGCTGTGGAGGTTTTTGACCTCCACACAACTGTGCGCTGAAGTCGATCCAAATCAACGCGTGATGTGTGCAGTTTTGCAAACGATGATGCTCATCAACAGAGCAGGTGGGGTTACGCATCCAAGTGGGGATGACTTGAAGCAATCAGTCGTGCCTTTCCTGATTCGCCTTCTGCAACTGGGGTGCGTGTCGCGAGCTGGTCAATTTGTGGTGGAACTACTCAAGTGCTTCCAGTCTCAATCTGCGAAAAGGATGCCTCTGGCTGACATGCTATTTGACGCATGCAGGATGCACCCACACATAAAGAGAAGCCAAGATGCCAAACTGTCGCTGATTTGCACTTGGATCTCTGCATTTCCATCGGATTTCGGTGATTTCAAGAGAGATGAACTAGCTGCTGACATCGCGGAATGCTCACTTGACTTGATGGACAACAACAGAACCCAGCACAATGTGCAATTGTTTTTGATGCACTACATGGGGCTGGTGTCGGAAAAAGGCAAAGCGTTGGAGAAGAAAGAGCCGTGTCTCTCAAGTGCCATCAAATACGCTATTGATGGTTGTGACAAGTCTCCAAGTCAAGACGAAATAGGACGATTCTTGTTGCTGCTGCTGATTTGTCTTCGTAACAGCGTGCCAATTCCGGAAGAGCGTGGTCATGACGTTGTTTGCTATCTCGTGAAAGGTGTTTTGAGCGTGTACAAGCAGTTTCGTGACTCGTCTGCCAACCAAAGAGTCAGAAACTTGGTGCAAGCTGTGATGGTTGTTCTCAAGAGTCGGCAGCTCTCCAACGTGTCGATGCCAAAACCACTTTCAGAGCAGTTAAAGGACACCATTTCAACTTGTACGTCAAAACCAATTGACGTTGTCGTTGAGATGAGTTATGTGCTCATTCGAGCCATTCAGTACGACGCCAAAATGGCAGAAGACCATCTGAAACAACTTGTGGCTCATCCGGAGTTTGATGAATCAATTGGGTTTCAGTCGGGATTTCAGGTGCGAGTGCTACGCCTGATTCTCCGACTTGTCCATCAAGCTGGAAGTGATCCAATTTCTTGTGACAGAGTGCTCCACATGAAGTTGCTTCGCGTGTACTCGTGCTCTTTGTCACGTGCTGACCGTATCATCAAGGCAATACTGGATTTGAATATCCAGCGTGACAACTCTGGTTTGTCGAATGAGAGGTTTGGCTATCGTTTTGGGAGCAGCGCAACAAAGGAACTGCTGGAAGACTCGACACACGTCACGTCAGAATCCCTCTGGTTTGTGAATGATGCTGTCGACACGGATCGCATCAGAGCTACTATCGACTTCTTCCCGATTCATTGTCCCGTGCTAACAACTTCAGCCGATGTACTTCGCTTGATTGATAGTGATGAGGATGGTGACGACAGTATTGAGGGTGGCAACGAGACTCAGCGGGTGTACGACCCAGGATTCTTCTTGCCGTTGCTTGCACACTTGATCAGCTCCTCGGATCTTGGAGACAATCAACTGGTTCAGCTGGGCCTTGTGGGTATTGCGATACGAAGTACTTCCTCCATCTGTTCCTGTGTGCGTGAGTACGCCTATGGTATCCTTGCGCACATGCACGAAACTGTTAGTGGAGAGTCAAACGAACTCAAAGCCAATCGTCAGATCTTTCTGCTGTTGGAGACCTTGCGGAATGCGATCGGCAACCCGTATGCTGTTCTTCCCTCGGTGATCACAGTGTTTCTCAATGATGCCGTCTCCATCCTGACGCGTCCAGCCCACGTGATGTTTCCTCAAGTGAATCATTTCCTGTTGGCTCGTCCTGCGATCGATGTTCATGACGTTCCGATGTTTTACACATTGTTCAACTCCCATTCACCTCTGACCTACAAACAAGAGCGATCGTGGTTTCTCCATTTTCTGCGACGAAGCGTGATGACTGACCAAGATGTTGATTTGTTGGCACATCGTCATGTTCTCGAGATCCTCATGAGTTTTTTCAGTTCTCCACTGGCCGATGAGTACACTCAAGAGCTTGTTCTCCGCGTATTTGTATCGTGCGAAAAGACTGACAAGGGCTTTCGATTGTTGGTAAATCGAATGGGAATGTTTGAGTGGCTCGCGCAGTTGTACTTGCAACAGCATTCACCAAGAATCGTGGAGACTGCGCTTTTACTGCACTCGAATCTGATCAATGTAAGTGCAACGAACTGAAGATTGTGAACCAAAGCTCTAATTCTCTTGTGTGCAGCACGTGACTCCAGCAACTACTGGGCAAAAGAAGGTGCTGGTGGTGCAGATATTGAACGCCTTGAACGCTCTGTTGCGATGGCGAAAGAACCATCGGTGTACGATGGAAGTAGAAGTTGATGAGGTCGTTGAACAGATTGTAAAAACGGTGAGTTGGTTGATCAACCAGTCGGAAGCAAGTGTGTTGATGATGCTAATCAATTGTCATGTAGACCATCTACGCGGTCGGCAGCTTCCCATGCAGTCTAAGGATGATGGAAACCATCATTGAGTCTCTTCAACCCACTGGACGACTGAGCATTCCACTCATCAAAGCGCTGGTTGGTTTTTGTGTCCATGAGGGCATTGCGTCTATCTCAATCTCCAATCATCCGGATTTGGCGGCTGAGACTATCACGCGATGGGCTTGGGTGGTGCGGCACGTATGGGAAACACTTGATGCGGCGATTCGAGACAATTGCGATGAGGACGCGCGTGAGGTGGCAGCTGCCCTGCGAGTATGGGTTCAGCAGACACCACTGCTACGCCAAAGTCTGTTACAGGAGGAGCATAGACAGCACCGTGCATTTGCCTGCTTTGTGTAGCGAACCACGCCCAACCTAAGTAAGAGGAGAGCAAGAAAAGAATCTACTGTTTGGGCTGACTGACAAAGCTCGGAAATGTTCTTCGCCGCATTCGGTCCAATTCTTGGCGTAGTGCTTCGATTTCGTCCGTCTGACTCTTTGCCAGATCCACTAGTTTTCGGCGTACCGTGATGGCTTTGAGACGGGTATTCTCTTCCTGCGGGGGCACAAGCGACCCGCCGGCTTTTGCTGTGCTCTTGGTCAGTGTTGTGTTGCGCATGACGGCGCTTCGTCGGCTCATGAGAATGTCTTCCCGGATTTGCACCTGCATCTCCAGTTTCTGCACTTGTTCTTCAAATGCCTCGTTCTCACGCTCCCGTTCTTTGAGCTGTCGCTGCAGCTTGGAATTGTTCTTCTCCAGTTTGCTCATCGTGGCTTGGTGAGTCTTCCCAAGATGCAGCAGCTTGGCCTCCATCAACGCAATCTCACGCTTTTGTCTCTCGGAAGTGTCGCCACTGTGAAAGAGCTCTTGCAGGTCTTTGGTCACCCGCAACAGCTGAATGTCGGTGTACCGCTCTTCAATGTCGTGAATCTGCATGGAGAGCAAGTTGTGCTCCCACTCCATGACGTTGATGTTTTTCCGAAAGTTCTTGATCTTGTTGAGTACTCCAACTTGGTCCTTGCCATGGAGCAGGATCACGTCGTTCAATGACTCGACTGTCGCTCGGTTCACCAACACGGCATCGCTACTGTTTTCAAACACGTCTTCGCTACTGGCTTCGTCTTGTCCTTGTTTGATGTGCACAAGCAGTGGTGCGTTGTTTGCTAGCGCCGTCAGTTGATTCTGCGTGTGATGCAATCTTTTCAGTTGCTGCTCCAGGCTCTTATGCGTCTCATTGCTCTTGTTGCGCATTTCTTCCGACACACTTCGGGCCTGGGCGAGAAGCTCGGCCTTCTCTTTCACGGCGTACTCAGCAAGTATCTTCTTGGTGCGCAGATCATTGAGTGCGTTCCACATGGTCTCATCCAGCGTCACCCCGTCGGTGCGATCCACTTCAGGATCCAAAGGAGTGACCTTTTTGACTTCGGTTCTCTTCTGGTCGAACTCCAATCCCTGCAATGGATCGTAGTTCACCTCAATCTCAATCTTGCTGTCTGAGTTTTGCCCTTGCAACGTCTGCAGCAGCATCGCCGTGGGCAGCGAAGCACCCGACACAGCAGCAGATCCACTGGAATCCAGATTCATCAGTCGCTTGGAGCCAGCGCGAGCAACTAGAGGGTGACCCTTGGTTGTTCTGTGCTTCATGTTTTTGCGCGCATTCTCGTCGCGATTGTCTTCGGCTTTTCGTTTCTTGTATAGTTCCTGCACGTGCTTCATGAGCTCGTGATCAATCGGGTTGCCTCCGAGCACATCTTCCAGTTCTCTGGCAAAGTTTTTCTCCAATGACTTGTCTTCTTCTGCGGCGTGTTGCCATTCTTCGCGACAGAATTCCACCTGGTGGCTGAAGCTCTCAAGCTCCTTCTCGTTCTTCTTTAGATCGACTTCCAGCTGGTGGATTTCTTTCTGCAGCCGCGTTTGGTCATGTAGCAAGTGTTCGTGTTCCATCAGGTCTTCTGCGAGGCGAAGCTCATAGAGCTGTTGAATCAACACAGTCGTTCTCGTAAACATGTAGAGTTCTTGCAGAGCCTTGAGCTTTTCATCGAACAGCCGACAGATCTCACTAATCTCGGCCTTGATCTTCTTGAGCTCCGAGTCGAGGCTCTTGCGATACTTCTCTTTCTCTTCTTGGAACTTTTGCTGAGCCGCCTCAAACAGCTGCACGAGTTTCTTTTGCTCCGGAGTCATCTCTTCCGGTGGAGTGTCGATCATCCACTGCTCTTTCACCAGGCTCTTCTGAATCGCATTGTCTTTCTTGGTCTCGAGAGTACCATTCATCATGTCCTGCAGCGCTCGTCCCGCCACATCGTCTTTTTGAAGCCGTCGTTCTCGCTCCTGCTTTTCCGACGCTTCTCTCTCGCGTTTGTTCCGCATCTCCTCGGTCTCGTACACCTTTTGGGTCATTTCATCGTCACGAACGTCGAGAATCGAGTTCTCGATCTCGTCTGGAGCCCACGAAGGATGGAACAAGTCGTATGTGATGCCCAACTCGCCACAGATCTCTTGAATGCGAGCATTCTTAGTCTCAATTTCCTCCATTTTGGATTCCTTGAGCTTCAGAGTCTCGCTGAATTCGCTGTTAAACTCGGTCAACAGCGCGCGCTCAAAAGCTCGAAGCAACTGGATCTGAATCCGTTGTTGCTTGCGAGTTCGAATGGCAGCAGGATGGTACACGAGCGAGAAACCCTTGAGGGTGTTGAGTGAAGGCGACGGCCCACCACTCGCGCCCTGACCGATCCCAGCAGGAACAGAGCTCGCATTTGACAGTGTTTTGCCCGCCCCACCACTTTCTCCCGTTGCTTCCTCTCCTTTCTTTCCTGGCGCGACGATGGGAAGTATTTTGATCTTCTCAAACAGACGGTTGAGCGTCGGGTGCTGAAG
Organism: Paralagenidium karlingii; assembly: GCA_027475765.1. Taxonomy (NCBI): domain Eukaryota; phylum Oomycota; class Peronosporomycetes; genus Paralagenidium; species Paralagenidium karlingii. Next base: position 42,673 of record JAMFLO010000024.1, read on the forward strand.
GCCGGCATCGATCATCCACTGCAGATTGAGAGGCACAAGTTTAGCAAACCGCGACGTGAAGTTGGGTTTCTTGAGGTGATCGCTTCTTTCTTCGCTGTTGTACTGATGCTCGACGAGCCGGAGCAGATCGATTTTGGACTGCAGGTGCAGCTCGCGCTTGCTGGGCTTGCGCATAGGAAAGTTGTACACGAACAAGGAGGAGTTGGGCTGAAGACTACGAAGCTTCTTGCCCTTAATCAGCGCATTGTCCCAAAACTCAGACTTCATTCGCTGGCGAACAATGCTCATCTTGGTGATGTCGTTCGTTATATTCTCACGAACTCGCTGAGCCCGCTCCTTGTTCATTTGGAGCAGTCGATCTCTCCACTCGGTGTTGACGACGAACTCTTCGCGACTCAGACGCTCCGTTTCAGGCAGTCTTTCGTTGTCTGCCAGCAACCCGCGCAGTTTCATTTCAAGCTCGTTCAAAGGAGCTCGAGTTTTATCTTTGACACGATCGAATTTACTTCTTGTGGCGGCTTCATGAGCTTCTCGGATTAGTTGAAGACACGGTTTGGTGGTGTCTTCGTTGCTCTTGAACCCTTCGTCGTATTTCGCAAAGCTTGCGACGTTGACATACAACGAGTTCATGACTTGGTCCTCCGGACCCAAAGGGCTTCGAAGCTCAGGCGACATGCGAATATCCATCATGAAAACGCAGGTGTCGCTTCCGGTCGTCAACAACAGCAACTCTTCTTCGAAGTGGAGGAAGCTCATGCACGTGACGGGTCCTTGGTGCATTGCCACACTCTTCTTTTTGACGGCTTGAACATCCTCAATCTGAATCTCTCGCGTCACCTTGGAACTCGCCACCTTGAACTCGGCGCCCCCAAAAGTCACCAGCCATATCGTCGCAACTCCGTTCATCCCACCAGTCACAAATGTTTCTTCTCCATTCCGCAACGACCGTTGACAGTGGGACACGCACGCGATGCCATGTTCGTGGGCATCCTGCACAAGTACTTTCGTCTGCACGCGCACTGCTGCGTTTGTTGCGCTCGCAGACAAATCAGCTGACTCGGAGAGCTTGATCAATAGAATATCGTTCGAGAAAGGTGACATCCCTAGCAGCATCGTCGTTCCTGTGGCATTCAGTGGAACGAGAAGCATGCATTTCACTATGAGCATCTCGTCCAGAACCCCAATGCATTGATGCGGAAGCTTGACAGGGCGATCTTCCGAGTCGTCAATATTGCCAACGTATAATCGACCTCTTGAAGAGACACAGGTGAAGGTGAGCGCATACGCGTTGAGGCTCGACACACACCACTTGGCGTCGACGACTCGTTCAGTTTCCTCAGGTAGAATCAAGTAGGCAACGACCTGAAAGTGCTGCTCGTGATCAACCGCCAAAACAAACACCTGGTTCTCTTGCGTGGATGCCACCAACACAAAAGGTCGAAATGGATGCAGAGTCATCAAATCGACCTGGTTGCCATCAAACATCTGGATCGAGTGCAACGGAAGGACCTCGATTGAGCCATCGCCGACAAGGCGCGACGCACATACAATGCGTAAGCGTCCGCATTGGTCTCCCACCAGCAAGACAGGATCCACGGATCGAGCGCTCAGTGCGGTGACCGAAGGGTTGGATCCATTTTGGCTCTTTTGGCCATTATCTGCATCTACCGCCACTGCTGTTGGCGACAATGATGCATTCGTGGGCTCAAACAGATTCTCAAGATTTACATCCAGCACCAGTCGACACTTGGCGACACTCCAGAAAAAGAGGTTTCCATTGACTCCTCCGCTTGCAAGAAGCGTGTCTGCATTAAAACTACCGCCACAGGGAGTGACAGCAGTGCATGCAAACACGGCTCGTGGATGGAAAGAGCTGTAGACGGCGAGCAAGTCGTTCGCATCTTTGGTTTCCGCTTCGTCTTCATCTCGTCCGCTGTGGGTTCTCAGCTCGTAGATAATTCCCGCCCGTGTGCCGATGCATACTTTGGAGAAACTCGGACTCGGTGCTACGGTCACAATGCTACTGAGGTCTTTTTCTCGTATGGAGTCGGCGATCGAAGCCGATTGAATAAGTTCATGGTCTTTTCCATCCAACCAGCAGACCTCTCCGTCGAAGTAGAACACGATCACATAGTCTGCCGTGCACACCAAACTGCAGATTCCGACATTCCACGAAGCGCCACTGGACCTCGTCGCCTGCTCAATCACTTTGTCAAAGCGACATGTCGCCGTATCGATCAACACGAGTTCCCCATTGCGGTTTGCAACGTACAGTTTGCCGCCTTTGGTCCAGCAGTGGCATGCGTATTGGCTCCGTCTGGTCTCCAGGTCGGCCTCTGAATCGACACACTTTCGCTTGTCTTCGATGGGATTCTCGATCACAGACGAGTTCATTCTGGTCATAAGCACATTGGTACTTGTGCTTGCAAGTGCCCTTGTGGTGCTTTTGAAAGCCTTGGGTTTGGACATGTTGGTGTGACGAAGCACGCAAGAGCCTCGTGCGTTGTAGATCTTGTAGACATCCAGGCTTTTCGAGCTGCTTCCAATCACGAAATGATCAAAGTTGGAGGGATCGAAGGAAACAAAATTGAGATCCTGAGGTGCAATGGCGACCACAAACGCATGGATCAGGTCGCCTTTGGTCAGCTCCCAGAGACAAATGCGCTACATTTTGTACACAACAGCTCCCAGCCATCAGTCTACACGTCCGCCCACGCTCGATGAAAGTGTAGGCCACTACCTGGCTGCCTTCTTCTGCTGCCGAAGCAGACAATAGACGTTTTCCGCATCTTGAGAACTTGACGAGCGTGTACTCTGTCGGCGTACTCTGATGCAGCTTGAGGCGGATTTTCTAGAGTCATCGAGATGGCAGCCCAGCTCAGCTGCAGGACGCTCCAATGGCTCCTCAAGCACACAAACTTACTTTGTCGGGAAACGTGTAGAGAAAGATGTCGGGATTCGTCTCGCGTGCCACCACCGCGATCTCGTTGTTCTTCCAGTTGCAGTCGAAGGCGACGATCTCGCGTGGGCGCGACCGCTGCAGGAAATGCTGCGAGTTGGTGACGGTGGAGGTGAAGTTGAGCGCATTCCCGCAGACGTAGGCGATCGTGTGCTCGTCCGGCATGAGAAGATCGGATCCACCATAGGCAAACGCGTGTTTGGCCACGATGTCCAGCGACATGGCAGGTTTCCAGTCCTCCTTCTCACCAAAGGTCGTCCAAGCGAGCCGTTGGTGGAAGCACCAAAGGAAATGGCTGGTAATAACCGTCTCTGTTAAAAACAAAACTCTGCCAGCAAGTGTATGTACTCGAGAGACAACCCAGCACCTTCATAGCGTTAATCCCGTCGTGGTCCACGCCATTTCACGCTTTTTCTCATGGATTTGCTCTCAGTTGACCGCATGTGCATTGGCAAGTGCGCGTGATGTTGAACGTCATCTTGTGAGGCAAAGGTATCCTATCAGTTATATGTGAAATACGATTTGGTGTCAAAGTGATCGAGGTGGTAATGATTGGGGTGACACGATTGAGAAGCAGATTGGCGGCGCCGCTTGGCCTTCGTCTGCTGCGCGCATTCTCGACTGCCCAGCGCAATCCTCTACTTAAGTGTATCAAAGATAGAACGTTGCCGCCTTTTCAGCAAATCCAGGTAGCCCATTTGGAACCGGCCGTGCAGGACTCGGTCAGCAGATTCACCAAGCAGCTCACGAACCTCGAAGAAGAGCTGGACCGCATCCGCACGACAGGCAACAAAGTGACGTGGGAGGATGTCGTCGACCCGCTTGAGATGCAGGGAGATCCTCTTGAACGCTCGTGGGGTGTTGTGTCTCACCTCATGAGCGTCAAGAACTCCGATGCGTTGCGTCAGGCGCACGAGCGATTGCAGCAGCCGGTGATTGAGGCATTCACGCGATGCGGCCAGAGCAAATCGATCTATTCGGCGTTTGAATCTCTGCGCCAATCAGACGACTGGGAACGATTCGACATCGCACAACAGGTTGAGTACTGTAGAATATCCATTGCATGACAGAGAGTTGTGAAGAGGACCACAAGCTGATTGATGCTGCGAGTGCTACAGCGTGTTGTGGAACTGAGTCTTCGTGCCGCCAAGATGAGTGGCGTGGGATTGGAAGATAAGAAGAAAGAGCAATTCAACAAGCTGAAGCTTCGCGCTGCTGAGCTGGTAGACCTCCAACTGGACTCTGAACGACGCTTCCCAAGTCACCACTAACGTATTCTACTTGCGAACTCTCCAGAGCACAAAATTCTCCATGAATGTCCTCGACTCGACCAAGGCGTTTTCACTCGTGATCAAGGACAGGAAGCAGCTGGATGGGTGCTCCGATTCCTTGCTTACAGTTCTCTCGCAAAGTGCTGCAGACGACTCAAGCCTGGGCGAGTCGACGCCGGACAAAGGACCGTGGCGACTCACATTGGATCCGCCCGTCTATCTTCAGCTGATGAAGTCAGCCAAGAACAGAGATCTGCGAGAGCAACTCTATCGCGCTTTTGCGACGCGTGCCAGTGATGGGGTCCATGACAATGAGCCGATCATGAAGGAGATTCTGAGCATCCGGAAGCAAAAGGCACAATTGTTGGGGTTCGAGACCCATGCACAAGTCAGTCTCGCGAGCAAAATGGCACCAAACGTCGCGGTGGTGGAAAAGATGCACGAGGATCTTCGTGAAAAGTGTGAAGCCATCGCACAAAAAGAATTCCAGCGCCTAAGCGAATACGCGCAAGCGAATGGCCAGAAGGAACCACTGGCTCATTGGGATGTGCCATTCTGGTAAGCAATGCAGTCATGCAAGATGTGTTGGACGTTTGCTGTTGTTGACCAGGTGCCAACTGATCGAGTTCAGGTCGGAACGTCTCAAGGCGGAACTCTTCGCATTCACGGACGAAGAGATCAAACCGTATTTCCCACTTGAACGGGTGAGACAAGGTGTTGAACCGAACTGTGACGTGGACGCACGGCTTGATGACAGAGCTTTCCATTCCGTGCTGGAGGATATCAGGTGCTCGAAGGGCTCTTTTCATTGACGTCCAAGCTTTTCGGTGTGATCATTGAAGTGAGCTCCTCGACCAGACACGAGGCTTGTGGCATTGCACCGCTCTAGTCACAGTCAACTGACTGGCAAGCTTGTTGCAGGCTGCCGATGGAGAGCAAGAAGTATGGCATCCAGATGTTCGCTTTTTCCATGTTCGCAACGGGAGAAGTGAGAAGAAGGAGCTGATCGCGAGCTTCTTTTTGGATCCGTACTCTCGTCCGAAAGAGAAGAACGGTGGCGCCTGGATGAACGAGTGTGTCGGCCGAAGCCGGCTGCTGGGAAGAAATGGAGAAGTCCGGGTGCCCGTGGCGTATCTCATCTGCAACCAGTCGCCGCCCGTGAGTCTTCGTCTTTCTTAGCAGCGAAAACTTCAGCAGACAGCGCCAACCGACATATTGTTTGTCTTTGCCACATAGGTTGGTGATGCACCATCGCTCATGACATTCCGAGAAGTGGAGACTCTCTTCCATGAATTCGGCCACGGACTGCAGCACATGTTGACAAATGCCGAGTACGGAGCCGTGGCTGGGATCAGCGGTGTAGAGTGGGATGCTGTGGAGCTGCCGTCCCAGATGATGGAGAATTTCTGCTATGACGAAGGTAAGTGCCAGGAACGATAGGCTGACATGAGGGCTTAACTCCAAACGTTTTTGCGTGAATGGATTCAGCTACTCTCAAGTCGATCAGCGGTCATTACCAGACCGGTGAACCACTCCCCACAGACTTATTTCAGCGCATTGTGTCGGCGCGGCAATACATGGCGGCGTCCATGATGATGAGACAGCTGGGTTTTGGAGCCCTCGACATGTATCTGCACGAACACTACGACCCCAGCACCACTTCCGACTCGCTGTTTGAGATCCAGAAGCGTATCATCTCCAGGTGCAAAGCATCACGTGGCACAGTGGTTTCGCGCGATCTTTCTGTCTCACTGTAAAATGGCTGGCAGATACTCGGTGCTTACACCACTCGACCAAGATCGCTTCTTGTGCTCCTTCAGCCACATCTTTGCCGGTGGATACGCTGCAGGTTACTACAGGTAAGACATAGCAAAGGCCACACTGGAAGGAATGGTTCCTCAACATGCTTCGTGTCTTTACAGCTACAAATGGGCCGAGATTCTCTCGTGCGACGCCTACCAGGCGTTTGAAGAAGCCATCGAACAAGGCGATGCTGCGCTGCAAGAAGTCGGCGCTCGCTATCGCTCCACCATTCTGGGTCGAGGCGGAGGCCAACATCCTCTTGAGGTCGGTCAGCTCCATGCTTTGCGTTCACATGTCGTTGCCCTCACGCCATTCTCTCTTCAGGTCTTCAAAGCTTTCCGAGGCCGTGAGCCGTCCATGCTGCCGCTTCTGAAGTTGTATGGCTTGGTGTAAGCACCTTCAACGTAGTGGTCATCAGCAAATAAAGGTCGATCGGATTTGGCAGGTATCCCACCTACCAGCAAAGAAACGTTCAGTTTGTTGGGTCATAAACCAGAGAACCCCGACCCCTCGATCCAATAATCCAATCATCCAGTTGTGGCAGATGTGTGGCGCAGCTGTGGCTTGTCTGTGTCACGAGAGGGGTGGGCGCGTGTCTTCAACACGTTGAATTTGCCAATACGGTACGGCTGCAAAGCTTTTCTTTTTCCGTGGAGGGGCGGCGACGTCACCAGTCGTGGAGTCTCATTTGGAAAGTTTCCCTCCAGTCTGCTCTCTTCAAGTCCCGTCAAGATGTTGGTCTCTTCGCTTCCTCGCGCCACGGGCGCCGCGCCGTCGTCGTTCGGCGCCTGTGGCTCCTCGTTCAAGCGCTTTGTGGTGCTCAAGCAACGCTCTAGCAGCGGCATCAGCTCGAGATCCAGTTCCACCTGCAGCGATGACGAGCTGACGCACGACGACTCCAAGCAGAGCGAACAGTCGATCGTCTACGAATCGTACGCCGCCGTGCTGTCGCGATATCGAAGCGGCATGACCGAAGCACTGGCTGCCCGCAGTCTCCGATGGGGCGATCTGCAGCAGCCGCGCAATTCTGCATGGAAGACTTCGGCCGTGCAAGTGCGCTACCGCACCCGCCGTGCAAGAAGTGCTGATGACCTGCTTGAGATGTTTTGCTGGGAGAACTGCTTCGAGTTTCTCGATGCGGACCAGCTGGTGCAGATGACGATGGTGTGTTCTGGTTGGCATGAGATCATCACAAAGTCGCCTTTGCTGTGGCTCAACATCTACTCCCGCAAATGGCAAAGAGCGGCGCCATTTTCGGTCGAATTTATGGCTCTCGAGTATCGCCAACTGGTTCAATTGTGTCGAAACAGACATGAAGACGAAGGAATGGAAGTAAGTACTCGAGGGAGTGTCACTGTGCTGACTGATCGCACAAGTGAAATCGTGAACAACTCGATGCTTCGAAACTTCGCTCACGGAGCCATCGACTCAGTTCGCGGCACTATGCCGCTGCGCAATTTGTCGTGTGCGCAAGCGTTGGGCGTTCAAGTGTGTTATTTCGAGGTGGAGCTCAAGGGCTCTGGAAGTGTTGGAGTAGTTTCGCTTTCAGATGAATCATCGCGTCATGCCTACGGCTTTGGTTCCGCTGAACATGTCGGTTGGAAGGGCATCTCGTATGGATACCACGGTAATGATGGTGATTTTGTGTACAATGACGGTACTGCACCGTACGGCGGAGTCTGGAAGCCTCTCGGTCCTTCATGGGGAGGCAACAAGGACAAACCCGTCGTTGTGGGCTGTGGCATCGATGCGAGAAAGAGGCAAGTATTCTTCACACTCAACGGCGCGTTTGTTGGGGTTGTTCCCACCGAGATCCGCGAGGGCGAATACACTCCTGCGCTTTCACTACATTCGTTTGGCGATTCGGCGAAGTTGAATGTCGGATCCGCGCCGTTTGAGTTTGATATTGAGTCCCATTGTGTCCATGTGAGCAAATAGAAGTGTGTCAGTAGTATTTCTCTTGTAGTCTAAAGCATTGTGAGGGTTGTCGAGGCGTTGCTCTCCATTTTTGAGCCGCAGGTTAAAACGAATGCATGAATACCTCTGCAGAATTCCGGGTATGGTCTTTTAATGAAGTGATTCACTCGTCACCGTTTGAAGGGAGCGGTGTCTGGATGGCGAGCGCCAGCAGTGCTGACACGCTGTCTTCCGCATTCCCGGAGTTGGATGGCGTCTGACAGCTGAGATCTTGCTGAGAAGACGAGCCATCAGGAGTTGAAGACATTGTTGGAACGCTCTGGGGACCTGTCATGTCAACCATTGTCTTGCGCGGACTCTCGGTAGTTGATGACGATGCTGCACCCGGATCGACAGCTGAGAGTCGCGACAATGAAGGAGCAAGCACTGGCGGAGGGAGGGGTTTGACATGTGGCGTGGCCTGATCAATTGCTTGTGGTTGCATCCGGAATGAAAAGCGCCTCGCATTGCGCTTCAGCGAGGCTTCGGCGATGGCTTCTTCGATGACATGCATCCACTCGGCCTTGACGCTCGCATTCTCCGCATACACCACGAACGACTTGACTGGATTGAGAATCTGGAAGGCGTTTTTGACCAGTATGGTGTCCGGGACATCGGCGACGCGCGTTACTTTCAAGCGCAGCGAGTTGTGGGGTGTCCAGTTTCCCGTCATGGATTTGTCGCAATAGAGAAGCTGGTCGTTGAAGAGGAAAAAGCGATAGCTCTGGTTGCGCGAGCGGCAACGCTTGGTGAGATCGCCTTCTTTGATGAACTGCGTGGTGTCTTTGAGGTAGAACGCACCGCGGTTGATGCGTTTAAGCACTGATTTCATGATCTCAAAAGTCTGTCGACGTTGAATCGTGTCCTTGAGCTTGCTGACCAGCAGGTGCAAGTCGCCCATCACGCACCACGGATCATCAGCGGCTACTGCACTATCAATCGCCTTGATCCATTCAACTTGATGCGTAGCGGTGGCGGTGGTGGTGGTGACGGACACGCCGTTGACGACGACGTTGGCTTCAAACGACTGCTCAAGCTTGCGCAGCAGATTAGCAAACGCTTGCCGCTCCTGATGCATGCCGAGAAACAGACATGTCGAGATGCTGAAGCGTAGCAAGTCGAGACCCTGCATCGTCATGGAGAGATCCGACTGGTTGTCGTTTAGAATCGACGTGGATAGCGCCAGGAAGTAGAACCAGACGCGCTCAAAGAGAATCTTGATGAGATCAGGACTGATACTCGCGTCGACGCCAACGAAGTTGAATGAGTAGTAGGAGCGACTCAGATCTTTCATGAGTTCCTCGCTCTGGGCGATGGATTTGGCGAGTCCATTGCGGAATTTCTCATTGTCCACTGCATCCATTGCACCTGACGAGTTCTCTTTGCGCAATTGAGGACGAAGTTGCATGGGATGATGCAGAATGCTGTCGTAGATGTCTTCCAGAACACGACGAGGCAGATCTTTGCCACCATCAATGCCTCGGTTGTTCTTGACGAACTGCTCCTTCGACATTTTGTCTTTCTTGACCTGTGGGTTGTGGAGATCAGTGTTGAGCATGATGATGGAATAAGCAATGATCATCACGGTGTCGGCAGAAGAGAAACTGGTCGGCGAGTCCTCGTAATAGCACTGAGCAAAGGCTTCCACCATCCGTTCAATCTTCTGGGCTTCTCCAGGCAAACGAAAGCCGCCGTTCGTGAGAAAGTGGCGAAGTGATTCAACGAGCGACATGCCTGTGAACGAGATGGCGCGCACATAGGTCAGTCGAACCTGAACCTTGAAGTCTTCGTCTCCTTCCCCGAGGTAATCTCCGATGCCGATTTCGTCAAAAAAGTCGTGGTAGATCCGGATGAACGAAGTGATGTCGCGAGGAGAATCTTTGACGAAGTTCATGGCAATCAAGAACTCAATGGCTTTCTTCAGGCTTTTGGTCGACGAGATCTCCATCGCGCGCTTCAAGTATTGCTGGTTACGCTTTTGCAGTTCGTTTCGCATGCGCACAGACAGCGTTCCGTACTTGCCAGAAGTTCGGACACCACCAGTTGAAGAAGCCCCCGGCAGCGTTGGAACAGCGGAGGTGGAAGAAGTCGGAGAATTGGCATCGGCGACTGGCAAAGGGAGGGGTGCCGCCAAAATGCCTGGCTGTTGCTGCTCGTCGTCTTGTTCCCATCCGCCCCTTTCCATTGACAACAGACGAGTCCGCGCATCTCGACTAATCAAATGGGCATGACCACTCGCATCCATAATGCTTCGAGCGACAGCCAGAATCGTCGACATTGCTTGGGTCTGCAACTGCTGGGTGGACTTTTCAACATCTTCTGACCCAGCTGCATAGGCGCCATGGACACCGTTCGTGGTTCCTTCCGCGATACTGCACAATGCGGCGCACAAATGCTCAAAGATCTTCCATTGCTGAACAAATTGGCGATCCAGATCGAAGTTGAGAAACATTTCGACGACGTTGTGAGGCAGCTGAAGCCAAGGCGTGATCTCGTTCATGATGTCCAACTGATAAGTGGCGGCTCCAACGCAATTGTGGCGTAGTACGCGAAGGAAAAGGTGCTCAAACAGCAATGCCAACTCCACTTTGACGTGGCGGCGGTAGTGGTTCCACAGGGTGGAGATCAGCATGAGACTCGCACGAAACACCTTTGGCGCCCATAACAGAGCAAGCGAGTTGACCGCCGAGAACACAAACCGACGAATGAGCTGACCGAACACGCGACTCTCTTTCGACGTCGGTCCTGCACTCAGCAGCGCCACGTTTAGAGCCCTGATGCAATTTACGAAACCGGCATGCTCGCGGTTCATGATCAGCAAGTTGTCGGCAGAAGAACTGGACCAACTGCACACAATCTTCCGATTCAAACACTTGCTGAGCGAAATGATCAGATGGTAAGCATTCTGCTCGACCACCGAGGGACGGTAGTCGCGCAAGGCGATAGACAAGTCGATCCAGAATCGATGCGCATGGATGGACGTGTGACTTTTGAAGACAGCGAGCACGTTCTCGGTCGTCTTGGCGATCTCGACTCCAGAGGTGACATCATCGATCAATGTCGCCACAATCGAGCTCACAGTTTCATTGGATCCCAGAGCATGAGTGAACACCTCAGCGGGCGCGGTTGAAGCTTTGGTCACTTTTGCCGAAGTCTCGCATCTCTCACCCTCAAAGCGCGTCATGATGCGGACGATCAACTCGTCCGCGACAGATTTGACGAGCGTGGCGTCGTATTCACCCATAAAAGTGAGGCATTTGAGCATCGAGTGCAGCAAAAACGGCGAAAACCCGTTGGGCGAGATCGTGATGATTTTCCGCAGAAGCAAGAGCACCGCTGGGAATCTGCTTCGAACACCCTGATAGCACACTGAGACGACGGCTTCGACCGTCATTTCGAGGACGTCTGACCGCAAGCCACTGTTGAGGATGTCAGTCAAACTCTCCACCGCTTTTTCCGCAACGTTCCCATGTCGTGTGTAGCACGCCACGAGAAGCACATAGAGGTAATCTTCGACAGACATTGGCGCAACTTCAGGTTTGATCAAGGTGGAGGAAGACGGACACGACGCGGACTGCAAATCAACAGCAAGCACAGGGTTTTGGGCTCTCAACTCGGTAGTTTTGCCGCTCCCAAGTCCGTCTAACAAGCCAGCAGTTGATCCTTCCAAGGAGAGTCGCCTTTGCGGACTAGACTCAGACCTTTCATCACGGGGCATCTGACGAAATCGATTCTGAAGCGGAGAAAGCCCATTGAGCTATCAAGGACCAGTTAGAGTGACAAAAACCTCGGTCAGGCCTAGCGCGCGACGAATGGCTTCTGTCATGATTCCAATTACCTTTTTCTTGTAGCAGATCCACACTTCGGTGCCTCCAGAACTAGCATTCACATCAGCAAGATGACCATTTGGCGACTTTTCGACTCTTATGTAACTACGCCAGCCAAACGACACATCTCGTTGAGCTGGTCAGCCTGGCACTGGGCAGCAGATTGTGTTTACCCATATGGCAGCTTCTCTCCTTTCTTGGGGAACACCACGATGATGTCGACGATGAAATTGATCGGCGATCGTTTGTAGCAGAGATAGATCTTCTCCCCTTGGGTTCCCTGAAACGAAGCAGCAGGTCAGAACACTCTCGAGTGTGGCACAAGGAGGGGAGTTGGTGCAATGCCATGTTTGAGACCCACCGTGTTCAAGTTAGCTGGCGCTCCCTTTCGATTCACAACCTCATAGTCGGATGGCACAAAGTCTCCGCGCTCTGGAAAGATCACGAGGATCTCACTGATGGGAGGTTTCATCAAACTCTTTTCTCGGCTCTGAGCGAGAAAGACAAAGTGCCCTCTTCCACCCTTGTTCAAGTCGGCACGAAGTCCACTTGGCGACTTTTCAATCTGCGGCGACAGAGGTTCCACATGTCAGTGGTGGTTACGTGCTTAACGAGTCCAAGACACAAACGACCTTGTCGAAGCCATCCGGCACAACGTCGCCCATGAACATTACGGTCAGATCTGCTATCGGAGCTTCATCGTCATCGGGCATGAAGGTCTGCACGATATCGGAGCCCTTGGATGAGGAATGACTAAGGACAGAAAAAACGGAGCAACTGTTCAGCTTTGACTGACTCGTCCACACCAATGAGCTCTTACCTGGGACTTGATCGTCGCTGGGCTTTGTTCTTGCTCTTGTCGCTTGAGAGAGGCATGAACGCGAGCAGTCTTTCCTGTGGACTCTTTGGTGCAGTTGCCGTGTTGCTTCGAGATTTCCGCTGCATTCGTCGTTGGCCCTGAGCCTCTTCACATAGGTCCCGTAGCTGCGCGAAGGATTCGACATCGCTGGACGTCACCTCAAGAAGCTGGTTGATCGCCCCGCGCAGAGACTTTTTGATGGGCGACGCTGGCGGTCCACTGCAGCAAGATGGGTCTTGACTGGTTGGAAGAGTCTCTAAGGAAGTATCTGGCTGCGATACGTTGCATTTCTCGGCGAAAGCTCCGTTGTCGGTGGCGCGTGGTGTCTCGCTTATCATTGTCGTTGCATTCCCATGGGTCGCGCCGTTTCAAGAGCACGTCGAGTCGTCTGAAGGTCGCATGAATGTCAACTAACGGAATGTGAAGCAATGCAGCAACCGTCATTGCTAGACTGGCGGGCACACGAGCTGCGCCGGCGCGTTGAGAACCGCGCTCGCGCAGCGGCATATGCAGCCAATTGGAAAGAAGAAGAACTGGAAGAAGTCGATGGACAGGTTGAATCACAGTTAGAGCAGCCGAAACTCCAAGTGGCTGAAACCCAATTGACCAAATCACCCACTGTGCTGCCCAAACTCACTTCAACTCGTCCACCGCGCAAGTGTCTGGAGCTGGTCGAGTACGAAGCCAAATGCAACGCGTCGCTGAAGTACTTTGAACAGCACTTCCTGATGGAGAAATGTGTCAGGTCAGTCGGCGATCGGTTCGACACCCTGCAGCTGAGTTGTGCTCACTTTGTTCTCTTGATGGACATGTCGTCAGATCACTGCGCAGCGAGCTCGACCTGAGCCGAAGAAACATCCGCCAGCGCAAGGACAGACTGGAAGAACTGGAGAGCCGTCTCGTGCAAATCTCCAAGGGTCTTTATGGATCCTCTCAGGAGCAATTCTTCGCTGTCAACCAGATCCAACAGCAAAACGAGTTGAGGAAGGACCAGCTCGTGCCCAGAAAGTGTCGGATCTGCGGCAAAGCATTTCTATCAACGCTGCTGGATCAACACGAACGCAACTGCACAGTGATCGATGAGGAAGACGACGTCGACGTCGAAGCAGCGAACTCCAATCAAGAACCTGAATGTGCGAGAGATACAAACATCGAAACCTGGAATCCCAAGCGCAAGCCCAAAGCGCATAAACTCAAGCCCAAGATTCCTCCTTTTCTTCCGCAGCCGCCACGCAATGTCAAAGTTGAATCAAGCGAAACAACGCATTCTTCCTTTATGGTGCGATGGGAAGACCCAATTTTCACAGGGTCGGCGCCTGTCATCGACTACGAAATCCATTTCAGCTACACGATCCCCAAGGCGACTGCACGCGAGAGAGCTACTCGAAGCGGTTCTAGTACTGCACGTTCCAGAGTGACTTCACCTGGAGCAAATGTGAATGACCACGAAAACGAAGTCCAGCATGTGTGTATCCAGACAGCTGCATGGTGTCTGCTAAAACCAGTGCCTACGAACGCTTTCATGATTGAGAATCTGATAGCAGACCAAGACTACGTGAGTATCTTTGTGATCACGGTTACCATGAATGGCAAAAGTTCAAGCAGCAACGTCGTGCCGCTTGTTCACACAAAACCGGTGGTTGAGCCGGGAAGTCCGCTGTTCTTTAGCTGTCAAGAAGTGTTTGAGAAGTCTGTCTCGTTGGTGTGGATGGAGCCATTTCGAGACGGAGGTTCGCCTATCGCAGATTACGAGATATCTTTCATGGAGGCCGTGATGGAGGACGCAGCCGCTGAAGACAAGAAGTCGTTTTTGGATGTGAATGACATTCACTACAAGCTCAAACGGTTCCGAATAAGATCAGTCGAGACGAGTTTTACGGTGCACGGATTGCTCAGTGGGACTGAGCACCGGGAATTCCAGGTTCGAGCATACAACTGCGCAGGAATGTGTGGTCCATGGAGCCGACCGATCGCGACGATCACGACACTAACGCCCATGAACGAAGTGAAGCTACTTGATGAACTCCAAGCTGCTGTGGGATCAACTTCTAAAGTGGTCGACTCGCAGTTTCTGAGCGGCTTTTCCCAGCGGTACGAACGAAACTTTTACATCCGACTGGTCTCTTCGCAGATTCTTCAGGTGCATCCAGAATTGAAAGACAAGGTTGAGAGCATACTGCATCCCGAGCTCGCGTATACGTCGGCGCAATCAGCTGTTGCACCATCTCAGGCCTCACCGCCGAGTCACTCCGGTCCGCTGGCTTTAGTGCCACTTCCTACAGCAAAATCAGGTGTGAATCCGACTGCACAGATGTCGGACGAAGAGCTCAAGCAAGAACGTCGCCGCCAATTCCGCTTTCGCATATCAGAGTTAGAGCAGGAAAAAAAGAGGGCGGAATACAACCTGCAATGGTGTCACGACAGACGACTCGATCTTGTGTCGCTGATTCATGCCGCCGAAACTCGGATTCTTGAAAAGCAAGCAGAACTCGAACGCGCCAAAGCATTTCCAGGTTCCCAAATGGACTCGGACGTGTTCGAAAGTGGGCTTCAGCGCTTTTACACCAAAGAACTGGTGCTCGCTCTAGAGGATGAGATTCAGATTGAGCAGTTGTACATTGTGGACTCCAAAGAAGAGCTCGTGCAAGTAGAAAAGTATCTGCGGGCAGACACCAAACACCTCGACACTGTCACGAAGCGGATCGAGGACCGTCGTGAAGCGTACGCAGCGTTTGAGGCAAACGGAGGACACATTCTCGAGTCAAAGAACAACATGGCGTTCATGAGTATCCGAGAAGGCGCGGTGTATCGGTCGTTCAAAGCATTGGTGCGAAATTGTGCAGAACGACGAAAAGCCCGAGGAACAATGAAAATGATCATCGAGCGTCTGGCAACTGGCAACTTGAAGCAGGCATTCGGAAAGTGGTTTCGTTTTTTGTGGATCTCTCGGAGAGAGGAGTCGATGGGAGGAGCATCTTCAGACTCGGCCGCATGTGGAAGAGGTAGCGCTTCCCTTTTAGACGTGACTCTGGACCGTGGTGAGATCAAAATGGGTGTGGAACAGCTGCTTGCTCAGATTCGAGATACAAACAATAGTCTCCAAGCTATAACCGAGACCGCAGAGCAACGAGCGTTGCGACAAAACGATAATGATTCCAACAAGCATCACAACGATATCCGTTGCTTGCCGCTTCTGCTAAAGGCAGATGCACAAATGGATGTGACCGACTATCGCAGTGCCTTGGTGTCGTACGACAGCATTCTTCAAAACGAGATGCTGGTGACTGAGATGAGCGAAAACCTTTTGGCAGAAGTTCTCTTGAAGAAAGGGCAGGCACTCTTCGCACTGCAGGATTTTGAGCCTGCACAGGTGCACTTGTCACGAGCACTTGCCACTTCAAAGCGATCGGGCAACCACCGAATTGAGGCCCAGGCGTACGAAGAAATCGGCAAAGCGTACACCGCCATGGGATCCATGCGCGTCGGGATCGAGTATTTCGAGAAAGCCATCGAGATTTTCGAACTGATTGGCGACAAGCGAGGCGAAATGCGTTGCTATCGCAATCTGGAGGCCATTTTTCGCAAGATGGAAGACCGGGAGACGACCGAAGTATTTAAGAATCGCGCTGATCATATTGAGCACGCACTCAACTGCAAATTGGCAGAAGCCAACAGGCGCCTACACGACCTGCAAGAACAACTAGTTGGAGTTGGGGCTGAGTCGTCGAAAGAGATTGACCTCGAGCGAGTTGGCGCGATTGTGCCCCGACTCCGCAAGGATCGCATTCGCTGCAAATTCAAAGCACGAGAAGAAACAAAGTTGGCCGAAAGCCTTGAATTACTCCTTAAGGAGAAGAAAGCGTTGCTTGTCAAAGGTGACGAAGATCTGAAGCGAGCGCTAGCAAGTGACTCTTCCCAAGTGGATTCGGACGTGATCACGGGCTCCAGTGCACGGTTTGAGATAGATGATTTCAAGAAGAAGCTTGCCAAACTCATGGGAGCTGTCAAGTTTGGCGAAGATCATATCACTCGAGAGATCGAGAACTCACGCATCCGTGTCAAGAACCTCGAGGAAGAGGTTCGCGAGCTGGAAGCGGAGCTACTGGTGGAAACGGGAACGCTCATGCGTCATGTCATCTCGAAACAGAGATTGCGCTGTTTTCGCTTCAATGCAACCAACGAAGCACTCAAGAACGTGATTGGCAACGCCAGTGATGGTGTTCCAACGTGTGTCGCTGCGGCTGGTTTGAGTGGATACGTGTTTGATTTGCTCACGGGAGCATGTCTTACCCAAGCGGTCGGAGATGCAGGCAAACAGCATCTGGGAGAGGCTGTGGGCCATCAGGCACAGATCATGTGCATTGCCTATATTGGGAAACGTCTCTACACTGGCGCGATCGAGTCGTGCGTTGGGGTGTGGGACATTCTGGACGACGCATTGGGCGGGATCACGTGCGTACCAGTCAAGTTTTTGCGAGATTTCGACGCTGCCGTCATGAGCATCGCCGCCGATAACGCTTGGCTCGCTGCTGGGAGTTCCGACTGCGATGTTCTGGTGTACGATGTTACTTCGCTCGCGCTACTTGCGAGGGTCACTTGTGCCCACACTCGAACTGTCACTTGCTTGACTCTTGACTCGGCTAATCAGTGCTTCATCACGGGAGCAGCCGACAACAAAGTCAAGCAATGGAAACTTGAGACTGGTGCTTCCTCAGCGACTGCTTTGCGCAAGTACTCGCTGCTAACTACGCTTCAAGCCCAGCGAGATGGTGAGACCTTTTTCAATGGTCATTTGCAGCCAGTGTCTGTCGTGCGCCAGATCGCGCGCGAGGTGGTCAGTGGTGACATCAGCGGGAGGGTCGTCGTGTGGAATCTGGACACCGAGTTCAAAGTGATGCGCATCTGTGATGTGCACCAGGCTTCGGTCACATGTCTGCAATTCGATGCGACCCGAATCGTCAGTGGGGACTCCAAGGGCACCATGTGCATCATTGATTTCGCTACAGGCCATCTGCTGCAGACCCTACGCGGCCACAGCGCCAGCATTCTGGATCTGCAGTTTGATCGAAAGCGTCTGGTCAGCATGTCCGGTGATGGGCGCGTGCGTGTGTGGCTGTGGCAGTTGCGCATTGGAGCAAGCTCAGACCAAAAGAAGTATCATGTGCTCGCACCGGGTGAAACGCTGCGTTCCTTGTCGCTGAAATACCGGGCCAGCATCAAGCAGATCATGCAGTGGAACGGTCTCGCGAACTCCAGCGCGTTGTATCTCGGCCAGAAACTCATTGTGCAGTTGGATTCACGCAAGGATGCAGCCGAGGAGGATCTGAAAGCTCTGGAAGCTGCTTACTCACCGCAGTTTGGTAAGTTGTCGTTGGAGAATCTCGAATTTGTCACCGCCAACCAAGTGCAAAGTGAGGACGTCGAGATGCAATGGGCAGCGCAAAGGCTAAAAATGCTTGCCAAAGAGTACTTCCCGCCGCTGGACGATGATACCAAAGATGAAGAAGATGATACCAAAGAACAGGATGATGGTGATTCCGACTCGGACGGTTTAGTCGCTGTTGACGAGGAAGAGGAAGAAGATGCCAAAGCACAAGAGAAAGAAGAGGGTGACGCTAAAGAGGACGAAGAACAAGAAGAAGCCAAAGCCAACTCACCAGCAGACTGACTCTTTGTGCTAAGAACACAGCGCACATGTATTCACCCAGTGGCTCGAGTGCTTACAGAACACCTCTGTTTTCCTCGACGTTCCAGTGAACTTTGTCTTCCAAAAACATGTTGCAACTCCGAAATGCCGTGCGTGCGTAATCGCCAGCAAAGAACTCCCACGCTGTGAAAAACCAGAAGGCAACGCATTTACGATAATCATTGGGTTGACTCGACTTCTTCATGGAGAGGATGGATCGCCACTCTTCCGTCACGAACGTTGTGAATATGTCTTCGAAATGGGACAACCGAAGTGGATTGCGCACAGTGAACGACGTTGTCCACGACTTGCCGTAGCCATCGAGTTTTTTCAGTCCTTCATGGAGTTCGTCGGAGCGGAATTCTTCGATGGTGGCATCTAACAGGAACACAAATTGGTCGTTGTACTTCGCTTCTTCGTCGTAAAACTTTTTCCAGGTCTGTTGGACACTCACAAGAGTCAGTCATCTGCACTTGCCATAGCAAGCAATCAAAGTCAATACACGCACCACCGAGAAGAACTGCAGCGCGTCTTTAGGGTCGTTTTTCTTCTCTCGATGCACACTGTGTGCGTGACGCAACTTAACGGGTTTCTTGCGCTCCCAATGCCATGTCTCAGGAGGCGGAAACACCGCCATGGGCACCATGACAGACCCGTTGCCACAGATGGCAACATACATCGAGATGTACCCTTCGACACCATCGCTGGATTTTGACTCGGTCGCATTGGCTTCGTTCTCGTCGTTTTCTTTCATCTGCCCGTCGTCTTCCTCAGCCGATGGCGTGGGTTTGTAAAAATCTAGTCTAGTCACAAAGTACAAGTACTTGGTCGGGAAAGGTTTGTGGCCAAAGAACTCATTCAGGTGGTCGCGGGTAGCCACGAGGTCTTTTGTGTACAAGTCTTTGACTTCTTCCGTGGTGTAGAAGCCACCTGTTTGAGTTAGAGCAGATCTGTTCGTCAGCAAACGACAGACGCCAACCAGCAAGCGACACTGACTTCACGTACTGCAACTCGGACACTCGAGCTCGTGGGTCGCAGTAGGATCAATCACCGCCGGATATGTCACATTGTCTAGACGAAAGAGATAGAGAAGAGAAACGTTTAGTGCCACCTTTTGATAGCCAACCAGCCTGACTCGGAGAGCCCCAACGCACTGATGCCTTCGCGGAAGACGTCCTTGTGGGCCACATGCAGCGCGCCCTTGAGCTCCTCGTAATTTGTGTTGTTGGTGCAGTACTTGTTGTAGCCGACCCAGTACTGCGCGTAGGTCTCGTTGAAGACGAGATGGCCGCGTTGGATTGTACTGGCGCACACGAGACGAGAGGGATCCGTGGCCTTGAGGCGATCGATGTTCTTCTTCCAGTCGCGGATCTGGCCCGTCTTGACGCCGTACTTCTGCGCGGTGGCGGCAATCATTCCGGTGCGCTCCGCCTCTTCGATGATCTCGAGCTTCTTGCCGACCGTCAGCTGGCGATCGGCTTTGCCGCGCGCCATTTTGACCTGCTTTTCTTTCTTTTTTTTTTGGAGTTGTTAGACGTCAGTGAGGTTTTTTCATGGATGCCAACGAGGTTTTATCTGCGGATCCGACCCAGACGTACTTAAGCGAAAAAGCCCACACAGCTGAAAGAATCAACAGTTTGAACTGCAGTGGTTGTCTTGCTTTATTAAGAGCAAGACAGTCACTACAGGATTAACAAGATCATCAACACAAACTCCTCTCACAGCTCTTTCCAACAGTTAAGGCTGTTGGCTGACTGTTGGGTTTGATCCCACTCGTACATGCTTTGCTTTCAGAACCAGGTGACCAGGTCAGTTCAGTAAAGTACGAGCGAATCATCGCTCGTACTTTACAAGTGTTTGCCGATTTTTTTTTTGAGGAGGCAAAAGAATGTCATCCAGCTGGCGACGAGATGCGTCGCAGGAGCCCGAAGCGGCTGCTCTTCCGATTCCGCTGGACACTCTACGAGTACCGTGGATTCAGCACGAGCAGTTTACAAAACTCAAGTGGCTCACGGGCTTGGAAGACGACCAGCGGGGCAATCTGAACAAGAACTCTTTGGCAAAAGTGCTGCGCGAGTTCAAGGTCCGACTTGACCTTGATAACATGACGAGATGACCAACAGACACCAAAGCCGTCGAACTGACACGTTGCTTGTTTTGGTTCTTTTTGCACCCAAACGGGACATAATAAACAGAAAGGTCGCGCAGCCATTGAGCAACAGATCGACGCCTTCAGCTATCAGATCGACCACCTCAGTCGGTGGATAGAGGACCCTACATATGTCAACCTTGAGCTCGTCAAACAGCAGAAGGGGCCTCGCACCGCAATGAAGCAGGCGAAATCCGCTCGAGGTTTTGGTCAAAAGGCTTCTAATGCGCTGGCGGCGTCCAAGAGCTGTGATGGCACTCGCACACGAGTAAATGAGTCCACGAAGTACGCTCTGATTAACCAACCTGACATCGACGATCCAGGTATGCGTCAGACACATTGTCGACAGTGAAGCGATCGTCATGAGATCTCATCTGCTCACATTGGGGGTCTCCAGACGCTCCTTGCACCAGTGTCGGATTGTGGCGTTTTGTGGATGCATTTGGTTTTTTTGCTCCGCTGCCTTCTGCTGTGGTCGAAAAGTGTCTACGACTCGAAGAAGGTGATGAAAGTATTAGCATACTCGGTTGTGCCGGCCTTGACCTTTTCGTTTGCATGAGCCAGTATCTATGCAGCCAACTGACGAGAGAACTGTCGAATGTGAGAGTACAATCAAGGTTCGGATACTGCAAACAGAAGAACCGACAGCTGAATGTCACACAACTCTGCACGAGAATGGCTGTCGAGACCTGTCATCCTCCTCAGTACTGGAATGCGCCTTGCGCGAGGTACGAAGCATTGGTGGTTTAGACGTAATGGCGTTGTTGCTCATGGTGAGAGACTCTGTCATTGTGGGAGAAAGAGGCTGGTGGCGTCGCTTGTTCCAAGCTCCAAGTGTGGTTCGGCGCAAATCGTTGAGCGGGGTTGTCAAACAAAGAAAACGGATGAAAGGTCTTTGGTCAGCAAACTGCGCAGCGTTGGATTGCTCGATTGTTCCGACAAAGAAGTGGAGGTCTCACTATTGAGTGCTGCGGACGACCCAATCAGCACAAGGATACGTGCAGTGGGCAAGAAACTGTTCGAGCAGATTCGGTGGAACAATGAGATGAAGCGCCGTTTACGTGTCGCGATGCACGAGTAGTTGGAGTAACTGGTTTTGTTGTTTTTGATATTTCGCTGACTCTGTTGGTGTTGTGTTTCTTCTAGGGACCTCTCGTGGCAAATGACCAGCGACGAAGAGGCAGTCGTTGTCAGGAGATACAACAAGCTGCGCAGACGTCTCAAGGTATCATTGGTTTCTCTAATGACGCATTGAAGGCGTTCGTCACCGACTGTTGATGCGAGTTTGTGCAATGCAGGAGGCTGAGCGAAAGAAACAGAAGCAAATGAAAAAACAACGCCGAAGACGAGACCTTGTCGCAATCTGAGCAGCTATCATACGAATCGATATGCATAGATAGTGGAAATAACACCCCAGGCACTTGTATATAGGCACCTATTTATTACGAGATTCAGATGACTGACTAACCGCACGTGGTCCAAACGTGCAAAAAGAAGACCCGCCATTATCATCACTTGAGCGGTGGGAAATCTTCATTGTACTTGCCGCTCGGTTGATCTGGAAGTCGTTCACGAGAGAACGGAAGGCGCGCGCTATTGTCCTGGCGATAGAAACTCTGAGCTGGAGCTGGTGGGGCATAGTGTTGTTGTCGGGTGTGAGGGGAAGAATTGGAGTAGGGGGAGCGATACGGCTCCGACGGAGGACCGGCACGTGGGGCAGTGTCTACATTGCCGGGCTCCTGACTGAATTGACTTCGAACTCCCCCTCCGCTGAGCCCAAACGCTTGATTGTTCGAGTGTCCGAATCCACGCTGACCAACTCCTGGTTGCGTGTCATGATACTCCATCTTCTGCTGCGAGTGCTGAGGCCTGTTGGGTGGCGGTGGATACCGCATGTAGTACGGGTTATTGCCCATCTCAACCCCACGGTGAGGTCTGAATGCGTCGTGGTTGCGGGTGAAGTCCGGATCATTCATCTCTTGCTCACGGTTTCGCCACAAAACCTTGCTTTCTTTCCAGTTATGTGCCAGCTGGATACTCTGCAAGGACTCTTTGCCGTCTCTTCCATATCGGTCATCCTTTCCAGATTTGGTGCCACCATCACAGTCATTTCCCCCGGAGCCTCTTTTGGATTCACCTCCACCTCGTCCTCGAAAGCCCTTGGTTCCATCTGGTCCGGAAGCTTGATGGCTTCCCATTCTCGACGATTGGACCGACGACGAAGAAGAAGAGGTGTCTGTGGCACCGCAGTCATCGCTTCCAAAAATACGAGCTCGAGCTTCCGCATATGCTCGCTCTCGGTCTTGAATAGATCGATTGTTCTTCGTATCAGCATTGGTGTTGGCACTGCCACGTCCACCGTTCGACGCTTGTTGGTTGCGTTTGCGCACCATAATTCGCGGTGCAGTGGCAGGTGTCACTGTTGGTTGATTGCGAACGGAAGATAAATCGATGAGGAGCACGTTGGGCACTTGGGTATACGGTGTTTTCACCAGAGTCACAACTCGAGCGACTGAATCGTACGATTGTTGTTGCTTTTTCATACAAAAACCGCATCGGTCTCAGTTGATTAAGTTCAAGTAACAGCTTTCAGTAAGGCACGCGCAAAACGCACCATATATGCATTCAAGTCAGCACTCTGATGCTCCAAACGACAACGTTGTGCAAGGCGATGAATGATTAGACGATGGTACGACGACAACGGAGGAAACGTGATCTGCTGCTCTCTATTTCACATCAAATGTGCAAACGCCATGTCAGAAGACAATCCCCCTTGCTGTTTGAAGGGCACGAAAGCACAACAGCACGCACCTTGGGTTGCGAATGAAGCGGACGATCTGGTCCTCAAACTTTAGGAGAGTCATTCGCTCCCGGGGACTCTCTAAACAAGCCACCAAAACAGGATCCAATGGACCGTTCTGACCTGATGCAGCGCTCGCAGTCGCGGGACTCACAGCATCGGAGAAGGAAGGAGTCTCGCTGTTGTCCATCCCGGCATTTGGGCCATTTCTTCCAAATCCGTTGGGATCACCACCGCCACCGGGTCGCCGCATCACAGTCGGACGCTCGTATGCTCCTCCATCTTGCGATGAAGGTGGTGGAACTAGTCGCAGGTTGCGCATTGTAGTGGTGACTTCCGCACTCTCCCAATCGTCGTCATCGAGCGAATCACTCATAGTTGCCCCGTTGTTGGCTGGCTCTTTGCCGCTATTGGATGCGTCAAGAAAGGCGCCGAGATGTTGCATTCGCTCGATTGGCGTCTTCCTGTCTTCATTTTCGGCCATTTTGCCTCTTGCTTGCGGTTGTCTCGTCGTCTGATTGGTCGCAATTGCCGGCGCCGTCTGCGCCGTTGACTTGATCATTTCTCTCCGAGTGTCTATAAGTCACAGTCCAAGTGTTTGGTACTTTGTGGTGCCCATAGGTACTCTCCTATCCGATAGCCTCTACCAATTTATTCATTCAGTCCTCTTTCTACCGGTTCACGGTGGTAACTGAATCTAACCAGTTGGGACAGGTATGGCCTTCAGTAAAGGGAAAGGGCTTTGACAGGTTTTTTGACGGATTCTTTGTGTTGGCGCATCAGTTACTCACATGGATCAGTGGATGCCAGCCTATCATATCTGTTCTAGGAGGAAATGCCTTTGAGAAGGTTTTCATATCTAAAGTGGGAGCCCAAGAAAGGACTTTTGGCGTTTGGGGTGCCCAATCAAGTCCTGAAGTGGAGATCAGCAACCCCACTGATTGGCGTATCGAAAAGCTGGATCCACAACTGAACACTTCCCTACTGTGACGTGTTTCCACAATTGAATGCTATTTCGCAGGTTCTTGAGGTTGTTTAGTGAGTCACGATGCCACTGAGCAACCTCACTCGTGCAGGTACGCCACACAATCGCTCGTGTGGGTTGCGACAGGACAGAATCGTCTTTCCGACTCGCAGGGAAAGAAGGAAGAAAGGGAAGAAGCCAGCGGTGGATTCCCGTCGTCTCGTAAGAGAACAAGAGCCTTCAGCCGCAGTTGCAAATCAAGCCACGAGCCCTCACCCCACCCCACGTCGCGATGCTCAAGCTGAAGGAAATGGCCGCGCTGCCCCGCGTGTTCCGACGCAAGACCATGCCTGATCTGCCAACGCCACAAGATGACGGCGAGCCTGGTTCGCCGCTTGACGACCGCGAGTCCCACCAAGAAGAAGACAATCAAGCACAAGCAGAGCGCCAGCAGACCCCCCAGGACGATGAGGCCAAGAGCGACAGCGATCTTCCGCGCACTGAGTCCGAGTCGTCCCACTCGTCCATCGAGTCCTTTACAGAGGCGGCACCAGTGTCGTCGTCTCGATTTGGCCGTGTGTACAGGGCTCTGAACAGAGGCATCCACATGCGCAATTCCATCACGTCAGCAGGCGAAAAGAGACCGTCGCGCAGTGAAAGGTAGGTTGCTACACTGGGTGATTACGAAAAGGCTCTGCGTACACTAAAGAAATCCCCAATCTTCCAGTCTCGTGAGCGATCTGGGGCTGCCAGACGTCGGTTCGCGCGTGTCGACGCATTTTGGACTCGGCACAGTCTCGGATATTACAGAACACGGCTCGCTCATGATTCCCTTGTTGGGTTTTGACTCGGTTGTGCTTTACGTCTGCAACGTTGAGGAAGTTCAAGTGATTCCTGCTCTGCCCAACGAACTGGTGAGCATACAGACTTGGTCTTGCTTTCTGGATTCCCTTTCTGATCAGTTTCGTACGTGGCGTACCAGGTCACCACTGTCAATGGAAAGGCTCGTGTCGTGAGCTACGATGCGGCTGCTCGCAAATACGTCATCGCCCTTGAAACGGATGACAATGAGAGCGAGACTTGTGTTGCACTAGAAGAGGTGTCGCTGTGCCAGGAACCGAGGCAATCGAGAGCACCCTCGATGTTGTATCAAGCCGTTGCTTCTGTTGCTTCAGCTTGTGGTACCATCCGAACAACTTCAACAGAACTAACCAGTTCTACCTTCTCGACCCTTGGATATGGATCGTCCACGAGATTCTATCGCGGACAACTGGTGGTGACTCCATATGGCGGTGGCACCATTATGACACCAGGTTCTACAACCCGTCCTGCCCGTGTGCGACTCTCGTTTGGCGCAACTGCGTACTTGACGAATGACATGATTCTCGGCCACGTTAAAGCGATTGAAGGCAACCATGTGAAAACCAAATTTGGCACAGGCCGAGTCGTTTCAATCCGTCCAGGTGATTCGATCTATTGTGTGCGTCTGGACTGTGACCAAAGAGAAGGAGAGAGCAACGTGGTGTATGCCCCAGCGAGTGACGTTCAGGTTTACAAGCCAACAGCAAAGAGCGGTGTAGGTGCAGCGGCAGCATCTGCGACGTCGTGTCTGGGCAGTTTCTCCAAAGGTGTCAAGGATCGGTTGTTGCCGATGCGAACCAAAGTACGCGTGGCAGGCGGCTATATTTAGCGTGCTTCAGATTGGATGCCTTGAAGGAAGGTGAGCGATCACGCATAAGATTGAAGTTGAGCGAAACTCTGGGTTGGGCCGATCCCGCTCAGCCGCTCCAACCCTGAAATCTTAGACTGTCGTCCGCAGATGCAGAGTCCTACGACTCAGGACTTGTTTGGGTGTGTGTTGTGCAATCACCACCGAATCCGTGTCTCTCTGGCGCTGAGCAGGTTGTGAATTGCTTCAGTTCTCAGCCCTCAGGTCCTTGCGCTCTCTTCATTTGAGTTTTGTCTCGTGCACCCAAGTGGTTCTGTCAAGTTGTATTAATATATAAGACCCGATAGTGGGCCTCTTTGGAACCGACCGAGAATTGCTGCCATCATTCGACCTTGCTTGCCGCTCAGGACCTTTGTGGACCCTGCTCTAGACCCTTTTGCGTGTTTTGGCGTTGGGTAGCTTGTCAGCTTTCAACTTGCGCAGTTGTCTCTTTTCATGGCGACCGCCACAACTGCTTCGAAATCGATCTCGTCTTCCGTCGCCATGTTCCATGACCAACGGGAAGTCGCAGCTCCGGTTGCTGAGTTTCTGCCCAACCTCGTGTACTACACCATTCTGCCCAGAGAGCCACCTCCGAAGGCTGACATCATTTACTTTTGCGTCGATGACAAGCTCTTTTACAACAACTTTTATCTGGATTTCGGTCCGCTGAATCTCGGCTGCACCTTTCAATTCTGCAACGTCATGAACAAAATGCTCGTGTCGGCGCGACAAACCAAGCGTCGCATCTTCTTCTATTCGTCCTCAGACCCACACTTCCGAACCAACGCAGTGTGTCTGCTCGGCTGTTGGGGAGTGCTATTCCACGATATGACGCCCCAAGAAGCGTTCGAGCCTTTTGCTGGCATGAGCTTTCCGGCATTCCATGATGCGACTCCGTCCGTGTGCACGTACAAGTTGACTATCTTGGACTGTTTGAAGGGGTTGCAGAAAGCTGTACAAAACAACTACATCGACCCGCACCAGTTCGATGTTCAAGAGTACCACCACTACGAACAGGTCGAGAACGGCGATCTGACCTGGGTCTCCAAGAAGTTCATTGCATTTGCAGGCCCTCATGACATCTACTCGCTCAGTCCAGAAGGCTATGTGACGCTCACTCCGCAGCACTATATCCCCTACTTCAAGCGCAACAACGTCTCACTGGTGGTGCGACTCAATGAGAAGCTCTACGATGAATCGCGTTTCATCGAGGCTGGCATTGATCATCTCGACTTGTACTATCCCGACGGCTCCAATCCGCCCGACCACATTCTCGCGTCGTTTCTTGAAGCCTGCGAACGAACGCCAGGTGCAGTGGCTGTGCACTGTAAGGCGGGGCTCGGACGGACAGGCACGTGCATTGGCTCGTACATGATGAAACATCAACGTTTTTCCGCCAAGGAAGTGATCGGGTGGTTGCGTTTGTGTCGGCCCGGCAGTGTCATCGGTCCGCAGCAACAGTTTCTGGAGAGCATTCAGCAAAAGATGTGGCGGTCGGGGGAGGTCCTTGTCATGGTGTCGCCGTGCAAAGTCAAGATGCAGGAGCAGAAGGCCACCAACATTTTCACCCGGAACATCTTCAAACGCAAAAACGAGCTGGCTCCCATCAGCACGGGCAGCTCGGGCGCTTTAGCGCGCACCACAGGTCCGGATGAAGATGTGGCAGTCACCAGTGCGACTTCGAAGGGCACAACTCCAAAGACAAAGGGACCCACAACACCTACCAAGACCCAAGGCGATAACCTCGTGCAGCTCAAACAAGTTCATCAGCACTATTCAGCTAGCTAGTGTTAAGTATACTTGAAAACCATTACTGTGTGATTCGTTGGTCTCATGAAGTAGCGGTCGGCTTTCTCGGGGGCTTAAAGTCACATCCTTGAGTGACGGTATACACAGCACCAAAAGCGTCAGACATCCACTAAATAGGCCTTAGCATCCTTGCATGTCTTCCCCACCCAGAAATGTCGTGTAGGTGCTCTGCTCTTTTTGTTGTACCAGGCCATCACGGTACACAAGGTCGAATCCGCCCACATGATCCTCCGGAGTGGTGTGGCTGACAGAAAGAACCAGGTAGAACAACAACGATACCCACAACTCAAGACAGGCAAAATACTCACTTGCCCTCGACGTCGATGATGTCCAGCATGTCGTTCAGCATACCGCACTTGAGCTGATAATCTTGTGACGTGTTAGCCGAAAGCTAGCAATTCGAATTCAACGTGTGAGACCTCGAACGGTCAACTGGTAACTCCTGTTGTATTGTCACCCACCGAGGGCGACCCGTTGACCTCCAAGAGCCATGGCTTCAACATGTCGTCGATCATAATATCGTAGCCGTACAATTCAAAACAGTGTTTGTCGTTCATGATGACCTTTTCAACACTTTTGCAAAGCGATGAACCATAGCCTAGTACTGATCGCATCTAGATGGAGATACTCTGCAAATGAATACCTTAGCAGAGACTTGATGATGATCATCTGGATCTCATGAAACAGCTGGTTGATTCTCTCAGGCCCATGTTTCGACATCATGTAGACCTTGAGGTTGTGTAGATCCCATTTTCCTCCATGCTTCTTGTTGTAGTTCTCGGATGTCTTTTGAATTGCGACGTTTGTGAGGTGAATAAAAGAGTTGGCAATGTCGCTGGGATTGTTGGAGTAGCGAGAGTTGGTGAATCGAGCGAATCCACTGCGGTAAATGTAGATCTCAAGTGGTGCATACGACGTCACCAGTGCATAGAGACGCAAGTCAAACTGGGGGAAGTGACAAAGCAAGTTAGCTGTGTTAACAACCACAACAGAACCGGCCAAATGACTTACCTTCTTTCCACCTACAAGATAGGGATTGGAGATGTACTTTTGAACCACGTATGTTTCCACCTGCTGGTTCTCTGGACGCCATCGGTAGTCTGTCCTCCAGTCACTGATCTGCGTCAACTTGGTGAAGAGGAAAATGCCTTTGCCCTGTGCCCTTTAGCAGTGACAAGTCATTCACGGCATCAGAGCTGCGAGGTCCCGCTCAACGCTCACTTTCCAATGGGTTTCATGATCCAAATGCCTTGACTTCGTTTGAATTCCTGAAGGAGATGCGGTGGTCAACTCATTTGCCGCAAGGGGCCCGATTCTGCTATACAACCTACTTCCACAAAGATCGAGTATTCTCCAGGCAAAATGTATGTGACCGGAAAGAAATCGTATGGACCGACGTCGGAGCAAGTCTCAGCCCCACCTTCGGTTCTAATCCATCGTACAGGCAGCCCAGATTGGTAAATCAAGCGCAATTCGTCGAGTGGGCTTTTACTCACTTTGCTTTCTTGTCGGTCTGACGCTTTGCGCGTTTGAGGTTTTTGATGAGTAGATCCTTTCGACAAAGCTGCACAAGGAGGGAGAGAGAACCAGATGGGAATATGTTGGGGATCAAAGGGTTTTGAAGGACTGTGGGGGTAAAGGTCTCACTTCACGGTCGTTGCGATAGTGATTGACTCGCTGGCCGTTTTCGAGATGCACCGAATCCAAGAGGTCGTAGACATACTCGCGATCAGCCCAATAGAAATCCCAGTCGTTGTCTGACGTCTCTTTCCATCCGCGACGCTGCATGGTGTCGAAAATGGTGTTTCGGAAGTTCGTCTTAAAGCGGATCTGCTTGCTTTTGGACATGGCGGCGGCCAAATGAGCGTGATCCAGAAGAAACGGACAGGAATACTCCGGCAATGTGGACCACCTCACGCAAGAGTCATTGAGTCCTTGATTCTACGACATGCAAACTGACTCATAACTGCGCTAAGTGTATTTGACACCTCCCATGAAAGTGCGCGGATCTGGTGCCGCGCCGTTGAACTCGGCGTTGGAAAAGTCAAATCCTGGGTTCTCTTCTTGAAATCTTTCCAACATCATCTGCTTCTTTGTCTCTTCCTGGGCAAACGGATCCAGCTGTCCATCTCATCTCGTCAGCCACCACAATCGCCACGCAATTCACTCGTTCACAGTTTAGTCGCTCACCTCGCCGTGGCCGACAAACACACTGGGCCAAGTCAGTCCCTTTTTCATTTTTTGCAGATTGATATTCAGTTCGCCTTGATCTGTTGAACCCACCGACATGACTCGGTGAGATCTCCTGCCATTGTTTGGGCCAGACAGTGACATCAAAAGACTCACCAAGCATCCAATAGCTTTCCTTGACGATCACCGAGCTCGTGAGGTGATGCTGAGGTCCATATCATTCACAAGTCCAACCCACAGTCCCACAGAAAGAAAGGAGCCGTACGGTGAGATTGACAGCGCCACAAACCAAGGCTACAACGACGCAGCTCACATCAAGAAACTTTTCCTTGTTGCCTCGAAGGCCAAGCGTGACGTGGGTGGCACTGATGTCACATTGGATCTGACTGGCGGTAACTCCTGGTGGCGGTCGGATGAAAAGATTCACTTCTTCCATGGACTGCTCCCACTCGTAAATGACTTGGTCTGACGGATGCGACACAGAACGAAGCGTCAGCAGAACAAACTACCAGTGAGGGTACAGGAGGAGACTACCATTATGCTTAAACACGCGGCGGCTGCTGCTGGACATGGTTCTGGGCTCTGGAATTTGGCTTGCAATTGAAAAGGTACAAAGAGAAGAAGCAAAACAAGACTATCGCGACCTTCGCGCAACATTCAACGGTCATGCAAAGAAGAGGAAGATACGTAGTCGTTCCTGGACCTGGCTGGTCGAGTTGACGTGTACGTTTTCCAAGAGATTGTGGATCGCGACGACAAGATCGGCTGGAGACGCGTGCTCGATAGATTCTTCGGTCAGCTGGATGCGTCGGCAAGCTCTGACGCGGCGAAGCCCGATGAGTCCGTTGAAATACGAACGACAGCGAACACTGAGGTCACGTTCCCAACGCTTCCAGACATTCACATTGGCATCCAGTCGAGTCATCGTCAAATGTTGCTCATCTTCTTGGGTCCAACGTTTGGCCAGCTGACGAAACGATTCCTTGTCACCCACGAGTTGACTCACCACTTCATCCAGCGCGCGATTGCGCACTGGAAGAGTCTGCACGGGCTTTCGACACTGCGGGCAGGACAACGACGTTCGAAACCATCGGCTGATGCAAAAGCCACAGAATGTATGCGAACAGGACAGAGTGACGCTTGCATGGAAGTACTCGTAGCAGACAGGACACTGGAGAGCTTTTTCACCATCACTACCATCGCGCTTGAGTCGTTTCGTGAGAGGATGATGGCTGCGCGAGTGGTGATGGCCATGATTATGGCCGTGAGCGTGATAATGAGACGACCGATGCGAAAGGCCGTTCCCTTCCCTCACAGACTGTTCATTGCGCTCGCTGCTCCTTGGTCGCTTGCGCGCCAACGATGCGCGGTGCTGTGACAGAGACGAAGACGACGCATTGCTGGACGAGTCTTCTTGACGATGGTTCTCCACCTCGCTTTGATCGTGTTTGAGATCGTTGAGTGCGGCATAGACCTTGAGGTG
Organism: Paralagenidium karlingii; assembly: GCA_027475765.1. Lineage (NCBI taxonomy): Eukaryota > Oomycota > Peronosporomycetes > Paralagenidium > Paralagenidium karlingii. The sequence continues at coordinate 74,140 of JAMFLO010000024.1, forward strand.
AATCGACGCACGACGCGAATCAGGGAAGCAGACGAGGATCCGCACGAACTGAGACATCCGTGCAGCCAGCCGCAGTTCATCCTGATGCTGCAGCTCTACCGCGACACCTGGTCGCAGAAGTTCGCCATTCAACGCTGTACCGTTCATGGTTGTGAGGTCTTCGACCATCCAGCGCTTGGGGACGGAGAAAGTGGAGGAGTCCGCGTTCACGACGACGACCCCGGACGGAAAGAAGCGGAGGTGTTTAGAGCTGACGGTTCTGGTGGCTCTGGTGGTGCAGATGCTGACATCGCACGAGCGACTTCTTCCTACTGTGAAGGCGTTCATGAACACGGCGCTCACAAAGGCAGCAGTCGACGGTGGAGTCGAGGCAGAAGAAGCTTCCACTGGTGGCATCAATGCTGTTCTTTCAGGTTGGTTCGTTAATTGACAACTGACGGATAAGTGCCATGACTTCGAGACTGGTTAGAATTCGAATCAAGAAAGCTGGTTAGTTATCGGTTACGGGTTAGGATGTTCTGTTTTGGGGCATTTTTCTGAGTTCTCTTTCTCTTCAGTGGGTGACCTGGCAGCAAGGGAGCGAGCAAGTGAGTGAGCACCCCATCATGGCCAAGTCGATGATCGCGCTGGACGAGGGATGGGATCGAGACATCAAACCCAACGGCATCGACGTGCTGCTGGAAGTACTCGACAAGGGCTTCGACAAGGTCAAGGAGTCGCCTTTCCCTCCTGCCGTGTTCATGCCCATTTACACCACGTGTTACAACATGTGCACGCAACGGTCTCCATACAATTGGTCGGAGCAGTTGTATGCCCTCCACGGCAAGACGTTTGAGGACTATTTGGAGTCCAAGGTGCTTCCAGCGCTGCAGCAGGAGCACGACGAGTTTCTGCTGCAGGAATTAGACCGCCGCTGGAAGAACCACAAGCTCATGAACAAGTGGATGTCGCGTTTTTTCATGTATCTTGATCGATACTACGTGAAACACCACTCGTTGCCGACGTTAGAGCAAGCCGGGCTCCAGAAATTTGAAAAAGTGGTCTTTCAGAAGATCAAGGGGGCCGTGCGCAACGCCATGCTGGCGCTCATTGAAAAAGAACGTGACGGCGAGATTGTCGACACGGCACTTTTGCGCTCATGCGTCGAAGTCTTTGAAGTCATGGGCATGAAGAGTCTCAAGGTGTACGTCGACGACTTTGAGCGCTACTTTGTTCAGTCCAGCAAGCGCTATTATGAACGCAAGTCTTCGGGATGGCTCACGGAGGATTCCACGCCTGTGTACATGCAAAAGGCAGAGGAATGCCTGCAAAATGAGAGCAGTCGTGTCGCGCGCTATCTCAATTCGACTACAGAGCCGAAATTGCTTAAGTCGCTCGAGATTTGCCTGCTGCGAGAACGTCAGAAAGAGCTTTTAGAGCGTGAGAACTCAGGTGAGTAGTGTTCTCAATGCTTGCGCAGGAAGAGGTGGATTTATGTTTTTTTCTTTACAGGCTGCATTGCACTGTTGAAGAACGATAAACTGGACGATTTGTGGCGCATGTATCGACTCTTTTCTCGGCTGGACGATGGTTTGGAGCCAGTCGCGAACCTAGTGCAGAAGCATATCTGCAGCGTGGGCAACGAGATTGTGGAGAAGCGAGCAAATGCAATCGCGAGTGGCAATATTAAGGATGCGAGTTCGGATCCCACTTACATCAAGGACATTCTGGCCATTCACGAGAAATTCCGCTGCATTGTCAATGAGCAGTTTAGTGGCAATGCACTTTTCCAACGCGCGCTGAAGGAGGCCTTTGTCGAATTCGTTAACAAAGATGTTGGTCCGGACAGCTCGGCGAAACTCATGAGCACCTTCTGCGATCGCATTCTGAAGACTGGGGGAGAGAAGCTCAATGATGAGCAAGTGGAAGATTATTTAGAGAAGATTGTGTTTGTATTCTCGTACCTGACGGACAAGGATCTGTTCGCTGAAATCTATCGTAATCAACTTGCCAAGCGGTTGTTGAACCAACGATCAGCCTCTGCAGATGCTGAGTTGTTGATGATCGGTAAGCTCAAGTTGCGTTGTGGCTCCCAGTTCACCGGCAAAATGGAAGGTATGATGAACGATCTGGCGGTCGGCAGTGATCACCACCAAGACTTTGATGCTTTCTTGAAGAAGCATCGTTCGTCGAGCGACCCGAATGCAGACATTGGGAACATGGAGTTCAGTGTTCAAGTTCTCACCACGGGCTACTGGCCATCCTACAAAGTGCTGGAGGTTGCGATGCCGCCCCAATTGGTGCGCTGCATGAACATCTTTAAGATTTTCTACGACTCAAAGACGAGCCATCGACGCCTGCAATGGATCCATTCGCTTGGTAACGCGACGGTATGGTATATCTCCTACCTCGGTTGCGTCGTTCATTCTTGTGACTGATAGTCTGTTGTTGTTGACAGATTCGCGCGAGTTTTGCGAAGAAGAAGATGTACGATCTTCAGGTCACAACTCTTCAGGCAGTAGCGTTGATGCTGTTCAACAACGTAGAAGGCCCCATGTCATTTGACAGTCTTCTTGAAGCGCTGAATCTTTCAGCCGACGTGGTGAAGCGCATCGTGCACTCACTCTCTTGTGGCAAGTACAAGGTACTCACGAAGACTCCACCAGGCAAAACGATCTCGTCAAACGACACGTTTGAGGTGAATAAGACATTTGCTTCGCCAATGCGGAAAATCCGCATTCCGATGGCGTCGTTGGAAGAGAGTCACAGCCAAAAGCATGTGGAAGAAGATCGAAGCATTGCGATTGAGGCAGCAATTGTGCGAATAATGAAAGCGCGGAAGACCTTGCAACACCAGCAACTGATCTCGGAAGTGTTGAGCCAACTGGCATTTTTCCGGCCTAATCTCAAGGTCATCAAGCGTCGCATTGAAGCTCTCATCGATCGTGATTATCTGGAACGAGACCCCGAACAAGCCAACACGTACCGCTACCTGGCCTAAACCGTCAATAAAGAAGTGGATGACGAACCAAGCAGATGAAGTGATACGTAGGAAGTCGAAAAAGATGCAGTACATGGAGATCACGAGAGATGCGCTTGAGCTTCTATTCACAATTTTTTCCTTCTAATATCAGCCGTATCCCCGTTTTCCCATCCGCCTTACTTCTGGGCAAAAAAGCGATTGAGCGCAGTTGGAGCGCTCTGCTTCTTCTCTTCCCACTCCATTTTCTGCTGTGTTTTTTCTTCCTGTTTCTTTTTCACTTCGAGACTCTCGCGATACTTTTGCTTTTGGGCGTCCACGACGTTTTGCTGCTTCTTGCGCAATCTTCGGGATGGACGATTTCTACCTCGCATCTTATTCTTTTGAGGCAGCTCCTTGTCGTTGGCCTGTGCGGCAAGCGCCAACTTTTGACGATGCTCTTCCTCTGGGTCCAAATCCACGCGACCGATCGTGGACGGATCCAACGTGATCATCTCGGGGCGAAGCTTCTCCAGCAACGAGCGAATCTCGCTCTCACCGCGTTGTTTGGAGTTCTCAAACGGATTTGCTTCGAAAGTATCGAAGTTGGGCTCTCCAGCACCAGGAATGACCTACACAAACGACCAGTCAGCGAGTTCGTCCAGTTCGAACTACCAACAATACAGGAAGTGAGCGACAACGTACAATGTTCTCCAGACCAGTCGCGTGACCAATCGAAAGCACATCTTCAAATGGCTGGAACGCCACCGAGCTCACTTGAGATCCAGGCAGCAGGTGAGTCATGTACGGAGTTGGCGAGGAGGCTGTAAATGCGTCTTTGATCACGTGAATATGAGGTCCAAACCCAAGGGCGACAAGTCCACGTTGACTGACGGAGATGGAGTTGGCAGCAGCTGTGAGATAGTATTGATTTAGTTCTTGGTACATGCGGAGATCGAACACCTGCACATTATACGCGGGGGTCATACTCAGCTCAGCTCTGCCCAGTTGCATCCCTCAACGACTAACGGGGCATACCTTCACTTTGCGGTCAGCACCGGCCGTGACCATATATTTCCCGCTGCTGTCAATTGCCATGGACCGAACTACATTCGATCACGCGAAGTCAGAGGAGTAATAAACTACGGAAGAACCAGTCGAGAATCACTCACTTGGCCCTTGGTGGCATTGCATCTTCACGACTGCTTCGTGCATATTCGGCGTCCAAAGCGTCACGAGCCCGTTGGCATGACCGAGATTGACGACCGCATTCCACGGATTCTGCACAAGGCAGCAAGACCAAAATGAGACAACGCTGATTTCTCGGTTATGCAATCGCAACGAAGACTCACTTGAGCCATACAGTCACAAAGGCCCTGCTTGGTCCGATGAAGCGCCACTTGTTTGCCGTTGGTGACATCGTGATAACTCAGCACGCCATTGCCACTGACAGACGAGAGCAGAAAGTGATAAGGGAGAAACTCCAGACGTCTTGGCTCCGGAACGGATCGGATACAATGGGCTTCTGCGCCAGTGTTATCATAGAGATAACTATACAGAAGAGTTAGTGGCATGTCGTGCGAGGAAAGGCATGATCTCAGAAACGCACATGAACTTCTTTTGCGCAGCGGCGAAAAGCGTATTGTTGTGTAGAAAAGTCACATCGCGCACCAAATCGCTCACGTGGAACTCACATCCGAGCTTCATGCGCAACATATCGAGCGTGGCCAAGTGCCCCTTTTGGCTTCCGAGCAGCAGGTTTCGACCATTTCGCGTGAAGCGCACCCGATAGCAACCAAAATCCGGCAGATCGAGGTTGAAGATCTTGCGTGCCGTGATCTGGTCCACGTTCTCTTGCAGTTGCTGCTGTGTGAACTTGTACGTCTTTTCAAGGCCCTCGGCTTCCAAGAAACTGCACAGTGGCAAGCACAACGTTAGCGAGCTGTTGGCAAGCTCACAATGCTTCAACGCTGCTGTGGGGTCAACTCACCCTGGCTGACTTGGGAGCAGAATCTCCGCCTTGGCGGCAGCTTCAGCTGCAGTGCGGTGCTTTTTGGAGGTTCTCTCAAGCTCACCCTTGAGCTTCTTGTCTTTGATTTTCTATTGAATGGAGTGGGTCATGTACCTTGCTGATCCGCAACAGCAGAGCCAATCAACAAACCTTGAGTCCGCGGTTGGAGAGAGTGGCTGGTCGCATGTACTTGTCGACATTCTTGACCTTTCGCTTCTTGGTCTTCTTGGTGTTGGTCTGTTGGCCCAGTCGCGAGGGCGCCTGACTCACAATCTGCTCCACGTTCTCGCTCTCCGACGCGTTGCTTTCGTCGTCCGACGCCATGATCAATTGTCCTTTCACCATCCACTACCAAGGGCAATCAATCACAACAGCCACGGTTCAGCGGTTCGCGGTTTCGAACTGCACGGTTCCAGGCAGCCCAGAGTAGGGTTGCCAGCTTCTTCCAAGAATTATTTAAGTCTCCAACCCTATTGGCATGAAGAGATTTTCGTCCAATCCGATCGCAGAATTCCGTCTGACTTGATGTCAGCCTTGAGTGAGTGCATTGTGGTTTGTTTTGCGCACTTTGCACGGTTGACGCGAGGGCGATGACGGGCAGCAAGTCACGTGAGTGGGCTTTGAGAGAGAAGACATGAGTTGCTCCCTGGCTGATGGATAGAATATTTCGTATTGGATGCGGCAGGGGCGAAGAAGATGCTTGCGGTGGCTCTCGCTGTGGTGGCGTCATGCTCCCTGACCGGTACGTTTGGGGTCACGTTGTTCTGTTGATGTCGGGATGAATGCTGATGCGAATCCGATCATCTCTTGAATCGGCAGTTGTGGGTTCTCCATCTATTGAGTCACAGGAAGGGACGATGATCAGCGCCAATAGAGTGAGTTGTCTCTCTCTCTCTCTGCTGAGGGATTCCCATACTCAGGTCTGTCTCTTTGTTTCTTTGGTGATTACCAGAATACCCTCCAAGTGTATGGAGCCAAAAGCTGCCAGTGTGCCCAGACCGAATGCCAACGAGAACAAGCAGAGCGCACAGATTCTCCGCTGTGCGTTCCGCTTCAGGACGGGAACTGTCCAACAAAGTATAGTCGATGCGGTGCGAACCACTGTATGTGTGACTTATGATCACGTTGTGGATGGAGATCTGATGATGATTTTGGTTCTTTAAAGCTTCTTCTTCGTTGCATTCCTTTGACATCACTGTCACCCCAGACACACCTGACAGCGTTGTTGACGTCTCGTTTTCCGTGACGCCAGCGATGATTACTGAGGCAACACGCCATCGTGTCCTCAACGACCAGAGTTCATGGTGGATCGCAGCTTTGCTTCCGTCTGACTGGAGTTGGGTGAATGACCAAGATAAGTTTATGGTTGACGTGCTATTTGAAGGCATGCCATACTCGCTGAGAGCTCTGCGATGCTCAGCTACAACAATCAAGGATCGGCTTTCTATCTGTTCAGAGGAGGGTGCCTCAAGACTAGCTCTCGTTGATATCGTTGGGCTTCTGGACTGGACAAGTGATGAAGTTCGTACGAAGACCTCGCCAATCACCGTTCGATTTGTTGGTGCAGTCAAGAGTGGACTCAATCATGGTTCTATCGGGGTAATAGTGGTGCACGCAAGCTCTTCTTCAACGACCAGGTCCTCTCGAACACGAGAACTTGGAGTGAGCAATGATTTATCGCATGGTGCATCACATAGAGATCTCAACGCTGTGCCTCTCGGTAGCAGCGTTCCGTTGCAAGGGTCCCAACCGAGAATCTACTCCTCCATCGCTTGGATGGAAACGGCCAAGAGTCGACTTGGCTTCTCGTTCCAAGCAGTCAATGTTCTTATGGCGAAGAAATTAGATAAACCGATGATTTGTATCGATCTGCGCTCAGAGAAGTGTAATGCCGCGAGTCGGTCGCCAAATGCCACCGTGGAACTGCAGCAGGGTTACTCGGTTCACTACATGGATCCCAGTTCGATTATTGGTCCTGACGGAGATTTGAATGTCACCTTGGCAATTAATGCGTCTGTTGTGTGCGTGGAGGGGCGTCTCGATAGTAACTCGCAAGCCCCGTCCAAGAGCTCTTACGAAGTCAAGATGCGTATCAATGGCATCAAATGGAAGCCTTCCTCGGAAAACGAAACATCAACGTTGCCCAATCTCCCAGCGCTTGTACAGATCAGCATTATTGTCAATGACCGTATCGAGGCAAAAGATTGTGCGCAGATCTTGCAGCTCAATGAGACTCGTAAGTGCTCCACCTGATCTGAACAGTGTTTTGCACGTGTGGATCGTGCAAGCTGACCCTTTTTTCCTTATGTAGCTCCGAAACAGGACCTTAGTGTTTTCAGTGTGATGTCGATCACCATATATGCTCTTGCACTAGTGGGTGCTGTGTTGATCACTCGGATGGTATGTTTTCTTGCACTGGGAGATTTTTTTGCACGACTGTTGATCATCTCTTTTGATCTTTTTGCTACCAACAGAACGGCATCTCATTCTCAGATGCAACTTTCTACAATGACATGACATCGATCTCTGTTTTGGTCATCTTTTCGCTTAACATTATCAGCAATTCCATCTGGATCAACGTATCCAAAACAGACAAGGCAACTTCGGGACAGGTTTACTACATGCTCGTTCAGATCGCTACCTGTTTTACCTGGACCATGATGACTGCAGTCTGTTTTCATTGGACATCGGTTCTCAGCGAGGGTGTGCAACGAATTCGACGGGTCTATGTCAAGATTGTGTTTTTGCTGCTCAATCTGGCATTCTATGCATTCAACGTGTATGCGCTGCTTCGAATGTTCGACTTCTACAAATGTGCCTATCGTGATTATCTCACCAATCCAAGCTATAACTTGATGCTGGTGAAGAGTGAACATCCTCCTGATCTACAACCCAGACAGTGGTTACGAGCTGTTGAAGTCTTTTGTCATGGAGGGACACTTGCGTCCAACATGTTATTCCCTGTGATGTTTACGAACCAGCTGCTGATTCTTCTCACAGCAGTTGTGCTTTTGGTACTTGGACATCGTGTGCTTCGACGCGGGATGCGACTCATTGAGCATTCGGGGGATGTTTTCGACGACGGCATCGTTCAGATTATGCGACGTTCATTGGTGACGTACCTTGTGGTGATCTTTGCGATTTCTATGACATTGGCAGTTTCTTTTCTGTTCAACATTGCGCTATACGCCTGCCACGACTCTGTTAATGAGATCCTGTGGTATGTCTTCACCATTTGGCTTCCAACTGTTGTCCCTCCGGCCGGCTTCCTCATTCTGCAGTGGAATCCACGACTTCAAGGTATTCATTGGGACCCAACTGCTCATGCAAAGAATCCAGCAAGAGACTCCATCGAAGAAGCCTTTTCAGGAAAGAGTCCCAAGAACGACCGCTTGGCTAATGATGAGCTGGAAGACCTTGTGGAATCATCGATTCAAAGTGTTGCCCCTGTCATTGGAGAGATCGACAATCAAATCCGAGATCAAAACGTGCTGGCCATATCTATGCAACTTTCATGTGCAACGGAAATCACCGAAGCTTGCTACGTCGAGCTTCATGTGCAAGAATCCCCGTTGAGTGCTTGTTCCGACGACGAGGACATGGAATACCCGTTACGAGCATCAATGTCGCAACCGCGACTCTCATCCATCAGTGCTGTTATTCAAACAGGAATACAACGTGAAGCTTGGATGCAGCGAAGAAGCATGCCGACAGTGCTTAGTCACCGTGGAAACTCGACTCGGGTCGATTTCACAGAGGCCGTGCTTCCTGTCCTGCACGACAATACCGCAAGCGACGGCTCGTTTGCATACATTGCTCGTTTCATGTCGGTGTTGCAGCTCCCAGTGTCTCAACCAGATGCCAACTTGCGTTTCGTGGTGTATAGTGTACCAGATCTTTGCCGCGAAGATGGTTCCACTCTTGACAAGCTCATGGCGTCAAGAGTGGCTGGACTAGCTCTTGCTGAAACCAGTAAACCGCGTGTTTTATGCGAGTTTTCGTGTTGTGTCGCTGATTTGATGCGAACTGAAGAGACTGAACTGGTCTCGAACGAGACAAGAAGCGTCCCTCATCGTTCTTCCACAGATTCGGATGAAAGATTCAGTATGCTTTCAGTCGCTTTAGCACCTCGGCTAACGATCAAGGCGATGACGGTATCGAAGAGGGGATCAAAGGATTCGCGAGGAGCGTATACGACTGCCAGTTTCCAGTTTACAGGCGAGAATGAGTTGGTCGTGGAGGATCTATCTGAAAGTGTGTTCACCAATGAGGTCCCGTGTCAGTATCTGGAGCTGTTGCGACGAGAACGAAACGACGACCTGATTGCCGCCAAAAACGATCTGCGGGTTTTCGAAGAGAAGTTCAAGAATGGACTCATGGGTGGTTTGTACGACAACCTCATCGACCAAATTCAAGGTGAAAATGATCAGAATGTGGTGCACTCGTGGCTTGAACAACGGGTCCGTCTTCGAAGCGAATACATCGTTTTCTTGAACGATTGCTATCGTACTTGTATTCAACGCACTCGAGAAGGTCTCAACTTCAAAGCTAGCGTGGACAAGAAAGTCGACATGATATGCTTCTTGCCTGTCAATCTGGTAAGTTTGGTAGTGATACTAATACTAACTGATGCCTGAATGCATTAGTTCTAACCGTTCTGTGTCTTGTCATGCCACAGCACGTTCAAGATTTCTGGGTTGGGCCCATGAGTGAGATGCGATCACAGCGATCTCGTCGTATATCGACGTTGGTCAAGTCGTATCCCACCGTGACAGTTGGAGCATTCGCTGCACATTCACTCAAGTTTCGTCACAATGGCGGCATTCTGGGACTGCGGAATCGTATCAACGAGTCGGACTTGTCGACTGACCAGCAACAGCGTGACTGGCGTCAAGCAAATGTCCGACAGCTTGATGAGCTGATGTGGCAGTTAACGACAAGACTGGATGTTTGTCGCTCTCAAGCCCTTGCAGCTGTTGTTGCCGCATTCTGCCGCAACCTCGAGCTTTCACTGCAGCACCCGACAAACAAGTTTTTCTTGGACATGATTGATTCGTTGGGCTTCTTGTTTCAGGTGGAGAGTCTGCTGTCCACCCAGGGCAAAGAGCACGGCATGCTGGAAGATTTCTTTGCGGCTACTGAAGAGATGCGTCATGTGTCGTTTGTGTTGGACTTTGCTCCGTCGCCGAACATGCCTCTCAGTCTGAATGTTCACATGAAGAGCACGGATTTGCCGGGGGTCGTTGCGGTAAAACTGGTCGAAGGAGAAAACAGAGGAAGTTACGTGGTGACTGTGACTGTTCGATGCGGCAGTGCCACCCTTGCGCGAGTGCCGCGGCAGTTGCAGGAAGGCAAGCAAGTTGGCGTGATTCCTGTCATGTTCACGCAAGGTATCAATGAGATGCAGACGCTGGCCAACAATGCGAGTCAGAAGAAGACATCGCTGCAGAACACCATCAACCAACAGTCGCTCACGATCCTGACAGCATACGTGTACAAGTTCAAGCAATTGGCAGCGCAATGGGTACGTCGTTTCTGATGTTGCTAGTGTGTGGCCCATCTTCTGATGTTGTGTCTTCTGTCTTCTATTTTCCAGCCGAAGGAGTCATGTCCTGTGTCTGTAGATGAAGTGACCCAGTTGTTGGCATCGTTGGACAAGCGGATCACCAGTGCCAGCAAGCAAGTCGTTCGTACGAGACACCCCAAGATCATCCAGGAGGCGTCCAAACTGTGTCGTCTTCTTGGAGCTGGTCGTGTTACCTCGTGCAAGAGCGCCAAGGACCGTACGGCCATGTCAGTGACACTTGAGCAAGTGCATTTGCTTCGAGACCACCACGGTCTCGCGCCAGAAGCCGTGGTGCGCACTGTTGCGACACTTCGCAGTAAAGGTGTGCGATTGCAGAACGCCCTCAAGAACACTGGCAAGCGTCAGTACGCGTTTAATGCGCTGCAACGTTCGATGTTTCCTGAGGAATACCGCTGTCCTGAAGGCACTTACGGACGTGGCAATGTGTCGTAGTTTCTTCAAGTTGCTTTTTTCATTGATTTGGATTGGATAAAAATGGCTCTAGCTGGTGAACCCACTTTTTGAGGCAAGAATCCACCTTGTTTTGTGATGTGGTGCCCATCAATTTGAATTTTCGTATCTAGCCGGGAGCGGGAAAACACTCCTCCATCACTGAACAGTCAAACGTTGCGCCAAGAGAAGATGGAGCGCGCCAGCAGTCAAATCGAGCGCATTGTGGACCGCAAAACCGTTCGGAACCGCGTCCACTACCTGGTCAAATGGGCTGGCTTCGACTCGGAGAACAACACCTGGTAGGTGGCTCGTTATCCCCTTTGTAATGGCTCACGTTGTCGCTACTCAGCCCAGCATCATGACCACCCCAGGGAGAGTCGCGTGGACCTGATCGCCGATGGCTATCGTCAGCAGATTCAGGAGTTTGAGCGACGTGAGTGCCACTCTTGCTCGAAACGCTGTGCATCGACTCTCCACTGACGTTTCCTCACGGTCTTTCGTGCGACAGAGCGCAAGGAACAGGGTAGAGATCAAGAGGTTCGCGGCCGCAGTCGCAGTCGTAGCAATAGCATGAGTCGTGGTCGCAGTCGCAGTCGCAGTCGCAGCTCATCATTTTCTGGCCCTTCGACGCCAAAGAAAACGCGACAGACCAAGCAAAAGGCTGCCACCACTCCAAGACGTCGCACACGTTCCACTTCCCGTTCACGCAATCTGCCAGCGACAGAACCAAAGCGCAAAGCTACACCGTTGAGTGAAGGAGACTTTGAGCCTCCACAGCGCCGTCATGAGCCTGTCCAAGAGAAGATCCAGGAAGAGGAGCATTCGAGTCCTCGAGCAGCAACTCGTTCGCGTCATCACGAGGATCAGCATCAGCAACGGGAACTGTTCCAGGAGAAAATGGAGAGAAAACGTCGTCGCCGTCATGACGACGGCGAGTGGGAAGAAGTGGGATTTGTCCCACAACAATTGGGCTTTCTGGCGGTGTTCTTATCCATCACCATAATCCATTTCCTTCCCCAGGAGTTCGCATTCAAGCAAGTTGGTGAGTTCACATGAAATGACTCTGAATGAATCACTGATCACTGACAATCAACTATCTCTACCGCCCTCTGTTCACTGTTGCAGCGCACAGTCTGCATCCACTTCTTGCTCCCATCGTTTGTCTGATCATCGTGCTGGTCTCTCACAATCCCAAGTGCGTCTGTGCGGGAGCTACTCTGTAGGTGTATGTCTCAAGTGCTGACGACTCGTTTGCCTCGTGTGCGGATCTAGTGCTGTATCCAAGTGGATGGCGATCCTCCTGGTCTGGCGAACGGTTGTCGAGATCATCGTGCTTTTGTATGGACCGACTACCCTTGTGAGTTTCTGCAGGGAACTCGTTGGCTAGTGTGGGGATTGTGACCAACTGTGTGTATTCATGGCAACCAGATCTCCATTGTGAGCGTCCTCATCGCATCCTGTGCTTTGGCAGCTGCTGTGGTAGTCATGAACACAGAGTGTCCTCACGGAGATCCTCAAGTTCTCATGACGATGGCTCTTCTGGCGGCAGTTGGTATTTTGTACTCGGACATGTAAGAGCGGATTCGTGGATCGCTGGTCGCTGCTTCACTCAAAAGAATGGCGGACTCGTCTTGTGTGTTTCTGCAGTGAACTTTTGATTGACAAGCGACCCACGTCAACGGTGCGCGTCCTCTTGGCGGCGGTTGCAACGGTGAGACGTGGAAACGAAAAAGACTGGATGAACTGGGGTTGTGTGGCTTAATCAATCCGTTGGTGCCTTTGCACAGATGGCCTTGTCGGTTGCATCCGCTCGCTTCCAATCCTGAATTATCGACATTCGGCATACCTGGCGCAGGCGGTCATTTGGATCTTGTAGATAGATACAACGCAGCAGAGTCAGAACCCCATCGTCAACAACTCATGCATCTTTTTCATTCATCTCATCCGTTTTGTCGTCTCTTCTTTACTGGTCGTCTCCTTCTCTGCTTAGGCGGCAGCAAGATGAATCGTCTTGGCAAAGAGCTGCCTTGAACGTACACTGATCACGGCTTCCTGGTTATTCTCCTCCTGCACCAACTCGTCCATCACTTCGGTCGACAGTCGCACGCGGCTTTGTTGGCGCACCACGTACTTTGTCCCTGCAAACAAAAGGGTCGCCCGCATCATTTCTTCCAGTTTCGCCTCGTTGCCGCCAGCCGCGTACTCTTTCTGCAGTTTTCGCCACAACTCCTGGTCCATCAGAATGCCTTCACGCCAAATGCGAATGCGCAGTCCGTCAAACTCCGCTGCAGCACCATTCTCGCTAGGCTCACTCTGCAGACTGTCAAGAGCCTCAAGCGCCAGAATGAACAAAGGTTCTCTGCTCATATAAACACACACCACGCACCGCGCGCCAGAAGACATTCAGAATTGCGAGCGACTTCTCAGGTTTGCGGAATCTGTTCTGCTTACCTCGAATTCTGGTCGGTCGTCTTTCGGAGTGTATTAAGACACAGATCAATGAGTTTCTGGGCAGTGTGAGGTCGACTGTCCATCGAAACATTCTCCAGCTGTAGTGAGGCGAGCGAGTTTTGCACCTTGGCGCGCAGCAACTATCATGTCATCCACAAACCAGTCACCACGTGTAAGCAACTCACGGTAGCCACCCCCTTGGTTGTAATTCTGGTTCATACCTCACGGTCGATCTGAATGATATCTTGCTCCCAGCGGCTGCCACCTGGATTCGCAAAAGCCGCGATCTTTGCTATGCTTCCCATTGTTTCGCGGCGAGCAGTCGATTTGGTTTCTTTCACAGCCTCTCGGAACGCAAGCATTGATGCTTTTTCATGTTTCCTCATGGAGGCAGCAGTCATCCAGCAGTGCTTTGAGAGAGACGGGTGCTCCTACACACGCACCCAGCATTTGTGAGTGTCTGTGCATCCAGCATTAACACATGATTCAGAGTAAATGCCAACCCACCTGCAGGAATCTGTGTAACGAGTCATCGAACAATTTTGACATCGAGAGAAGAGCACCCACATGTTGCGGACCACGATCTTGTTCGGCTCGCCATGGATTCTTCACGTCGCCGGCCATCCAGCGGAACAGAGACTCTGTGAACTCTTGGTAATCACTACAGTATTTCTCCAATCGACGCTTGGCAGGGCTTTGCGAATCTTTCCCCAGCACGTAGTCGAGATTGTTGAGGTTCTCCTCTTCTTCCACCAGCAGCAAGTACACCATGCCATCATAAAACAGGAAAGCTTCACAAAGCTCAACACACGAGCCAAAGAGTTCCCGACGCTTTTGCTCTACGTCCTCCATCAACTCGTTGCCGGTTCTCCGCCGGCAAAACGTTGCAACAAAGATGAGTGGGCTCAAAAAGCAACGCTTGAGCGTAGTGATTCCCTCATCGTTGCCACTTGGGGCGACACACGCCATCAACGAACGTCCAAGAAGCTGAATCTGGCCAACAAACTCAAACAAATAGTCCACGTTGAAAGGATCGCTAATTGGAACCTCTCGTTCACTATCATACCCGATCAACCGCGACGTTCGTGACACTTGATCCACGAGGATTGCTTGCAATTCATCGTGAGATAGCCAACGAGAGCTTCCGGCTTCATCAAGATCATAGCGCTCCACTGACTGCTTGTGCTTTCGGACAGTGTTACTGGCATTCAGCATCTGAATCATGCAATTGTTGCTCTCCAGCACACCCAATGCATAACTCGCATACTCTTCTTCAGTTATTGGGGTCTGCTGCTTCACTGATTGGTTCAAGAAGCGAAACACTTCGGCGAGACGACTAACTTCGTAATAGAAAATGTCGAACGCACTGAAACCAGCCAAACGCAGCTGTTCTTTCTTGTAGCCACGGAACTGAACATTCTGCTCAATTGCTTCGAGCAGCAAGCTACCTCCAGTGGGCGAAGCTTCAGCTAACGCAGCCTGGTAGCGGCACAAGGCAATGGCAGCATGAAGCTTCTCTTCATTCCCCGCAAATTCACCTAGGAATGCGTTGGAATGTTTCACATAGCGCCACACATGTCGGCACTGGTGTTCGAGAAAACCCATAAAACTCAAATGGCGTCGCAGCTTTTCCTCGAGCTGAAGCCGCGTTAGCTTTGGCGTCACGACTTCCAATTCTTCTTGTCTCGACAGCTCTCGCGCAGGATGTTTCTCCCACAGTAAACCACTTGTGGGCTTTGCATCCATCATTTGCATATCCAGAGCAAGGGCTGCTCGCGCAAAGTTGTCCATCACTTGCGGTGAATTCACAGCACACTGCAACTCGGAGTTTTCGGCAAACAGACTCTTCAATGTAGATAGATAATCAATGGAGCGATCTTCCATATACACCACGTTCCAACCTGCACCAGCATTGTTGGTTGGTTCCATTTTCTCTTCTTCGGTTTCCTCCTGCAGTTCAACAACCAGGTTCTCCATATTCGCCACAGTGGAGACACAAACCCCACCGTTGATTGCAACCTCATCAGTTCCGCGATCACGACGAAGCACCAGAAACTTCAAAATACCATTCATGCAGTCAGGTTGGGAAGTTGAGTCAAACTGTGATGCGAACGCAGGACACTTGTCATCTTCAGTCATCCAGTCCATCGTCAAGCTCACCGCAGGTTTGGGAGATCCTTCGCCGACTGCGCTGGTAGCAGACACAACTGACACCACTTGAATGGGAGACGCATGCTGCCAAACAAGAAAGAACGCGTCTTTTGTAATGTTATAGCTTTCGACTTGCAGCAGCTCATCGAAGTTCGTTTGATTTGTCACGATGGGTTCAAACGGCAGAAGCACCGAGGACTCAAATTCCGGAGATTCATTTGACGCACTGCTTGAGAACTGCAACAACATGAATTTGATGGTTGAAGGCATTTCGTCGGTGGAAGACATAGAAGAAGACGTGCTGACCCAAGCAACAAGTGCAGAAAAAGTGTTTTCACGAATGCCTGGAAGCAACAAAACGTCGCACTGTACAAGCTCCAACTCGCTGAAACTTTCACGAAAGAACCCGACAGCAAACTGCCGCACATCAAACTGCCATTTGGTCGAGCATGAGCAGTCCAGAGATTCCATGCTGATGCTGCGTCGCTCGACAACGCCATTCGAGAACAAGACCAACACATCCGCAAGATCACTAGTGGACGACGATTGAGGCACCTGTCGAACGCACTCGATCGAGTGGGTACTCGTCAAGTCGCTTTGTTGATCGCGAGTAAAGAACAAACTCGACACGGAAGTGGTCAGCCCCGCGAGAAAGCCCATGCGCTTCTTCTCGAAACTGCGCACGCGGATGCGACAGTCGTCCATTGAGATGTCCCAGAAGCCGCCCTGGTTGCTCCAGCACAAAATGCTCTGGAATTGATTGCTTCTGCCCGAGGTCACGACCGATGCGGCACTGGACGCGATGATTTCGTTGCTGCCGAGTGGGATCTGGACCGTTAGTGGAACGCTTTCATACGGGAGCTCGACGTCTCCCCAGAACAAGACGCTGCCTCGCTGGGTGACCACCATGAGCGAGAGACTCTGGTCGTAGAGCACACATAGAAAAGGAAACACTTGCTCATCTTCATCGAGCTCCCAGCTGGCGGCCGATGTGTGGGAGATGGCAATGCTCAGCACCTTCGTCGCGGAATCTCTCCAGAGCAGCAATTTGCTTTTGACAATGACGAGCCAAAACGATTCGTTCTCGAGCTGGCGACTTCCGTGCACTTTGCAGCTGAAAATGCGCACGGATCGTGGTTTGTGTCGCGCGAGTTCTTGCTGAAGAAGCGTGGGCAAGGCGGCCAATTGGCGCACACTCCAGTCTGCATGCTGCGCCACCAAGGGCAAACGGCTCCTGTCGCTGCTTCGAGGCGAAGGAAGATGCAGTTTTTGTCTCTTGTTGTGCGACTGCGGACTGGTTCGTCCCAGAAGCAACGGGCCGCTGCGCTTCGCGGGAACTTCGCTGAAACGCCGCGGACGAAACATCTCAATGAAGGGCTGCTGGTCGGTGGGGCTTTGTTGCTTTGGCGCGCGCTTCCAACAACTCAAGTGATGCCAATTCTAAGGTGGCCCACACGAAAACAACCAGGTTATTTAGGTCATTCACAGCAACCCAAACTGTTTAAAACAGGTGCTTGACAGCATTTGGAAAGATCCGCGTTGAATAAATAGTGCTTAGGAAGAATGCGCCTGGTGGGGTGCTGCCTACGACGTGTGAGAACACGCTGCGCGAATCTCTCCCATGGCGGTGACCCATTGAAGCATCTCGGCGTTCGATTTGGCCAGAAAACGCGTGTTGTATTTCTCGCTGACCAGCGTGAACTCGACGCAACTCTTGTCCGTCAGATCGCACACAATCTCAAAGTCCGGTGACACCAGCGAGATCTCTCCTCGAGGCTCCTTGTCCTTGCTCTTCTTGTAATACTTGAGCACCCCACTAGCTTCGAGCGTACACCACCGCTCTCTTGCGCCGCGCATCTTCTTCATATTGTTCAGGAAACCTTTTTCCTTGTGCTGGGCAGGATGCTTCATCAACAGCCCTGTCAGAATCGTTCCTGGTGCTGTAGGCACTCCACCGCCTACTCCGTTCCCACTCAGGGTCAAGGTCATGGCATTTCCAGAGGCCCGAGAGCCTGTACTAGTCGAACTCGCGCGTGACGCAGAGAGTTCCGATGCCCGCAACGGATTTGAGTGCGGAGCAGCAGGGGCCACCGAAGTCGCAGCGGTTGGTGTCGAAGAAGTGGAGTTTCTGGTCACGACTTCGGTGGAGTTTTGGTCCTGCAGCGATTTGATCTCTTCCTTGATGGCACACTCCTTTTCGCTCAACTCTCGCACCAGCGTCACATTCTTTCCACTTCGAGCCTTTGTTAGCTGAGAAGACGTGTCGGTCTATTCAGAATCGCAAATGATCATGAGTGCTAACTCGATAAATAAGATCACATCAGAAGAGAAAACGCACCAGTTCAGATTGAAGCTTTGCCAATCGGCCCGGCGTATTGCCACCTCCTTCATCGTCACTTGCGATGGCAGTCTCACTTCCATCGGCGCTCAATACACTGAGCTGCCGCTCACGGATAGTCGATTTGATGTTGAGCTCCTTTTCCATCGCATCCATCTCGTCGATAGCTGCGATCAAGTCCTTTTTCGCTCGGGTCCTCCGTTCTGACAGTTGCTGCACTTTAAGTGTGTCCCCCAGTGTCGACGCCTTGGATAAACTGACGACTGAATCATGCTGTGATTCACCCACAAGAACATAGTCATCAGTCTCATACTCGCCCTTTGTCCATAACAGTCCAACTGTCGCTCACCACATGCTTTCGCAGCGCTTCAATCTTGTCCTCCAGGAAGATGAATTTGGGTGGCTTCTCGCCTGAGATCATTTCTTCTTCTCGCTTGAACTCGGCATCCGCTACGGTCAACTGTTTCTTGAACTTCTGGATCTGCAGTTCGCTTGTCTTGGAATTCTCTTGCTGTTTTGCAATCTCGCACTCCATTTCCTGTAGTTTCTCCTTGAACTTCAGCTCAATTGCACGACGTCGGATATCCAGCACTTCTTCGGCTGATTTGCTCGTTGAGTCCGAGGTCTCTAGTACATTCTCCTTCTCGATATCGTCCTCTTCAATGATCATCACAGCTTCCAAGAAATCTGTCAACGAGTTGCGATTCTCTTCCATCTCAGCACGTGCTTGAGCCTGTGCCTTTTCTTCTTCTTCAATCACGTCCAGACTCTTCTGCAACGCTTGGTACTCTGTCTCCAGCGTGGAATGAGTCTGTCGTAACTGATCATTTTCTGCCAACAGCTCGGCAATTTCTTTGGCCAGTTCTACGCTCATACATGCACGAGGCGGATCAGAAAGGCTGTGGTGCATAATTCAACCCAAGCCTTAGCTCTACCTTCATTCCGCAACGCCAGCTCTTTTGCTTTCTGTTGTTCAGCTGATTCCACCTTGCCCGCTTCCTGTTTTCCACAACGACCAGTGAGTTTCTCAATTGGAAAACACGACCCCCCCCCACTCGCGTCAAAGAACCTGCAATTTGAGCTGCTCGATGGTCTCCTGCAACTGCTGTTCCTCGCCACAGATATCCTCCTCTTCTTTCTTCAGATACGCTTCTCTTTGAGAGATTTGTTCCACTTCCCGCGAAAGAATCTGCAGCTTTTTGCTGAGCTCGCGCTCCCATCGATCCAGTCGTTTCTTCAAGATGGTCCACACTTCTGCATGGAGTTCACGGGTCACCACGATCTCGAGATACTCGTTTCTTAGGTTCTTTTGCTTGTTGATGGCCTCTCGGACTTCTTTTGACAACTTGCTCTCCTCCAAAACCTCTTCTTTGGCATGACCCTACAGCATATCTCGCAGCGTCAGTTCACGGTATGATGTCATTCGATAATACAAGGCGGGGCACTCACCACAATTCCCTTGGAGACATCAGCGAACTTGATGCGCACTGGACGCGTCGACCGACTGAGTAGGTCGAGTACCTCGGCATACGAGTATCCTGTCATGGGCACACCATCGATCGCTGTCACCCGCATGCCCACATGGAGGCGTCTACCAAAGCCATCTCGTCAGGCAATCAGCTCATAACAGCCATTGTGGAGTCGCACAAAGACTGCTGAGAAGCTGTTCTCACTTTTCGGGTTTGACACTCCAATTGTAAATCTCAGCCGGACTGGCCAATCCGTTGGACAACTACATGCAGCAGGAGCATCATCCGTCAATACCGCGATCCCATTTCTACCAGTGCTCCGATCAAGTCGTTGAGCAGGTAGTCACCTTATAGATCTCTGAGATGAACACTTGGAGATCCGAAAATACCACGCCAGCTTCACCAGCGACTTGCTTCAGGTTAAGTCCCAGTCGTCCAGGGCCAAACGACACTTCGACCTCCATCAGCCACTTGTACGCGATCCCTGCAACATCACAACCACCATGTAAATAAGTTCCATCTGACCACCCACTCTCGCCATCGCATATAAAGCCAGTGAGAGAGGTCTGGCGCACCTGTCTTGACGAGTGGACGCAGCCACTGAGTCTGCCCGTACGGCGAAACGTAATACTTCTTTCCTTCATTGGATTTGCTCTCACGCGTGGTCCATCCTTTTGGCAAAATCTCGATCTCACCGGTCTCTCTGATGTGCACCACATCGCATCTCGTGCTGGATACAGATGGCGCATGAGAACAAACAGTGAGAGGTCTACCGCAAATGGAAGAACACGCCCATTACAACTCACATGGCTTTGATACGATCCACCAGCTCCTGCGGTGTTTGGCTCAAGTCCTTAGTCTCTCCACAGACAACGGACGTTTCTTCTTTTGGGGTCACTTCTTGGATCGTTGCCGGCGCCACATCGCTGTCCCCGCCGTCAGCCTCAGCGGGCTGAACGTTCTCATGTGGTGACCTGGGCTCTTGGCCGGTCGCTGGCTCTGCGATTTGTCCTGTTGAGGTTTCTCTTGCTACTTCTGGCTGTGCATGTTGGACTGTGGATGGCTCTTGCGGATCGCTGGTTGGTGATCCTGTCCCATCATTTCCGTCCATCTCGCTCGGCGTCAAACGGCACTCGATGGAAGGGATCCAGGTCGCTCGCCTTTGCTGCTTTGATTGCTCACTCACACCCACTCCCCCAAGCGCAGGATCAGAGACATGTATTCCATCAATAACTGAAACAAGAATAGCAGTTAAGGTTATGATCAAATCACATATAATTACAACAGTAGCCTGAAACGGATTACAGTTGTACCCAATATGACAAGTCCAATCTCACTGAACTCCTATGGGTCTGGGAACTCCATGAGGCAAAACCCATCACTGCACTCGCTCATCTTGTCGATGTGATCAGCCGCCTCCTGCGACGCGTTCTCGCGCACTCGTGTCTCGCGAATAAACTCACAAAGCGACTGCTTAGCGTTTTCTCGCAGCTGGCACTTCTTGAAATTGAAACGCAAGACCATAATCTTGGTCTTGAGCTGCACACTCGGCTCCGCTGTCACACGAGCCACGAGTCAGTCAACTCCACTGAACCAAATACACAAGCACTTCTCACTCTTTGATCGAACGCCGTAGAACTGACACACGCTGTGCACAAGCAATCGATGGAAGGCAGAGTCCACGAGTGGAAGCAAAAGCCGTGGCTCTTTCTCTTTGGACAGCAGGATCGATTTCACCAACAGACGCGTCAAATGCTCCGACAAATCCACACTGGAAGGGACTTCCTTCCACTATTAATGCAATGCCAAATTCCACCAATTCCGCAAAATGAGAAAGAGCGTCCTATTCGCAGTCCATGTATCAAATCTCACATTGATGTAGTGCACCACCACGGCTTCCACTGCTTCGAGAAACGGCACAAACGTCTTGAACGAACGCAAGAGTAACGTTCTAGCTCTTCGATCGATGTGCGAAAAAAGCTCTTCAGCCTCTGAAGAACCATTATCAAGTCACATCACGACTCCAGATCACGACATATACGTCCCGACAAGTTACCAACCAACCATCCCAGTTGTCGCGACGTCGAAACCGCGGACCGTTTGATTGTGCAGGGATATGAATCCGCGATTTGCGAAACGCGGCTTGGAGCTCTTGATTCTCTGGTTGCGCTAATTCCTCGAAATTGGATCTGCGCAGTTGTTAAACCTATCAGTTCGTTTGTCTCTGGCAGTCAATGCGCCAAATCCAATGCACTCACCTCCACTCAACTTTCAGAGTCATGTGCTCCAGCAACTCCTCCAATGTCGCTGTCACTGGTCTGTCACCGAAGTGATGGTCTGCTCATCCGCACAAATCGCAGATTAAAACGAAAACACTGACGTCAACTTACAATGGTGCTAGTCATTAGCGCTCACCATTCATCCAACGCTGTTGGGCTCGTTGACCCACTGGCAGTTGATTTGGATTGGACAGATATGGGGCCGATCGGATCGGATGCAAGTTAACGAGTCGTTTGCTCTTGATCAAAGGTGAAGCATTGCCTCTCTTCTGAGGCGTCTTGGCTCTCGACTGTGGCACCGGACTTCCTCCTTCCAAGAGCTGTTTGTTTGCGTCACTGGTGCTTGTGGTTGCCGTAGAAGCTGCTCGCAACGGCGCGATGGGACCTTCTCCCCAAGCCATCTCCAGCTCCAGATCACTCTCGCAAAGAGACGAGCGATCGTCTGGAATATCCTCCACGGGTTGCGTCGACTGGTCGTTGATGTCAAGCGATTGCTCGGCAGGTGTCGCCATTGGTCTGCGCTTCGGACGATTGAGCTTCTGAGACTTTCTCGTGGCAAATGCTTGACGATTGAGATTCTGAGCTTCTCAGAACACACGATGCAAATGCAAATGCTGTCACTGTTGGTGACTATCAGTGAGTTCCATTGAGAAGATTCAAAGAAAACGACAAGGAACAAAATCAGCCAATCAACGCCATCTGGTAGGGTTGAACCGCGTGATGATTGGCTGTAATTAAGGGCTCAACTGGGTGAGTGATGGTCTTTGTCTTTTCCACTGTGGCCGTTCAGGTGGTGGGGTGGGGATGGCACTTTGCTGAGTGGGTACTGTACGGTGCACGCTCTGTGTGCACCCCAAATCAGGATCTCACGTTGACCAAAGTGAACAGAATGAATCGGACGGCGCTGGTGGAAGCGACGAGTCTGCACGACGGCAATGTGCCGCTGTATCTGATGCAGGAGATTGCGAGTGAGCTGTTTGGAGGTGATGAATCGACGTTCTCGCGAGAGACTCACCCTTCTGGCCGCCGTGTGCGGTTGTCTGGTTGACGCAGATGGCACCAAGGCGAGTGCGCGCGACGCCGAGAAGACTGCCGAGTTCCTGCTCGGACGGCTCAACAAATCCAATCTGAACGTCAAGCTCAAGGCACTTCAGATCATAGGGGTGCGTCTTTACGTTTCCGTGGCATCGTCAATGGACCTGTTGCTGACCTATCCGACAGATTTGCATCCGCGAAGGAAGCACTCTGTTTGCCGACGCCGTTCGCGCGCAAGAAGAGCAAGTTGCGAGCCATTTGCGTAAGAAACGACCAGTGCAAAGCCACTACAAGTGTGCTACGTGCTGATTTGCACCTGCCATGATTGCAGAATTCACAGGTCCTCCAGACCCTGTCTATGGAGAAGAAAAGTACCGGCGAATTCGCGTTGCAGCTCAGGTGGCTTTCCACGCGTTGGGCTTGCTTCCACAAGGCGCTTACCGTGTCTTGTTGTGTTGTTGATATTTGTTGAACACAGGAAGTCATGGTCTGTCTGAATGATGGCCGCATTGGCTCTTCGCGAGGTCCATCCAATTGGCAAGCAGAGACTGCACCTGCGTCGTATGGAGGCGCTGGATCAACCAGATGGGGACAAGATACTCTGTCAGCACCGATGTCATCTCAATCGTCATGGAGCAGTGGGGGATACAACCAGAGACCAGCGAGCTACACCGATTCGCAGCGACCAGCGCCGTATTCCGATAATCCTCGTGGGGGTCAGTCGCTCTATAACCAAGGAGGTTATGGTGGGAATGAAGGCGCCTATGGTGGAAGCCATGGCGATTATGGCGGTAATCAATCAGGATACGGTGGTAATCAAGGGGGGTTTGATGACAGCCAAGGAGGCTATGGCGGTAGCAGCCAGGGTGGATATGGCGGCAGCCAAGGAGGGTATGGTGGCAGTCAAGGAGGATATGAAGGTCGTGGAAATGTGGGCAGCTCGTGGCAGTCGGCACCATCTCCAGAAGCGCCTTCTAATAGCGCAGGAACGTGGAGCAGCAGTGGGTACCAGCGAAAAGAGACAACACCCGGGGCGGTACCGCGCTATTCGCGAGATAATCGGCCGACTGTTCTCGTTGGACAGAAACTGAGTTTTGCCCAGCCCCCTCCCTTATCAGGTCCTGCTGCGCTTCCTTGTGGTCCATCGCAGCAGCATCGGTTTTCTCCGAGTCACAACACCTCTAGAGTCCCAAGCTATATGGACAATATGAACAAGATGCTCAATGCTCGTGGCGGCTCGATGGGTGCTATGGGGTCGATGGGTTCAATGGGGTCAATGGGGTCAATGGGCATGAATTCTGGCGGAATGCATATGAACATGCATGCCCCTCCTAGTGAAGATGTCCCGACTACTGCTCTCAGTCGAAAGTTTGAAGGGCTGAAGAAGATGAGTCAAGAAGCCAAGTAAGATGGCCTCTTCCATTTCTTTCGCTCGAGGTCACATGATCGCTCAATTTGTCTCTTCGTCCAACAGAGAGAAATGGGAGCGACGTAACATGGACAAATCAATGGCGACGTCGTTGACCGAGCACGATGACTACGTTGCTGGTACCCTGACGGATCGTGGCTATTACAACCCACAGATTTCTCAAATTGAAGGACGAGGCGACACCAGCGGGTATGAAAGTGGTCTCTGGATCGACTGTAGCTCATTCAGTAACGTGTCCATAACTCGGGTGGTGCAGTGATTATGAACGAGGCCTCATCGATGCTCTATGTGCGCCTGGGGGCTTGGCTCGGGCTCCTCCCTCTGATGGCTTGAAGCGCTTCGTGGACCTTGCTCAGACATTGGATGCTGATGTGATTGGAGACATTTTGCTCGACAAACTGGAAGATGAAGCCTGGCTTGTTCGTCTCAAAGCGCTCTGCGTCGTTCACGCACTATTGGTGGCCCCGAATAGCTCTCAATACGCCGACTGGTTCACTGAGAATGCTGCGGATTTGTTGGAAGAGGTAGGTTGAACTGACCATCAGCATTTGTTTTGCATTTCGTGTCTGTCTAATCGCTCTTCTCCTCACAATACAGTTGCTCAACGACGCCAAGTCCAACGTTTCTTCGAAAGCGGCTCAGATCCTGCAGCAGCTAGGCCTGGCAAATGAAACAGTGGCCAACCGCCCACCATCGCAACGACGAGCTTCAAGCTCGTCATCAGCTGCTGCTCCACGATCGACCAGGAACAAGAATGCCGACGTTGACATTTTGGGTCTCAACTCGCTAACCATTGACGATGCGGCGGCCGATGAACAACCTCCGCAACAACCTCAGCAACAGCAAAGTGTTGTATCATCTGAACCTTCGGTACTTGATTGGATTCGTTTGGGGTTGGCCGATGGGATTCTGACAGTGTGGTTTGCGCAGTTGTTGGATCTCAACTTGGGACCACCGCACAATGGGTCGTGGGCGACACCGAACGCTCAGCTGCAGCAGCAACAGCACCGACAACCTCCACCGCAACAACAACTATCGCCCCGAGCATACCAGCACCAACATCCTCCAGAAGCGTATGCTCCGAAGCAGCAGGTTGTCAGTCCGATCCAAACCTCTGCTCAAGATGATCGATCTCGATCTTTGAGCAATCTTGGCAAAGATCTCTTTTCCATCGCCAATTCGCCTCGCCATGATCTGATGGCGCCATCTGCGCGCGCACCGCCAGCTCAAAGCGAGAAGTCTGCGTTCAATTTCATGTAAAGTACAAGTAGAAAGTGATGAAACGACGGCGAAGACGACGACGGGAGGAGATACCGATATGAGTTTTGTTTTTATGAGTAAGCTGAGCGACCAGCCCTTCAAGTGGAAGTCACCCAACGATTTCCCTCTTTGCTCGTTTTGGACGAAACCCATTCGGGGTGCTCTCGCTGTGTCTCTTGTGGTTGGTTGGTCGACACGCTTCGATGAACTGCTGCATATCCCATTCTAAAGACAAAAGTGCAGAAAGAAGAAAGTCAGAGGATGGAGCGATAGCGCATGCAAGAACTGCACGTTTGACGTACTCTTTTGCGCGACTCGATTGAGCGGTCCATTGAAGATAATGAGCACCTTGGTGTCTCGATGGTATGCCAACCCAGTGATAAGTTTGGGCGTGATGAGGAAGTACTGCGGCAATTTGGCCCCACAAGCCGCCTTGGTGATGCGTTGGAACACTTTGCGTTCGTTGTAGACATCCATGCCCTGCACATCGCCAGCCCATGCATTCATCAGCAAACCCGGCGACAACCAGTGAGCCAATGTTTTTGTTCATGTTTACCTGGTTGATCTCGTCCACGACACGGAACGGGCACTGCGTGAGGCTCTGTAGCGCCATTAAATACATGATCGTCCCCACTGACTTTTCCTGTGGCCAAAACAATTGTATCGTTAGATCTGTCTTCGACATTCGCCAAAATGTCCAAACGTACTCCGCCAGACTGTTCCTCGGCTGTCATTGTCGACAGCTTCGCGTTCTTTCGAAACTGAGCTCTCCGCTCAATGCCCCAGCGTGAAATGTCGGTATGGTCATCGTCGAGGACAATCTCTCCGACACAACCAATGTCTTGGAAATACTCTTTGAAAGAAGTGTCAATCTGCGCCACCACTTCTCGCAGTTTCTGATGCCAGGAATCCTACAGGGGTCAAGAGATGTCACGTATCATTAGACACACCGCTAAGGCTGACTGAAGAAAAACACAGCATCTCCGACCTTGATCGCCTTGATCTTGTCTTCCCCGTTGGTCACAAAATCTTCGAGCTCTTTCAGACGCGCTTCTTCTTCCTCAATCTCTTGGCACATGCGTTCGTACACTTCTCGTATTGAAAAGTCTCCTCGAAAGCAATCCATCGACGCCTTGTTGTTCTGAATGTTTGCTCGAAGGGTATCCAGATCGTCCGACAAGTCCGCAAAAGCTTGCTCGTACTTGCACAGGGGGGCTTCTTGCTCTGCTGTGCGTTTGAGGGTCATCGCGTACTTCGCCTTGCTCTTTAGTCGGTCTTTTGCACTGCAATATGCGACCTGCAACGAATCGATCGCGCGTCGGGCTTGGAAAAGGCGGCGTTCAATCGTTTCAACTCGAACGTGGCTTGCCGTTCGATTCATGGTCAACACGGAATCATGAATAGTGTTGGCCAATATCTCTTTCGTCAAGTCAACGTAATCGTTAAGCTGCTTGCACATTTTGATCGTCTGGTTCTTCAGTTTACGGTTCAGTGCGTTCTCTTTCTCCTCCACATTCCTCGCCAGTTCATCGCGCAGATTCTGGACTTTATCCTCCATCACTTGGATCTTGTCTTCCAGTTGCACAATGCTTCGAAGTTGGTCACGGATGCTCCGAATACGGTTGTTCAGCTCGAGCTTGGCATTTCCGTGAGCCCTTTCTCGGTTCTTCACTTGCTCAATTCTCTGTTGAACTTCATGCAGTTCGCGTTGCGCATCATGAAGCTGCTCTACTAGACGCTGTTTCTCCTGTTCATTCGCAGAGGACGGGGCCAGCAGTCTCGAAATCTTCAAGTCGAGTGCCTGTGTCGTAGCATTGCGGTTGCCGTACTTGGAGACTATTCAATGAAGAACAGTTCAGTGCTACACTAACACAAGGACCAGGAGGCAGGTAAGCGACATACCAGATATCATATATCTCTTCAACGGCGTCAGAAACACCCCTTTGCCAATGTCAGTGCGGCCAAGTTCGCTAAAAAGATCAGCACCGGAGTTCACAACGTCCTCGGTTTGGTCAGTGCCAACAAGCACCGTGTGCAACCCACAGTTTGAACGTAGTGCTTCGTGAATCACTTGCGGTGCCTTCACGAGCGCGTCGAGGTAGCCGGTGATCCCATATCGCTGTCGAAAGTCTTCCATTTGCTGATGCGAAAACGGACGAGTGAACGGTTTACTCTCCCCGTTTTCCACATTGATCACCGTCGTCTTGATGCGTTGCGCAAGATTTGGGTGGTTGCAGAGTTCTTGCAAGAGAGTGTTGTAGTCGTCGTAACACTCGGTGACAAAAGCGCTTTTCACGTGCTTTGGAAGAATCGCCTCAACGTATTTGGCGTCCAGAAGCGAGGAAACGCTCAGTTCCATTGCCAACGGCCCCCAAACTTTTCGCCTGAACTTGGTCCGATTCTTCTGGATCCAGTCAGCTGCACGCATTGCATCAGCGTCAAAACGCTCGAACCGTCGCCGCCTTTGCAGTTGCTCATTGTCCAGTTTTGCTATGCGACTCTTGATCTGTACTATACTGTTTTCGCTCTCGTGCATTTGTCGAGTCAGGGCAGAGCGCTCGTTCAAGAGGCTCCTAAAGTCATTCTCTTGGGCGACGATCTTCTCTTCCAGAGCCGATTTCTGGCTATGCAACTCTTCTCGATCTGGCAATCGTTCCCGCTGGCGTTTCAAGTCTTCCAGCGCGCCTTCTGCTCGCTCAAGTCTCTGCTGGTTCTGGCGATGATGACTTTTCAGTGCGTCCATTTCCTCACGGGTTGTGCGCTGGTCGCCATCGAGTTTTTCCAGACTCTCCTTCTGGTTTTTCAACTTGTTCTCAAGGATTTGCTTGAGTTTGATGGTCTCGGCCACTTGAGCTTGCGCCTCTTCAAGTTGCAGCCTGGATTTTTCCAGCATTTGTTCAAGCGGAACAACTTTGTGCTGTTGTGCCTTCTCCATTTTCATTTTGCAGAGCTTTTTATGTTCCTTCAACTGCTCGACGACGCGTTTGGCAGCTTCGAACTCGAGCCAAAAGCACTTCTTTTCCATCAGTTTGGTCTCTTCCAACAGACTCTGGTGCTCTTTGAGGCGATCCACTTCTTTCTTGCGCTGGGCATTTTCCGTTCTCTTCAGCTCCAATGAGTCTCTCGCGTTCTCAAATTCACGCTCTTTGTCTTTCATTCCGGTCTGCAGCTCAATGATCTCGTCGTGAGTTTTAGCCAATTCTCCGTTGCCAATGGCGTTTTCCGTGGCTCGAAGCAACTGGGACGCGTTCATGCGTGCAAACTCGCCCACTTTGTCTTGTGGAAGGAATTGGCAAAGATTGTCGATCTGAATGTGTGCGGTCATCATGAGTTCCGTCACTTCTTTGAGCGTGGAAGCGCGCCCATCGAGCGACCATGCGCTTCGATTGTCGCGATAAATCATTCGCTTGATCACTCGATTGCCTCGAGCAAAGAACAACTCGATCTTTGTTGCACCATGATCGTCAGTTCCATCCAACTCGAGTGCATCGAAAGCAGCAAACGCACCTCGGTGAAGCCCCATTCCTGTTCGTGGCGCACAAATTGACCGACTTTGTCCGCGCGTCCAAGCAGCTGCAACACGACCCGAAGAAGTTTCAGCATGGTACGATCACACTGCAATTGCCGCTTTAAGTTACCTTGGTGCTTCCGGCCAGTCCGACACACAGCGCACAGACGATCGAACTCTTTCCAGTGCCGTTGGGCCCCAGCACGAGATTCAAGCGTGGACCTGGTGAGAACTCAGCATCGCGGTATGTCAAGAAGTTGTGCAGTCGCACGCGACAGATGGAGCCGTCGAGGTACTCGTCGCAAGTCTGCATTTCTTCGTCCGATTGGTCGTCTGGCGGCGCTTCTTCCGCTTCCATGCGCAACTTGGGTTGGCGCCAAACCCAAACGGAACCCAGTGTGGTCCACACCAACGGAGTCTTTGGTCAGTTTCGCCGTTGACACTGGACAATGACAATGTGGAGCACCGTCCGACGAATACC
Source organism: Paralagenidium karlingii (assembly GCA_027475765.1). Taxonomy (NCBI): domain Eukaryota; phylum Oomycota; class Peronosporomycetes; genus Paralagenidium; species Paralagenidium karlingii. Next base: position 103,509 of record JAMFLO010000024.1, read on the forward strand.
AAAGCGATCGAATGCGCTGTCGCTGGCCATTTGGTGGCGTCGCGTCGGCAGTTCTGAAAGCCACATTGCTTTCATCACAACGGATTCGTCCAAGAGCGCCAGAGACGCCTGTGCACCCGTCAAAACCAATGGAAATGCCAGTGAGCCGGTCAAAGGCACCAACCGTTACGATAAGCTATCTCGACGGATTGCGTTTGGCGAAGCCGTGGGTTGCACGGCGGAATCGGAAGAGTTGCGAAGTAAATCGTCGTCGGCCAAGAAAGCGGAAGCCATATGTGGACCGTTCAGAGGCATGGAACTGACGTTTCTTGGCACCAGTGCGGGCAAACCATCCGTTCGGCGCAACCCGACGTGCGTTTGCTTACGACTTGAGCATCATAACTGGATGTTCGACTGTGCGGAAGGAAGTTTGAAGCAATTGATGCGCAGCCACATTCGCACGCCCTCGACCAACAGATTCTTTATCACGCACTTGCACGGAGACCATTTCTACGGACTTCCTGGCGTATTGTGCACGCTGGATGCTTCGTTCACGCTCCAACAGGACGAGTGCAAGCGATCCATCGACGTGTATGGACCACTTGGTCTGCATACGTATCTGAACATGGCGCTGCTTTCATCCAGTGCAACGATCAAGAATCTTGTCATCACGGTGCACGAGCTAGCGTCGGCCGAGCTGCTAGCAAAAGCGAGTCCGCTGGAGAGATTCATGCAGAATGGCCCTGTTCATTACGTGAGTTCCCAGCGCTTCAGACGAATTGCACCACCTTGATTCATAGGATATCACTGATTTGATGAATTCTTTCGCAGTGTCTTCGACGCGAACTTATCTTCCCGGACGACCAAGCGGACCAACTGATGTGGCGAGTAATGGACAATGGCAAGCTTCGCGTGTTGGCATCGACCCTCAAGCACTCCGTGACCAGTTTTGGGTGAGACGAACTACAAAATGGCGCCTTGCTTTCGGTGACCGACTGACTGATCGAGTTGTCGCTCCCAAAAGATATGTCGTGGAAGAGTATCCAACCCCAGGGAAACTGCATCCAGAGCTATTGATCGCCAAGGGCATCAAGCCGGGACCTATTTACAAGCGGATCAAGAAAGGCGAAAGCGTTGTCCTGCCCAATGGAAAGCCTTTGAACATCGCTGAAGTGTCCGCACCACCGGTGCCTGGAAGAAAAGTCGCCATCTTGGGTGACACGTGTGATTCATCCAACATGTTTGGCATCGCCAAGAACTGCGACGTGCTGGTGCACGAAGCAACTCTGTCCCATTCAATGGTGAAACAGGTTCGTGGCTGCCGTAGCTTATGCTGGCGATTCGAGCACTGGAATTGACTGTGAACCATTCATATTTACGTGACAGGCGATCCAACGCGGCCACTCAACTGCGCGAATGGCTGGCTACGTGGCCCGTCAAGCGAATGCCACGCTGCTGGTGTTGACCCATTTCAGCCAGCGCTTTCGCCAATGGTCTCGCGACTGCACCACCAACACAACCAAAGACCTCGTCAAAGAAGCACGCAAGTCTTTTGGACGACGAGCCGTCATGGATGCCTACGATTTCCTGCGCATTCCGATCCCGCCGAAGCCCCACAACTGATAGGGCTTTCATAGATGATACGACAAGAGTAACGGTTGAAGAAGTGGAATGTTGTGATTGGTGCAAAATGTCGATTTCTGGACTTTTGATTGGCCAGAAATGGTCTCAGCCATTTCCTCCGTCCATTTGGCTCAAGCATCCAATGGCTGACACCATGAGCTCAAGCGCCACAGGAGGCGATGTCAACGATCCCAACACGTACAAGCGCAGCCACATGGGCACCGATTGGAAGAACAACTCGCTGGAAGATATCTACGGTCTTTGGGACAAGCTCATCCCCAAGGACAAACTCGAGTTTTACGGCGAAATGACTCGCTTTCTCGTGGAAATTGATCCGCAGACTCCACGCGATCTAGAAAAAGCGTTTGTGCAGCTTCGACGCAAGTTTAAGTGCCTTCCGAAAAAGTCGCAGATGAAATTCATGTACAACCTACTGGTTCAGGACGGCCACGTTCCCAGTGGACTGATGCTGGAGAAACTGCTGGTCAAAAAGGCTCAAAAGAGCCAATCGGGTGTGCTCGTGGTCACCGTGCTCACGAGTCCGTACCCCAAAGTAGGCGAGAAAACCCAACGCTTCAGTTGCCAGTGGAACTGTTACTACTGTCCCAATGAGCCAGGTCAACCGCGCAGCTATTTGCACGATGAGCCGAGTGTGTTGCGCGCTAATCGCAACGATTTTGACCCAGTGCTGCAGTTTTGCGATCGCTGTGTGACGCTCGCCATGAATGGCCACCCGATTGACAAGATTGAGCTGTTGGTTCTGGGTGGAACGTGGGCGTCGTATCCTTACGAGTACCAGGAGAGTTTCATCCGCGACTTGTTCTTCGCGGCCAACACGTTCTTTGAGCGCCACAAGCGAGCGAGAATGTCACTGGACGATGAAAAACTCGCCAACGAAACGGCACTTGTCAAGATCATTGGCATCACGCTGGAGACTCGTCCAGACTGCATCAACGCCGACGAGTTGCGCCGATTTCGTCGATATGGCTGCACGCGAGTGCAACTTGGCGTGCAGCACACAAACGAAGAGATTCTCACCAAGATCAATCGCGGTCACACCACCAAAGATGCGGTCAACGCCATTCGTTTGCTGCGTGAATGCTGTTATAAGACAGACATTCACTTGATGCCGAATCTACCAGGCAGTTCCCCAGAGAAAGACCGCGAAATGTTTGAGTATGTGCTGCATTCCCCAGATCTACAAGCAGACCAGTGGAAGATCTACCCGTGCGAGATCACCCCGTGGACTGTCATCAAGAAGTGGTATGATGCCGGGGAATACGTGCCGTACTCCGAGGAAGAGCTCATCAATCTGTTGATGGAGGTCAAAGCGCAAGTGCATCCGTGGATTCGTCTGAATCGAGTCATTCGAGACATCCCAAGTCAGTACATTCTGGGCGGCATGGATGAACCCAATCTACGTCAAGTGATCTGCAACAAAATGATTAAGCGAGGCACTCCATGTCGATGCATTCGATGCCGTGAAGTCAAGACGGACGACGTGGCCATTGCGAAAGCGGAACTTGTGGTGCGCCAATACGAAGCCAACGACGGCATGGAGTATTTCATTAGTTTTGAGACTCCGGATCGTTCCAAGATTTGCGGCTTTGCGCGGCTTCGTATCTCGACGAACCCTGGTGGTGGCATTTTTCCGGAACTGGAAGGCGCTGCGCTAGTTCGTGAATTGCATGTGTACGGTCAACTGATTGCGACGAGTGACAAGAACAGAACTCATGCCCAACATACAGGCTTTGGCACACAGTTGATGCAAAGAGTGGACCAAATCGCTCGAAAGCATGGGCTCAAGAAAGTTGCCGTCATCTCGGGCGTCGGAGTGCGCAATTTCTATCGTAAAATCGGCTTTGAGCAAGAAGGACAAGGAGAATTCATGATCAAGCACCTCCACGACAGCGATGCCCAGAATGATGAGGACCAAGACGCGAAGAACGGACTGTCAGTCATACTGACGTCTGTCATCCCTTCGTCGCCTGCTGGTGCAGCATCAGCAGCTGTGGCACTGGCTGTGGTCGTTGGATTGGTTGTAGCCTGGAAGAGGAGAAGTTGATCTAGTAAACAATGCCATTGAATGTCATACCACATTCCATCTTTTCTGGTCGCTGCCATATCGAGAATCTAGAGTGCTCTTGCTGTTGCCATCCGTCGAATCGTGATCTCCCACCAAACACTGTCGCTATTGTCTTGGATTTCTCGTTGCAAGGATTCTGCAAGGATCGCTTCGAGTGCTTGGATCACTCGGCTGATGGCTTCTCCTTGGGCCCCGTCTTTGGCCTTCAGGCTCATTTGGAGTGATTCGAGCCACTGCGAGTTCTCTCGCGAATTGCTCGGCACCACGCGACAGAAATGAAGTCTTTTCTCGAAAGAATCGTCCATTCGAAGATGCAAATCCCAAAACGTCGGTTCTATGTGTCCACCATGTGAGTGCATTTCTCGTCCATCTGACAGAGCGGATACCTCACCTTTCAAACTGGAGCGAATCCTTTCGGGAAGAAACATCTTCATCGGGACATAAACTGTTGGGATCGCGACTTGGAGTCCAGAGGAATTGGATGTGGAGTGGCGCTCTCTGCAGTCTTCTGTTCGATCTGATTGCATGTGCTGAACAAACTGCTGAAGTATCTTGAGTTTCATTGACATTGCGAGTCCAATACTCTCGGTTTTGTGCATGACTTCGACACAATGCCTCAGCCATGAAAGCGCGTGCGGATTCCTGTCGAGATTCAGAGTCTTAACCAAGATTTCAACTTCAGAGTTCAAGAAGCCGTCCTGTTTGACATGGAACCAAGCGCGAGATCACTCAGCAAGCAGCGCTCAGAGTCATACACGTAGATTAGCCCCTACCTTTGCCAGCAGGAATGCGACGTCCCGACTGATTTTCCATATCCCGATCTCCAGGACACATTGCAAGGCACTGTGTTCATCCAAGAGCGTCTTCTGAACCAGCTTGAATAGCGACGATGAATTCCCGTTTTCCAAGTGCATCATGCTGGTTCGTTCGCGGAAGAGATGAGCAAGCTTTGTTTGGTTTTCGCGGTGAACGGTTGGCAGCAGCCGAGAATGAGAGAACGACGCAACGAGTTCCTTGCATAGCCATACGATGGACTCAACATCACACGCGTATTCCAGCACGAACGCCCATAGCTTTTCGGTAAAGTCCAAGTCCGTTCGAACTCGAGATTGGAGATTCAAGGTCTCACGCGCTGTGGGACACAGAGGAAATCGGTAAGAACAACAGTCAGAAGCCACCCAGACATGTTCTTTGCACAGAGTCAAGTGTTCCCACCAATGTCCTGGCCGATGGTAAGTGGAACAGATCGATTATTCTGGACGATATATCCATCCGGATCTTCCATGAAATGATGATATTTGGCTTTCAGATGCTGTTCGTCTGGTGTGCTGACATTCATGCGAGTGCTTTTCCAGTCGCTTCCAGGGTTTTCCAGAGCCTGTTCAAATGGATCGGCGATGTCAGACTCAGCACAAGTATGGAACACGCAGCCAGCAAGAACTCACTGTCTCAATGCTTTCCATCAAAGTGATGCTTTGAAGTATCTGGTTCACGATATTATTTGAGAACGTTCTTGCTTCTTCATCACACTGCAGCAAACTGCTTTCGGCATCTTCTCCGCCTGTTGCGATGCTTCCACGCAGGCAAATCCAAGAACTTGAATTGGTTGCTGGTGGCTTCCCCAGGAGAGTGTGAACATTCTCAATCCCGGACCATGAGCACAGCAGCTAAAACAACATGAAGTCGCAATCAGTAGGTGCAGACAAGTGCGCAACGAGAAGAGCAAGCGTCAAAACTCACGTGGACTGACCCTGCCGTGTCAGGCTCAGAACTCGAGTGCAGCATGGCTTCATCAGGCCACAACATGAAACCTGCAGTCACAGACATGTCCAATTGTTGTGACGGAGTGTCACTTGGTGTCGCATTGCAGCCATCTCCATTCTGAAGAGCTTGAAGCAAGCGGTTTTCCTGTTCAAAGTCCGCCACAAGTTGATCGAGGTTGTCGGTCCTCGAACTGGTGTTGGCATCCAACTCCGCGGCTTTAAGACGATTCTTTACTGCCCGAATGATGGCATATCCATTTCGCTCTGCTACGGCAGCCACAATGCCGTCGTTGAACGTGATGGCAACCGATGATGGTCGCTTTCCACCTGGCCAAGACGATTTCAACTTCGGTTGGCTTAGCACATTAAGGAGTACTCCAAGCGCAGCTTTGGCTTGGCTCTCGCTCGCTTCAAAGCTTTCTAGGCCAGCACGATGATCGAAGGACAGGATTCTCGATGCATCCACATCCAGAGCTATGGCCGAGGCTGAAGAGCCAGCCGTCGGAATCTTGTTCAAAAGCGAAAGCGACAAGCTCGATCGGGTGGCATGCACACAGCAACTGGTCACAAGCCACTCAGCCAATTGAGTCAATTGGTTTTGTGTCAAATCGATCTGCTGCAGAACGCTTGAGAGCTTGGCATTCAAGCGATAGACCAGCACCAGGTCAGCCACTTGATGCTGGTCATGCGATTCCGTTTGGGGCAGCACGGTTTGCAACGCGTGGAACTGGCTCTTCCCGTCCGCAAACACCAAAACAGCGTGGCGCTTGAGTATCACTGGTGCTCGGCGCTGAATGCACTCAGCCAGCGCTTCTTCCCATTCCCAGTCGGCCAGAGACAGCGTCGCAAACGACTCGTCAGAAGCTCTAATGTGGGGTCCCATCATGTTGCCCGCCAAACTTCAAATATTCAACACTGCTATTAAGTACGACTGGACTCCACTATTTCCGATTTTTGACACACAAACAGCCTACTTACAAACGGGACGAGACGCGGCAGCGTTTTGCTCTTGAAAGAGCTCGTCGAGTGACCGCTCGACATCAAACGAGAGCTTTTCGAGAAATGAAACGGAGTCACGTGGATACAACGGAGACAAGCGTTCACTCTCCTGGGCCGCTGCGTCGTTTCCACTGGCAGTTGCATTGGCATGAGCGATGGCGTTGAAGTCGGCTTCCAGCGCTTGGTCCACGACGTTGGGACTTGGGCAGTTGAGATGGGATTCTTCCGACGAGCTGATACTCCGGCCGTATGCGCTCTGTTTACCCTGCGGCGTGCGACAGTAACTTCCACTGATATTGCTGCAGTCGCTTGCCTTGCGTTGCAAATACGACACCACGTGCGCTCGTTCACGCATCGAACGAGCAATTGGCGTTCGCGCCTCATGCCTCCTCACAAACGATGCGAAACTCCGCAGATTCGCAGCACGTGCTTCTTGCGCTGGCGTCATCAACCCGCGTTTAGTACTTGGTGATATCATAGAGTCGTACTCGCTGTTCCATGACGCAGGTGCACTCAGATCCTCTGACCGCCGGAACGTGCCATCACTATCGGTTGAGATATGGTCCAATTGATTCAAAGCTGGTGTTGAGAAGGAATGAAGATTCGACATGCCCGCAGTCGCATCCAACACCTTGTTACCAGCTTCGTGACTGGCGACTGTACGAGGAAGGTCAGAAGAAGTCGGTCGCAATGGAGGACGTGGCGGTGACCGTGACACGGCATCCGGTGAAGCCACTTCGGTGAACGTGTTGGCGGCAACAGCAAGTCCATCGCCGTGCATCTTGTCCCCATTTGCTTCTTGTTGATCCCCGTGGACCACAAAATGATCTCGTATCACGCGTGGAGGTCCATCAGTCAGCACAGCACTTTCACCTGACGAGTCTTCGAGATCATCCAGCAACGACTTTTGTGTCAAAATCTCTGAGTGAGGACGTGCTCGGATCGGAGAAGTCGGTGGAAAACTTTTGAAGGACCCTGACGATCGCCTGTGCATTTTATGGCCACCGTGATGTGCCACATGACGACTACCATGGTTCCCATGACCGCCATGACTACCATGAGCACCGTGAACACCGTGAGCTCCGTGAGTACCGTGAGTGCCGTGGTGGGCTGCTGCTTCCAGCATCTGAAGCTGCTGCTGTTGTTGTTGTTGGAACTGGAGCTGTATCTGCTGCTGTTTGTATCTTGTTTTCTCCGCTTTCTTTTTCTCTTTTTGCAGTTTCATCTCTTTGTGCCAGTCCTCAATCCGCTGAATCCACCCGATCGGCGATTTCGCAATGTGCAGTAGCTGGTCGTCACTTGCTGTTCCAACGCGTGGTGCATTCCTCGACGAGTGACCGCGACGCAGGTGATACGACGTGCTCTTGCTTCTTCTTTCACGACTGATATCGCTCTTTATGTGCAACGAGTGCGTGTGCCGTGGTAACGTGGGCATCATCGGCATCTCCATGTTGCCCTGTGTTAGCAGCTGCATATCGCTCCCTGGCACTGTCGTATTCGCCGGACCATGTTCTCCTTGAGCTGGAGTTGCGACGAGGAAGTACTTGAAGTTGACTTGGCCCCACTCGAGCCGACTCATTGTGCTTCCCCAGTACTCTTCGATGAACCTTGGAGGATGACCGTCATAAAAAACGGTTACGTTCGGATCTTCTCGTCGGATTTGTTCAGTGTACTCCTCAGTCAGAGGATTGTCAAAAGTGCGGCAAAAGCGAGGCTGCATCGCCTTGTGGAACATTCGTCTTCTGTGGTTGTTGCCGTTCCCACTACCGCGCTTTTGTTTTCCGCTCAATTGACGAAGTCCCTGCTCTGCTGCCTGGGGAGATTGATCGTCCTCGTCAGTGCTGACATAATCCATGGCGATTCCAGTGGCGCATTGCAGGCGATGGTGTGCTCGAAAATCATCGATTCGAGAGCGAACAACACAATCCTGGCATCGTGCGCTGCGCATCAAGTCGGCCGGATCTAAAGCATAACGACCCGACTATTCGGCATAGGCATCATGCTTAGGCGTGTCTAGTTGATTGGTGCCAAATGGACGAACCCACCTCATTCAAGAGTTTCCGGATGTCACCCATGTTGTCGCTCGCCAGTACTCTGCTTCGAGCTGTCTCGAGCAGCGCCAATGCCACTCGGAAGAGAACCTGTCAACGTGATCGAGTCAGACAACAGGAAAAAAAGGCCAATCGCTTCAAGAAACCGGCAGACGCACCTCATCGCCCAACAAAAAGAGGTAGTCCCAGACACACACAGTCACTTCTTTGACGCATGGACTCGCGAAGAGCGTAAGAAACCACTCCATGCTCGCCAAAGACAAGTCCATGCTGGAACCACCTAAATCCATCAAATGGGTTGCGATCTCTGGAAAGCGCAGCCGCACGAGATCGCCAAACACGTGTTGATCGACTGCCAAACCAAACTGAAAAGTATTACCACAACAAACAAAGGGTACTGTGAGTTCATGCCACGCAATGTGCTGGCATTTCCGGTTCAACTGGATCTTTGGGTACCATGTTGGTGTAGTAATCGTCTGGAACGAGTTGAATCATCTTGACCAGCAAAAAGAAGGCATCTTCTTCCTTGGCCACGAACTGCAAGATCCTGGCCACAATGTAATTGAGCCCTTGGCAGTAACCCAACATCGGGTTGTAGAACGAATAGGCGACCAACACACGGCGCATCATCTGCGTCTTGCTCTCCGTCCACTCCCGTTTATCCGCTTCACCAATCGTTCGGTGCAGGTCCACGTCGATTTGACGTGTTGCTTCAGTGCTGAGGCATCACGACTAAGTCAACTCGGTTCGGGCAACTACAACTGTGAATGACGCTCACCTGCCCTGCTCCATATCAAGCAATGACTCGTAATAGCCCTTCACATGTCTCTTCTTGTCCACTATTGCACCCGATGAAAGCAGCCACAGTCTGGCATGATATTCATCAGGAACTCCAAGGACCAATCCATCTTCTTGCAGCAAAAGTGCTCGAAGGTTCTCTTCCGTGGTTGAAATGCTGTTTGTCAGTTTCTTCATGGCCTGACTCTCCTTCGTTCCGGTTGACCGTTGAAGCTCCTTGCTCTTGAGCAGCAAAAGATGCTCATACTCATCCAACAGTTTCTTCCACGCTGCCTTGTGCAAGTTTTCGGTGGACTGGAATTTTGAATCACTGTCAAGCGATCTGGCCAACTCCAGTGCGCTGCCATTGTCACCGCCAAATGGACTGCTCGAAGCACCAATCGATCCGGCAGCTGGAGTTGTCGCAGCTCTAGGTGTGAATCGACTGGCGACAGAAAAAGAACTCGGGGACGAGGCGTTGGAATCCACGATACTGCGCTCGTCGATGGATCGGCGATTAGAGATCGCCGTCGCCGCCGCCTGAAGCGCCATGATGTTTTTGTACACTTGGCGCACCACAGACACATCAGCTTTACGTTGTGTTCACTTTCGAATCATCTTCTCCCACTTGAGGGCTCACCTTTGTCAAGATGCCGATTGTTGATCGCGTCGACGGGGTCAAACATGTCGTCACTCGCCACACCCAAGTACGCACACGCTCTAAAGCCCATGCAGATGCGCCAGTTCAACCCACAACCTTATCCACCAAATCAAATACACTAGTTGCAAAGCAGGCTTGCTCACTTTAGATACTCCTGAAGGTTGCGACAACTCGCGTCCTGCTTGGCAGCTCGATCAGCGGCCGGGTCGATCCTTTGCCCCGGGCACGGCAGGTGCTTGAGGCCCAGAGCGAAATACAATTTCCCAATGAGCTGACAGAGCACACAGCCACCATCTTCCAGCAATTGAGGCAGCGACTTGGGCAATTTCTCGCCCAGCACCATCTCAATCCATCGCTGGGCGACTTCTTCGTTCACTTCCAGCGACGTCAACGACGACTGGCTCATCGGCAAGGATTTGCTCAGACGGCAACCAGACTCCCAAGTGATACACCAAACGCGTCGATGGCGTCATCCACAGGCGTCCAATGCGACACCAAACGCGACAACCAATTCCACACGCCTGCACACGCAGCCAAAGCCACCACCCCAGCAGACTTGATCAACACGACAACCTGAATGCGGCGCTGACTGTCGGTCAGCTGCGCAGGGGCCTTTTTTGGGAATTTTTTACCTTTGTCAGGGGTACACCTGTAAAAAAGAACGAGAAACCGTACAGTTTTACTGCCAATCTACGGGCACCTCCTCGCTGATTGGCCAGGAGAGTCTGAGCGGGCGGCTGGATTGGTCAAAAATACGGAGCCTGAGGTTCACTCTACTGCTGTTTTTCAGCATGATGACGGATCCTGCGCCTGCTGCCAATGGCACAGGCCAACCGCAGGAGAGCGGAGGAAAGGAGCTTTCAACGCGACCAGAAGAGCATCAATCTGTCTGCGCGTCGGCTGAAGTCACTTCTGTCGTAGCAGCATCCTCGAAGTCACCGTCAGAGAATGCTCAACCTCCAACAGCAGTACGACTAGCAACTGACTCCATGAGCGCCAACACCACCAGTGGCCAAATGGTCGCCAGCGAAGATGGTGTAGCACCGCAAACAGAAGAAGAAGGGGCGGATGAAGACGCTGAATCAGGGGACGTAGAGGACGTTGAAATGGATGCGGCCATGGCGTCGAATGGACATGCCGTCAACCCAGAACCCCACCACCAGGAAACGATCGAGACGGTCCACTTGGCTGCACCGGAATGCTCCGGAAGTGCAGAACCAGCACTGGTGGACCCCTTGCAGCCGCCTGTCGTGAAGAAGCGACGTACCAAAAACTTCAAGTTGCGCGAACACATGGAGAAAACCCGCAGCAGCCTTCAAGTGACCATCGAGCCGTTTACGCCCGAGACGTTTGACTCGTGGGACGACTTTTGCGAGGCCTGGGCAGAGTACATGGTCAAGACCAAAACATTGTATCGACGGCGAAGCTCCTGCTCCACTGTCACATGGAACAGCAAGCGTCGCTTTAAGAAGTACCCGGTTCCGGAGCAATTTCAGTATGCTACCATGGCGTACTGGTGCACTCATGGTTGCCTGCAGCCATCACGCGGAACAGGAGTTCGAGCGCATCTACACAACCGATACACCGGATGCTCAGCGAGAATCACGGCGGAAGTGGTTTATGCAAAGCGAGAAAACATTGCTGGTGGCAACGCGAGCTGGTTCATTCGGGTGCGCAACCAGATACTGAACCATAACCATCGTATCAGCGATGAGATCTTCAACTGCTACTCAAGCAATAGCTCAGTTCCCGATGACATGCTTTTGGGTGCACTGGAAGACGCGAGTTCATCCACGTCTTCATCCATCTGTTCAGGTTCGACTTCTTCTATTCAGCCTTTCGGAGCAGAAGGACCAGGTAAGGCAGTCATTGTGTCGACTCATGGAAACTGTTCGTGCAGGCTGACACAGTATTCACTTCGTTGGGTGCTGCAGCGTTTGTGCATGATGGTATGGTGTCGGTTGATGTGATTTGGTAGATACTATTGTTGACTTGATGCATTTGAATCTGTTGAAAGCGCAATCAAGTGTGTTGTCAGCATTTGAAGCTTCTGCTCATGAGAACATGGCGATCGGTGGATCACTGGGCAAGCCGGTCACTGAGTCGAGTAAGTTGTTGTGTTGGAGGTCGAGATTGATTAGCCGGGTGATGAGACTGATGGTGCTCCATGAACAGGATCACTCAGTTTTGACAAGAGCGTGTTGCTTACTAAGGATCAAAAGCGCAGCATGATCGAACTGGAACTCAAGCCCCTTTTCACTGAGTTGGAGCGAACGTCGTCCGAGCTGTTTGGTCGGCGGCTTGGGGAGCTTTCGAAATTGGTGAAAGATTGCGCTCAAAAGTGGCAAAGCGGTGAGTGCATTGTCTTGCTGGTGGTTGTGTCGTAAATGCGTCTGATTCGAAGTACATCGTAGAAACTGGCGGGTCCTTGCATGGTGTCGGCGCTTCGAGTCCCAACACCTTGCTTGCCGATTGCTCAGCGGCGTCTCCAAGTGGAGTTGTCTTGGATTTCACCAAGAACGTCACAGAGCATGGCAGCGAACCAAAGGAAGAACAACAGTCAAGTGGCCAACCGATGCACATCGATGTGGTGCACGTCTTGTGATGAACGTGAACATGAGCGGGGATTTTGTATTCTAAGTTATTGGAAGTGAATTCAGCGGGAGGAGTGAATGCGACGCAAATCCCTGTTGTGACGACCTCATAGTTGGTCTTTGATGAGTTCCGACGATCCGATGTATTCCACCGGGTGGTGGCGCGCGATGAGATACACGTAGGCTTCAGAGCCGAGCAACGCACCGAAGAGAGGAGCAATCACAGGGATCCAGAAGTAGCCGTTGCCGTAAACAAACACGCGGCCGCCCCATCCGGCCATTGCGGTGAACATGCGAGGAGCAAAGTCACGAGCTGGGTTGAGTGCAAACCCCGTGTTATATCCGAAGGAGAGCGCGATGCCAGTAAGGAGCATGCCGATCACAACGGGCTTCATTCCATCGTCCGCCTGATTGTTGAACTTGTCCGTGATGGCGAAGATGCCCAACAACAGAAGTGCTGTGCCAAGCAATTCATCCAAGAAGCCCGCGCCAACACCTTCATGGCTTTTTGGATATGTGGCAAAGATGCCAGCAGTGCCTTGTCCCCAGTCGTTGAGCTCGGACAAACCGGCGTAGTAGACGAAAAACACTAACATGGCACCGACAAACGCACCAGCGAACTGAGCACCGACGTAATATGGAGCTTTCTTCCATGACAATCGGTTGTGGCGACACATGGCCAACGTCACAGCTGGATTGAGATGGCCTCCGCTCACACCAGCCGAAACGTACAAGCCAACCATCAAAGCGATGCCAAAGCCCATTGAGATGGTGGTCCAGTCACCAGCAAACGCCGTCATATCGGCACTTGTTTGGCTGCTCTCGTTTACGTGTTTCTTCTCAAGTCCTTGCGACAACACCGTCTGGCAGACCACTCCGTCGCCAATCAAGACGAGGATCATGGTGCCAAGAAACTCGGCAAAGATCTCCCGCTGGCACGACTTGCGATCCACGACTTCATTGGTCGTTAAGGACACGTCGTCTGCGTCGGAGCTGTTGTTGTCCATGTCGAAGAGCGACTTTTGTCCGGGCATGGCTGGTGGAGTACCCGGTGGAGTTGAGAAGGCTTGGCTTTTGACCGTGAGAAGATTGAAAAGTGAGCACGTTTGTTGAATTCCTCTTCTGGAACTCGTTCAGTGGGGTGGATGAAGCGAAAGAGGCCATTTGTTCACCATGCCTGCGTCTTAAGCTTGCTCCTGCTCGTCCTTGGGCATCTCCTTCGACTTCTGTTGATCTCGAGCTATTTTTGCTCGCTCGAAGTTCTTGAGGTGGCGGATCAGCTCGTGCTTCTCTCGTTCTCGAGTTCTCTTCGTCGTGATGGATGCGTTCTGGTCGGATACGCTGTGCTTCCGCCATCAGATCAGAAGTGCTACTCCAAGCGTCTGATGACAGTCATGCATGCCTGGATGGACACAAATGGGAACTCGTGAAACTGCTGATGTGCCAAATCAAGCCAAAGGATGACGAGAATAGCTAGCAGAGCCGAGAACTCTGATGCTCATGCTGCCTGTGGGTTGCTGAGCTTGCAGAGCTTTTGACAATAGCTTCATGCTCAAGTCTCGGGCGTGAGAGCGACAGAGACGAAAGAGCGTCCATCAAGGGGTCTGGTTCTGATCCTCCGGTTTATTTCAGCCATCGCAACGTCAAGAATCTGCCATGGGCCTTGATTGAATGCTGCCAGTGCTGTCACGCGAGCTCTTGGAGGTCACAGGCGGTGTTTCACCTGTGGAGGATCCTGGTAGTTTGAGTGCTTCAGAGCCGTCTACTGCATTGACTCCAATGCCTGTGCTCAATTCGCTGAAACCAGCTGCTTTGTGGAGCTTCAAAGATGACAACCAGGAAGTGGAGTCCACTGCTTCATCTCGGTCGAGTCCCAAAGACATCTCCAACAGAACTCACTATGAGAACATCATCACTGCTGTTCGTGTTCGCCCCATGTTTGCTGCTGAGAGAAAAGCTGGATGCCAGCAGATTGTTCACATGCCTCGAGGATCCAATCAGACCTGTGTGGTGAACCCAGCAGCTCTGGGGTCAGCACCAAGCTCTGCTTCACTACAGCAAGTACTTCGTGCTTCCGCTGGACACACAGCAGCAGACGCTTCCATGCCATCATTTTGCGTCAACGAGTTCCATTTCGATCACTGTTTTTGGTCGGCAGACAACTCCCCAGACCATGAATTCGCCTCCCAGCAAGCCATTTACGATCAGATTGGCACATTTGCGCTGCACAATGCCTTTTTAGGCTACAACTGCTCCGTGTTTGCGTACGGCCAGACAAGCGCAGGCAAAACTTACACCATGATGGGTGAAGAAAGCAAGATCCCGTTCTTCGTGGCTCCGTCAGTCTCTTCCTCGTCACCCAATTCGAGTGACCACCAAGGTCTCATTCCACGCATCAGCTCTGGTTTGTTTGAGAAGCTCGAAACGCAAGCGGAAGACGACGCCAAATCTGTCTCGGTTGAACTCAGTTATGTTGAAGTGTACCATGAACGTGTGTACGATCTTTTGGATACGACTCCCATCAAGGCAAGCTGTCTCATGGAGCTCATGTCTGCTTATGGGCAGTTGGCTTACAGACGACATTCCATGACTCCAATAGGAATCTCTCAAAGTGCGTGAACACCCAGAAGACGGCGTGTTTGTAGGTGAGAATGTTCTGTCCAACGTGTTAGCGGAGGCAATTCCATGACTGACCAACGTCATTGCAGAGAATGCGACCCAACGCAGCGTCTTTGGCTTGAAGGACATTCAAACCGCAATCGAAGAAGGCAACCGAAAGCGCTGTGTGGCAGCCACGAGTTCAAACCAGCGATCGAGTCGGTCGCATACCATTCTGACGATTCAGCTCAAACAAGTGGGCGGGTGTTTTATCAACAAGAAGAGTAAACTGTGTCTGGTGGATCTCGCTGGAAGTGAACGCGTCGACATGGCAGCTGTCGGTTCGGCTAGCGAGAAACGTCTTCGAGAGACCGGCAGCATCAACAAATCCTTGTCAACTCTTGCGGACGTCATCTGCGCGCTTTCGCGACGACCCACGACGACTCCAGGATCTGGAGGCCCTGCCACGACTTTCATTCCGTATCGCAACTCTGTGCTAACGCGTTTGCTGAAAGAAAGTCTTGGAGGCAACGCCAAAACGGTCATGCTGGCAACGATCAGTCCATGCTGCGTTCATTACGAGGAAACGCTGAGCACGCTCAAGTACGTGGACCGCGCCAAAAGCATCGTCAACAACCCAAAAGTCAACACCGAAACCGGCAACGAGTTGCAACTCGTCGAGGACTTGCGCAAAGAAATCCAAGAGCTTAAAGCCAAACTGGAACTGGACAACTCGTCCACGCCAAAGATGCTGGCAGCCACACCGTCTTCTTTTTCCATGGCATACATCGCAATAGAAGACCCAGGAGACGCCGTCCGAGGAGACGAATGGTCGGAAGAAGAAAAGCTGCGCATGGAACGAGAGATTGCGAAACTCAAAGCCATTGTACGAAAGAAAGATCGTCAGCTGACACATGCGAAAAAGGAAAAACCGGTGCCTCCTCTGGCTAGCATTTCATCAACGGCATCGCTTGCTGCAACGTTGGGGTCGATTCCAACGCCATCGCCATTGTCGTCTCCGTATTTGTGGTCATCACTGATGCACTCCGCTGCATCCACCAAGCCAATCGGTAGCGTTGGCTCATTGCCGAGTCCACAGACTCAGAAGTCCTCAGCCTCGAAAGAACGGATAGTCATGTTTGCACTCTTTACAGTGCTTCGGCATCGTAAGCGATATGATCAGCTTCGCAGTCTGCTGAAGTGGAAAGCTCTTCTGACAGAACCGTCGTCAGGTCCAGAGATGGTGTCGGTTGAGTGCTACACTACTCCAAGAGTTGTATGCGATGCGAGTGTTGCCGCCTTGATCGAAGATCCAGTGATTTCACCACCTGATGTTGCTTCATTCGGCTGCAACACCACTGTCGAGGTGCCGACTGCAAAGGTAGATGCCAATGTAGCTGCCTTGATCGAAGATCCAGTGATTCCATCACCTGACGTTGCTTCGATCGAATGCAACACGTCTGCCGATGTATGTCGTGTGAACGTTGAGGCTGCCCTGTTGTCGCAACCCAGGGTTATGTCGATCGGCTGCAATACCCTTCATCCAACGCTCTGTGATGTGGGCGTTGGGGTGGCGATTGATCGTGACGTCGTTTCTGCTATTGAGATGGTGTCGGTCGCATGCAACACAACTGGGACTGAGAGGTATAACGCGAGTGCTCAGACTTTGGTGGTGTTGCCGGCATCATTGGAACAACCATCGCAACTCGGAAGGATATCGAGCGCATCAGACAACTCGATCGCCGGTCGAGAAGAAGACACGGAACTAGTCGACCATCAGCGACTTGACCGTTGGCCTTTGGTGCGAAGTGAGTTGACGGGAGATCGGATGAACATGGAACAGCTCACAAATCAAATGGAGCAGCTGCTGAGTGAGCGAAACCCGGCAGAAGAAGAAGAAGGGGAAGAGGAGGAAAAAGACGAAGTTGATGGTCGTGAAGTGCGAAAACAAGTGCACGACGATAATTCGCGACGAGAACAGGAGCAAGTAGCGGCGTCGAAGAAAACCTCCATCACTTCGATCCTCAATCGAGTCGCATCCAACCCTCGAATGGCTCCAGAATATGACAAACACGAACTCTCCTCGTCAAAGAGCGAGCAGCCCGAAGAGGTTTCTTTGCAGAAGCAGTGGAAGCCGTTGGAATCACTGGAGCAAGTCGTGGAATGCATGCAGCTCAAGCAGTCGTGTGTGGGATTGTTGGCCACGTTTGCTCAATGTGTGAACCAAATGTACCACTACCTCAGGTGCAAAGAGAGTGTTTCAGCTTCTTCGTTCGGCAAATTGTTGGTTGACATCGAAAGCCAGCTGGTAGTGCTGGAGGAAGATGTCAAATTGCTTGCCATGCGCCAAATGGAACGAAACGGGGAACTTGGTGGCTTGTTCGAGTGCATGCGACCCATTTTCGACCACTTTTGCGACGTTTTCATGGTCGTTTCGATGGATGGCGCGCCATCCAACCAACTGTTCAATTCGCTCGAGCAAGAGATTCAGAACGTCGCCCTGGGTTGCCTCTCAAGACACGGTGAAGACTCAACGAACGTCCCAATCCGCAGAGAAGTGACGCGATTACTGACGGCGCTCTTGTTACTCAATGAAAGGTTTGCCAACCGCAGTGCGAACGTTGGTGTCCAGGATCACCACAAGCGCCTGAGAGACGATTTGGAGGTGACAATTCGGCGCCTGGAAGGGCAAATTGAGGTGCTGCAGACACAAAATGACGTGCTTCGTGTGTCGTTTGAGGTGCAAAAGGTGTCCAAAGGAACGCAAACCACTGGATCGGAGGCCACTTTGGCCACTCTGTGGGAAGTTCCCGAAGAAGAGGAAGAGGAAGAAGGCGACGAAATGAGCTGTTCCCAGCAAACTGAGGCCGAGGCCGAAACAAAAGTAGTTATCGACCAGTCGTTGCCAAAGGCGACCAACAGCAGCCAGGTCCAAGTGGATGAGAAGCTCGAATGCTGGTTTCGAGAAGCCCTTTGCAACCAAAGCGTGGCTGAGCAGACAACTCAGCAGGGGTTGGAACAAGAACAAAATGCCGGTGGCGATGTCGCCGAAAGGCAAATGTCGATGCACGTGATCGAGCAAGAGCTCATGGAGATGCTCCAGATTGGCGATCTGAATGACGATCGATCGGAGAGCAACGGCAAGAAAAGCGCGTCAGGCGACGATGAAGAACATGCTGCCCCATATGAAGCAGCGCAAAAAACAGAGACACAAGAAGAAACCGAAGAGCTTCGGACAGCACCCAATCAGCGCGATGTGGAGAACTGGAATGCTCTCGAGAGTATGAAGGCAGAACCAGGTGTGGAAGCAACGTCTCGAGAGCCCCCAATCCACCCGAAGAAAGCCAATTTGGACGGAGAGCCATGGGTCGAGGCAAGAGAACGAATTCAAGCACAGGATTTCATCAAAGACGAGAGCGAGCCAATGGGAGAACTCGCAGACAAAGTGTTTGTGGATGCTTTCACCGAAATGGACGATGAAGAGCGAGCCAATTTGGTGGTTTGGCATCAGCGCGCACTGGAACTCGACGATCTAAGGTGAGGAACTCGAGCCCGCAACGGCAAAACAGCTACACAGGACTGACACCAGGAATGCTTGGATTGTATCGCACCAGAACGACCATCACTCACCTCAAGGAGAGTCTACGCTCCAAAGAGGAGCTCATTTGGTTTCTCGACAGCAAAATGGCGTACTATGAGCAGCAAATGGCTCTCTCCAAGCGCACCAATACAGCGAACTCCAACCAAAGCCATGATTGATCCGATGATCATGCATGAGTGGAGGAATCTGGGACGGGGCTCGAGTGTGTCCCACATTCCGCTCTTTCTTTTGTTTCGTTTGACAGGAACCCTAGCGCTTTGATTGGCTTAACTCGAGTATTTTACTTCCCAGCGGAATCTGTTGACGTAAATTTCCACAGCTGAATCCGATTTTTTCCATGAATGATAAGTGTTTTTTTTGCTGTTTTTTATGATTGCGACAGTGCGACACCAAAAGTGCCGCGGAACGAAGAAGCAAGTCAGTAGGCCACGAGAGAAGCAGGGAGATGACGGAGGCGTTTGCTGAATACGAAGAAGAGTTCGACCAGTATCGTCACGATGCCCTCAAGGATATCGAGGCGGTGCCCAAGGCGCCGAATCAGGGTGAGCACAAGTCCACAAACAAGCATCGTGACCCGAATGGCTGATGCTGATGTATCGGTGGGATGAAGCGCGACGGGAGCAATTGATGGAAAGCGCAGAAGGAAATCTGAGAGAAGCCGAGCGATATGTGAGTTGTTTGGAACTGTGGATGATCGCTTGGACGCTGGGGTTTGCAGCTCGGACGCTGACGACGTTGGGTTTGTGCAGCTGCGTTTGATGGAGAACGAAGCCAAAGCTGGCGACCCGCAGAACAAACGCAAAATGCAGCAGCAGGTGGATCCAATCGTTTTATTTGTTTTGTTTAGACTTGAGGATCCGCTGGCACGAGCTGACTTACATTTGGCGATCAAAACTTGTTGATAGCTGCGAAACTGCAGAGCCCAACTGGACACTACCCGGTCGAGTCTGGAACGCGCGAAATTGATTGACGCGAGCAAACAGGGCCTGCAGGAGCGACCGAAAACCACCGATCCGGTAGTGAATACTGTATGCCTTGAAGCCCCATTTGATGTGCTTTCACTGATAAGCACTGTATTGGCGCTGAGTGTTGATAGAAAGACAACATGGCGCGGTATCAACAGCGATTAGATCGGTGAGCATCAAGAATCTTTGAGGAACAATCTGCTTCAGTGGTGACTGATGGCTTTGCGACGCGTAGAACGGGAGACCATTTGACCGACGCACAGCAGACACTTGCACAAACCGAAGCCATCGGTGCGTTTGCGTGACATCGTTGAACTTGCCAAGTGGTTGAGCCCACCTCTGAGTGTTTGATCTCATGCTGCAGCCGTCAACATCAACGGAAACCTTCAGCAACAGCGAGAACACCTCGTGAATGTGCGGGAAAACGTACGTTCACATGTCTTTGGTTGTAGTTGAGGATGCAATGCCTTACAGAGACTGACGGAAGGGGCTTGTGGGTTGACAGGTGTACGAAGCTCATGAAGACGCTCAAGAGGCTGGCGAGCATCTCCAGAGCCTCAAGCGCAAGAACAACGCCAAGATCCTGATGCTTTACTTCGTCATCTTCGCGTTGGTCGTGCTCATCATTTGGCGGATCATTGCGTTGGTCAAACGAGTGACAAAGTAGCACCACCACTAGCCCCAACTATTTCCAACTGAAGTGAAAACTGCTCATTCCACTCAACCCACTCATGTGCCTGCTTGCTCTCTTGAGAGGAGCATACGATGCCAGCTGGGACGCGACGCCGCCAGCTGGTCATCTACGTGGAGACTGCCAGCCAGAGGATAGACGTGGACCCTAGCCGCACTGATTTGGGAGGTTGTGATTGGTCAAGACTGTCTTTTTTTGGTTTTTTGGTTGTTGGAAGAGCTCCAAGGCGTCAAAGGGACGTTGCCATCGCACTTGTGCTTTTCTGTCTTCTTCTGCTTCTTCTTCTGCTTCTTCTGCTGTCTGCTCTGTCTGGTGAGGGACTCGTGGATTATTAGTTAGTTGATCGACAGACCAACAGGGCAAAGATGACCGAGGCCTTCCAGAGCTATCGAGAGGACTTCCAGCAGTATCGCGATGACGCCATGCGCGACATCAAGGCCATCCCTTCGGCGCCAAATCCACGTATGCTCGAGAGTGCAAACAATCTTCATGAGCCCATCAAGGCCACGAGCTGACCAACCGCGAGGGTTTTCTGACTGTAGGCAAACGAGCACAACTGGCGGAGAGTGCGGAAAGCAACATTATGGAGGCCGAGCGATATGTGAGTCCACAACCAGTCCGGAATGACATGTGTGTGCCAACCTGACAGGCAGGCAGACTGATTAACTGTGGTTTGCTTGTCACCGATGATAGTTGCGCATTCTCGAGAACGAAGCACGCGCAGGCGACTCGCAGGAGCGACGTCGAATGCAGCAGCAGCTTCGAAGCTGTAAATCGAATGTCGACAAACTCAAATCCAATCTCGATCGAGCCAAACTGATTGAAGACAGCCAGCAACGGCTTCAGAACCGACCCAAGAGCAACGACCCGGTACGAAATCCTTTTTGAATCCTTGGATGGAGAGATTAGCTTTGTGTCTTTTTTCTGACGGACGGAATGTGCGTTTACTCCGCATTAGAAAGAAAACATGGTTCGATATCAGCAGCGATTGGATCGGTAACGATGAGTTCGATCCTTGTCCATGCATTTAGTCGTAGAATTGACACTTGCACATGAATTGCGCGTTTCTAGGACAGGCAATCACTTGAATGATGCACAACGAACCATCGCTGAAACAGAAGCCCTTGGTGAGTGGATCGATGCATTCAAACAGAGCCCCAAGTGCGAGCTGCTGCTCAATGTTCACTCCTTCCAGCCAACAACATCACTACCAACCTCCAGGACCAACGAGACCATCTCGTTCGTGTTCGAGACAATGTATGAACATGCTACACTGCTCTTCTTGCTGTTCTGCAACTCCAAACGAATCTGACCTCCAACTGCTTTCTTCAGGTGGATGCAACCCAAGAAAACACGACAGAAGCCGGCCAGCATCTCAAAAGTCTCAAGCGCAAGACGGCCACCAAGATCATGGTGCTCTACTTTATTGTCTTTGCACTTGTCGTCATCATTCTCTTCCAGCTTTATCGCCTCATCAACAAACTCACGTCCAAACCATCCTCATAGCCGTCCCCACTTCACCGCGTTAGGCTCCTTGTAACACC
Source organism: Paralagenidium karlingii (assembly GCA_027475765.1). Lineage (NCBI taxonomy): Eukaryota > Oomycota > Peronosporomycetes > Paralagenidium > Paralagenidium karlingii. Next base: position 125,441 of record JAMFLO010000024.1, read on the forward strand.
TGAATACAGTATGTGTCATACCAAAAAGGCAACAAACGAGTGTTGGTCCTTGAACACTTGAAACTGATCCTTTGGGCGCACAAGAGAATGGAGAGCGCCAATGACTCGAAAAGTGCCTCAAAGCCGTCCAAGCGAGAAGCCAAACAGAAGAAAGCGACGGCGATAAGCCATGTGCCCGTGTACGTGATGGATTCATCCGCTTCACCACGACCAGAAGCGCCTAGTGAGCCCAAGGAACAGCAACAGCTCGACAGTCTTAAGCAAAGTCCGCGTAAACGCAAAACACGCCGAGTCAAACACGGCAAAGCGTCGATCAAAAGCTCTGGTGCATCGCGAAGTTCAAACCAACACGAAGACAAAGATCGAACGCTTGATGGGTTCTTCATGCTTGAGAGCTGCAAAGTGGAGTTTCCGGACGAAGTCACCCAAACGTCTCTCAGTGGCCTTCGGATCCAGAAAGTCATCGCTGAAGATCTGCTGTTCTTCACAAATCTCGCGCGGCTAGACATGAGTGACAACCAGGTCCACTTTCGCTTGGCGGTTCGCGAGCTTTGTTGCGTGGCTCACTCTCCATTGACATCTTCAGGCTCCTTTTGAACCGTTTGGTAATCTTCCAGCGCTCGTAGAACTCGACTTTCAGTGCAATGCGCTCGAGAGTGTCGAGGTGGATAGCGGGTTCATCAATTTGGAGGTATATGGTCCTATCCTGCTGAACCAACCGAAGCAGCTCATGCAAACACTCCTCGCAACTGATTTCGTCGTTATCCAGGTGCTCAATCTCTCCTACAACTGCTTGACGTCAAAAGATGTGGAAGAGCTATCCACACTCCTAAAGATTCGTGAGCTCTATCTCGCCAACAATTCTATCACTGCGTTGCCTCCCATCATGGTGAGTTCGAGACGGTCACAAGAGAGTCGTCTTAAGACCATGAATAACAAAACTCGCGGGATGCGTAGGATCGCTTTTCACGGCTCGAAGTTCTCTCCCTTGAACACAACGATCTGGTTGGTGAAGAAGCGTTTGCTCTGCTTGCGATGGTACCAAAGCTTCAGAATCTCAATCTCAGCTATAATCGCATCACTCGCTTTCCAGAGAGTGCGCTGAGTCTGCTTGGCAAACGCGGCGCATCTTTCACGCAACTCAAGTACTTGAATCTTGCGCACAACGTCATCGCCGAAGAAGACGACATTATCCACGCAAGAGAGTTGTTGTCGCTCAAGAAACTGGTGCTGTATGGGAATCCGCTGTGTAGAGCTGCTGTGCTCTCATACGACCGAACCAAACTTGCGTTTGATCCTGTGCCAAACCTGACGGCATCGTTCTCGTCCATGGGCACGAATGCCAGCATCGTCGTGGCGTATCCCGAGACTAAAAAGAAAAAGCACCAACTCAACAGCTACGAGAATGTGGAGATCTACAAGATGATCCCAAACGAGCTGCTGCTCCAGTCACCGAAGTACCGCTGCAAAGAAAACGACTTCCAGGCCACCGAGCTACTACCAGCACTCACTTCCAAGGACAAACGCAAGTCCATGGCCGAAAGTGACCAGGAACACTTGCCCCGCAAGGAACTCAAGCAAATCGACACCTCGGACTCAACGTTTCTCACAGGCGTCGGCATCGAAGATGTCTTCAACGCAAACTTTGCCAACGGCAGCATATTGACTGGTCCATCGACTCCATCGATCCCGACGTATGTGATCCAACGCACACTGGCGCAGACGACGAATGTGAGTTCGTGAAACCATGGACGTGCGCTGCGGAATGCAATCTTACGATGTGTAACATCACACTCTCGCAGACCAACCCAATGAAAGCGCGAGCCGCCATCAATGCTCTGCGGTATCAACTAGACCATCCGTTGACGTCTCACGACGATGCAGACCTCGTCCCGGCTCACTCTCAGAAGCCGACGCGCAGTCACATTGTGAGTTGTAATCCGTCAGAACTTGGCGACGAACAACACAATCGGGTGTTTACTCCGTTCCTTTCTTTGTAGATTCGACAACGACCTCGCCGGCCCTTTCGTTCAAAAGAGCCGCCTCCGTCTTCTGCTCTGTTGCGAAATCGAGAAGGTCAACAAGCTTGAACCGCGAAGCAGGATAGATTGGCTTTTGCTGACCTCCGACACTGCGGTGGTGTGCTGTTTAGTGAGTGAGGAGGTGGACCAAGTGATCCGTGATCTCGGCACAAGGCTCTCGACCATTGAAACAAGTAGGTTCCACCTCACGCGTTACAGAAGAACTTGCTCCTAGGTTGGTGTCTTCTCTCACTAACATGAGATGACAAAAACTGGCAAAACAGAGGAAGAAGAGCAAGTGGTGAAAGCGATGGATGCACTCGTGGTCGCAGCCGAGAGAGTAAATGCCGCTTATGTCTCCAATCCTGTCCGATAGACTTCCAGGTCAAGAGACCGAGAAGAAAACGCGAAAAGACGACACTGGTCAAAGCGAACAAACGTGGCATCGACGCGATTATTAGGTGGAAGTGTAGTGAGTGAGGCGATATAGGAGCACACGGCCTCGCGCGTTGCCAACAGCAAAGTAGCCTACGCAATGAGTGGTCCAAACACCGGATAGCGAGTGTCAGCATCAAGTCATTCGAAGAATTAGAAGGAGGAATTGGAGTCCGTTGCTTACCACTGCTTGGACTGAAAGCCATGGAAGATACATAATGAAGCGGTGTTTTTGCTGCAGGCCAATTGGAAAACACCGTGAACGACGGCAGATGCACCATTTTTAGCGCGTCCTTTGTGTCTCGGGAAGCCATCGCAAGGATCTGCGAGTCGCAATTGAACTGTAAATCGTCTATTCTAGTCGTCAACTGCATGAGCGCCTTGCGTGGCGTCTCGTGAACTCGAGTATCGTCATTCTTGTAAACATTCACAACGCCACTTTCGGAGCCCACTGCATAAAACATGCCATCTGGACTGGCAGCGAGAGCACCGCTGCCCAGACTGCCTTCGTCACGATGCACAAAGAGGCACTTGCGTGTGCGTAGGTCCCATTTGTACACCTGGCCATCACTGCCCGTGCTAAGCAAATAACGATCGTCCTCACAGAAAGACGCTGCCTTGACGCTTCCATTCATCTTGAGGTGGCCGATTGGTTGATAGGAACGGGTAGAAAGCAAACCCATGTAGCCATCGCCACCCAAGAACGCCATCGTGTCACCACCAGTCTGCGAAGATGCCACAATCTTTTCCCACTTGCGTTCTCTTCGTCCCAAAATGCCTGGGATTTTGGTGATGCGACCGGCTTCAAGGTCATAACTGAAGAAATACGATCGTGGGCCTGTGAGCACAACTCGGCTTCCATTACAGGTGAACTTGGCACTGGTGATTGGCAAATCCTTGAAAAACACGCTCTCCACTTGAGAGTTATTGGAGCCATCCACTTGAAAAAGATGCAGCGTTTTGTCCAGTCCAGCAGTGAGCAGCATTTGGCCGTTCGGGTGGAACTCAACCGCCTGAATGACGGCGTTGGACGGAGCGTGTTGATTGGCGTCTTTGACGCGACAAATCTCCAGCATACCAGCTTCCAGCACGTCAGACGAGCTCTTGAGCATACTGGCGGTGCTGCGAACAACTTTGTCTGCTGCTTGGTCTTCTTCACCATCGTCCTCACTGTCGGAAAAAGAGTCGTCGGGCTGGTCTTGTTCAACCAGCTTCTGGGGATCTGCCCACGACAATGCGCCAGTCGCCGACGCGAACCTAAGCAACAAGTGAAGTACAACCATCGTGTGTCCAGAGGATTGGTTAGCGCGGACAGACCACCAGGGTCACAAACCAAACTCAACTGTTTCTTTAGTCGCTGCTGAAGCTCGACACCGTCGACGACTTGGTCTTCTTCCGTCTTGCGCAACTTGCGCAGCCGACGCTCTTCTTCCAGACTCACTTGCACATGGGAGTCGTCTTCATCGTGCCATGCCACCTGCAACCCAGCGCTCTGCTCAACCGACTTGGCGGTCGCCTTCTTGGCGTGCACTTCCTTGATGAACAATTGCTGAGCCAGCTGCTTCTCCTCTGCGTGCAGAAAGAGCAAACGTTGGTCGTCAGCACATCAACCATTCAACTACGACTCTTTCAGCACTTCCTACTCACCCGCGCTCGCTCGTTTGGCTGCTGGTCGCTTCCCCATTTTCCTCGATAGCCAGTTGCCTCTTGAGTTGGTGTCCTTTGCCGCTCCACCAACCAGCCGAAATGAACAAAAACGTATTGGCGATGACAGGTTCTTGAGGCGCGATCAATTATAACAGGTTTCAGTATTCCAATCAATTAGCACAAGTAATTGAGTGTGGAAGGAAGAGCTGTGTGTGCTCTCAAACTGGGTAAGTGACCTACACTCTGCAAGCCACTGACGACGATTCGCGGCATTAGTTCTGACGGGTAAATGCGTTTGGTGAGAGTTCAGCATTGGCCATACTTAGCTCCAGTCTGGGTTGGTGGATGCGTGCCAAGCTGTTGTGGTGCCACACCACTCTGGAACCAGACTTTTTGGAAAGAACAAGCTAATCAGCATGGCTCGGAAGCGATCGAGCGGCAGTCTCAAGCTACTGCGCACGATCGGGTTCCACCTGTGCAATTTCTGGTTCGGCATCTTGCTGATCATCGTCAACTCTCTGTCGCTCGGCGGCGCCGTCTTCTTTTTGCTGCCCATCGCTACCTGCTCGACCCGTTTGCTGCGTCGACTTGTGGCCAAACTGTGGCGAATGGAACTGCAGCTGCACGGGTTTTTGACGCGAAGAAAAGACTATTCGCAATGGAATCGTCGCCATCGACAAATGGAAGTCACAGGACCAGCCATGACAGTTTCGCTGCTGTATTTCGTGTGGTTCCGCGCGTTTTTCAATCTGATTTTCTCAAGTGTTCCTCTTGCCATCTGGGCGCTCGCCTTGACTGCGTTTTTCCAAGTAGAGCAGCCTGTCACCGGATTTGAAGTGAATGGGAGCACGCTTTGGGGGATTCTGTTTGCTGCATTGGCGTACTGGATCGGCAAATCCTCTGCTTGGGCCTCGCTCTTCCTGTCGGAAAGAGTGCTTGATACCATGTTTGGCAAGATCGACGAGCGTGCATATGATGAAGATGGAGAGCAAGGTGATGACGTGCACACAGCGCTGTTGATGAACCACCAAAGCCGACAGCAACCCTCCTATGGTTACGGAGCGTCTGCACTTCCGCCACCAACTGAGCGATTGCATCCGGAGCAATCTGACGAGCGAAAGCGGTCCATTATGCTGCACAAAGACTCTTGTGGCCGATCGATGTCTCCACATCCCCCACTTCCACCTCCTCCTACGCACCCTCCTCTCCCACCCCCACTCGCTCCGCTTCCGCCACCACCACCGTTTCCACCACAGCTTGGTCGTCGGGAATCCAGCCAACAGTCCAACAATAGTGCTGCGCCAAGCGCTGGTCGAGGCTCTTATCCCGACTCTCGGATTCGAGAAAGCGACGATTCTCGTACACGGCGTTTTGAAGATCATCTTCCTCCAGACATCGTCGAAGTCAAGTGCTGCGGATTCAAAGCAGTTGTGAAAAAACATCGTCACCGCCGTTTCGATGACCGATCGCCCGTCGCCACCCCCGTTCGCGACTCTTCCCAACAAGATTATGATGCGCCACTGATGGGTTACCAAGAGGCGCATGTGTATGCAACGCCAGTCCCAGCTGCAGAGCTTTCACACCACGTTGCTCGCGCTCTGGACTCTAAGGAACAAATGAAGGGCGATGTTCCGGTCGCAAGTCCAATGTGGGACATGGATTCTCGCCATCGACGCTACAGGAGTGCCAGTGACGACGAACAACAGCTTGCATCTCGTATGAGAGAGCCGAAGGACGTATTTGGCAGAAGAATCGATACTTTGCATCGCAGCATCTCGGAGGCTCTTGACTTAGCTACGCAGACACAGCCAGAAGCATGGGGTCGCCACTGCCACCATCATCACTGGAAGCATCATCAACATTTTGACCGTGGTGATTTCTCTAGACGCTTTTGCATGGACAAACAAGGATTCCGACAACTGGTAAAAGACATGAAGAAGTTCAAATCACAGTTCAAGAAAGAAGACTTCCGACAGCTACGCGACGACATGAAGCAGTTCAAGAAACAATTCAAGAAACAAAAAAAAGAAGAGCGTGCGCGTCCCCAGTTTGCTCCTTCTGCGCCTGATGGGTCCTTAGCGGACTTCGAACCGGCAGTTCTAACCACTCAAAAGCACGAACCTTTGGCTACCCGAATTAAGCGACCAGCCGCTCAGATGCAATACGATGTACCCACGATCAAACCACTAGCTCTTTCGACCAGGCAGCCTCCCGTGTCTCCAACTCTTCACAAGTCCAGGTCCGATGAAACCGATGCTCGACGAAGCTCTAAGGTTGCTGCTGCCCGATCTGCTGGAGCACGAGCACCAGCTTCCCGTATAGTCAAAGGTGGTGATGAAGAGAAGCAAATTCTAACCTGTTCGACGGACTCGGTAGTACAGTCCGATGAAGGTGGTAAACGACTCATGCAGCAGTCCAACAAGTACCAAGCAGCAGCCAGTCACCCTCCAGTGGCACGAGAGCGATGGAACAGCTGGGATGAGAATATGACTCTTGAGTTTCAAGGCAGGTATTCTACCGCATTTGGGCAAGATGCAAAAGCTGCGGAATACGACAAAGCATTTGACTTGACATTTGCTGAGAGCCCTGAGACCATTCAGGCTCTTGAGATGAGTCCAGTGTATCGCGGAGCAAGTGAAAACTTACTGGAGACTGGTCTTCCTGCTTCTTACACGACTTTTTCGCCATTGGCATCTCCAAATGCTCCCAGACTCAGTTTGGAAGGACCCCAACAGTATGATGAGTTCCAGTACGACGTGTTGTCACCAGTGGCTAGAGACGGCAATGAAGAATTCCCAAGCGAACTCCCAGATGTTTACCGTTCTATTGGATACAACGGACCAATCTCGAATGGCTCTGACAGCGAATGGAATCGCTCTTTATTGGAACAACAGGCGAAGCGAGACAAGGTTCATTTCAATGCATTTGCTCCGCCATGGATGTTTCCATCGCCCAAATCGTTTTTGTTCACTGTGTGGGCGTTCCTGCTGAATCAGAAGAGCGAAATGAAGGAGCAGGCAAAGGCGTTGGATCCAGATGCCCTTCAATTGAGCGTGGATACGAAGTTGGAGTTTCGACGTGGTGCGTTTGTTCACGTCATACTGGAAGTCCCCCATGGCTTTCACATCCTAAATGGTGCCACTCAACGCTTCGAATGGCAGGGAAAGATTACCAAAGTGCCTTACGAGATCGAATGCACGGACGATGCCCCGCTTGGTCAGGTTCTTTTCAAGGCCAGAATTGTTGTGGGTAGTGAAGTTGCTGTACTGCGTTCGTACGTATTTGTGTCCAAACAAAGGCCACAAGACCGAGGAGTGGACGCTGAAATGCTGGAGAGTACGCTTGACGTGATGCCAGTCGCGTTTCATGAGATTCCGTACGAATCATTGCAACTCAAACAGCTTGTCGGCAAGGGATACTTTGGTGATGCTTATCAGGCCACACTTGATGGCGAAGAAGTGGTTGTCAAGACGATTCGTGCAAGCGAGTTGGGTGAAACCTCTGATCAAATCGTCAAGGAGTTTCAACACGAGGCTGCGCTTCTCTCTATGTTTGGTCATCACCCGAACATCGTTCCGTTCCGAGGGGCATGCACGGACTTTTCTCATCCGCTTTGCTTGGTGACTAAATATTTGCCGTATGGAAGCCTTGAAGACCAGTTCCACAAACCAAAAGCCGATCAAACCCTCTCAATGGTACGACGCCAGGCCATGCTCCGCGATGCTGCCGCGGGGATCTTAAATATCCATGAAGGCGGCTTTGTTCATCGCGACATTGCGGCAAGAAACTGTCTAGTGGACAATGACTATCGAGTGAAAATCTGCGATTTTGGCTTGTGTCGCCGTGTTGATATGTCTTATGGTGGCTCTCTCGTGCAGGATGGTATCGGTCCGTTGAAGTACATGGCTCCGGAGTCTCTGCAGCCCCCACATGCGTTCTCGTATCATTCGGATTCCTATATGTTTGGCGTGCTGATGTGGGAAACGATGACCATGTCCGCGCCGTTTGCATCCATGTCGCCGTTCCAAGCAGCAGTGCGTGTGCTAGAGGGCGATCGACTTCCGATCCCACAGCAAATCCCGGATCCACTCAAGCTCCTCATGGCGTCCTGCTTCCACGAAGATCCGTCGCGACGGCCGTCCATGGCCAAGATTCTGCTTTCCTTGGATGCTGTGCCCGGTTTTTCTGTTAACTGGTAGTAGATTGTTCTTTGATGTTGGTCTGTTAAAGAGGGATTGTGTTCGAATACACATTTCATATCAGATATATCTGGTAGAATTCCTCACAAAGGCAAGCAAGATGAAAGTGGTGAGACGACGAAGCCCACCATTTCTTCGGGCGGGCTGTCTGTCAACAAAATGCAGTTTCACTTCTTCTCACTAGGAAATGTTCTGTCGCACAGATCCAACTTGGAAATGTCAACGATGGAAACTGCTTCTTTGTGAATCTGGGCGGCTACGAGGTTCTACTCGACTGCGGAGTGGACCTGCAGAGCCTTTTCGAGAGCCACGAGGGTTCGTCGTGTTCGCCGTCAAGCGGCGAGACATCTCGCTATCGCATTCGACTGCCAGCTTTCCACACCATCGATGTCCGCTCGCTGGATTTTGTCCTGATCTCGAACGCTTTCAACATGATGGCGCTTCCATTCTTGACAGAACGACTTGGCTTTTGCGGCCAGATATACGCAACCCAGCCAACCGTTGAGTACGGTCGCTATCTGCTCAATGAGTTCGCTTTATCGCCTTCCTCACCAGTCAAGCGATGTTTGGAGTATGAGTACGCGCATGTGGACCCCAAACAGCAGCTCTCCAAAGCGTTTGCGCCGTTTGGGACAAGTCTCCTGCCACTGACTCGCTTTGAGATCGAACAAAGTCTGCAGAAAGTCGTGTTGGTCGAATACAAAGAGGTTCGTTGTCTGGTCTTATTGGAGTCGTTGAGTGTTGGATCTGACTGATTGGCGGGGAACTCCTGGACAGGTTGTTCCGCTGGCTTACGGAATGAAGATCACTGCTCTGAGTTCTGGGTACGCGTTCGGCTCATGCATGTGGCTGATAGACAACAGCCAAGAACGGTTTGCCTATGCCACGGCGGCTTGTGGCGACTATCATCGGTACCCCAAGGAACTCGACTTTACATCGCTCTATGTGAGTATCTCTCCACAGCATTTATTGGGGACATCTCTAAGCAGGCTCTCTGCCTCGTTCAGGACTGTGACACACTGTTGTTGACCGACTTGCGACGTGACCGAGACCCAATGCAAACCACGGAGCGCTTCCTGGAGAAGCTTCACAGTGATGTGACCCGAATCATCGCTCGCAACGGCGTCTGCATGATCCCACTGGCATTTTCTTCGTGCTCACTTGCTCTGCTGGTGGATCTGATCGAGAACATTTACACTTCGTGCGTGCACCTACTGTCCACTCAAGTGTCGATCTATGTCGTGGCGAGTTTTGCAGAGGATTTGCTTCTGGAGTCGAGTCAGATGGCCCCTGAATGGCTCTCAGAGAAGAAAGTAGAGCTTCAGTTTGCCTCTGAATGCGCATTTCTGCTGACTTCGCTGCTTCGAAATAAAAAACTCAGTGGAGTGTCGATGATCACTCCGGCCATGGCGTCCACGATCCAAGTGAGCGGATCGACTCTCTGCGCTGTCCCTCAAAATCGTTTCACAGACCGTGTTTCAATGTCTGTGTTGTGTAGGGCAGTAGCATTGTATTCACATTTGGACACCCACTTCTTCCCTTCGGGCAAGCTCAGCAAGTCTTCGATCTTTTTAGTACCAATCCCCAGAACGGTATCATCCTGATTGGTAAGAACCATCGACAAATTGTTTGATGCTGAGAGGGTATTTCCAACCGTCTGTGGCTTTGCTCCAGATCCGGCTTTCAGCGCATATGAATCCATGCGCAACGTGAAGGACCTCGACGTGGCGTTTTGTCCGATTGATCCCCGTTTGACTTGTGGTGATGCCAATCAATTCATCGCACGATGCGCTCCGCACCAGTTGATTGTCCCATCAGAAGTTCTAGGCAATGAAAGGTATGGGAATTGCCCTTTTGTCGGCGCCTGCTCATTAGCGCGAGTTGACTTCCGTTTCTCACTCAATAGATCTCAAGACACCAGTGAGCACTCGCATCTCACCTGTGTGCTACCACTCAAGGATCTCGTCTCGAAGAGCAAAACAGAGCTTATGACCTTCCCAATGTCTTTCTTGGAGCCAATCTTCATGGATCGATCTTCGAAATACGTGGACGGATTCCTTCAGCTCAAGGTTCGTTGCCGATCTTTTTGCTTTGCTGAGTGAAAACTGTTTGTCTGACGATGCAATATACCTGTTTCACAATAGCTGGCAGCCAGAACGAGATTGACCGAAGTGAATGGCAAGGGTGCTGGATACCTCTGTGGCATGCTGGCTGTACGCAACAACTCTTTTGTGCTCGAAGCACCAGCATCGGCTGCTGAAATGACCAAGTGCCAAGAGACGTCCGGTGCCCTTAGCAGAAAGCGAAGCATTACGACTGCCAATACGGTATCCCCGACGAATCTGAGCGGCGTGCCACCGACCAATGCAGGCGTTGCCTCCAACGGACTTGCTGTCAAGGTCCAGCGCCTAGACTATCGAGAGAAAACCGTTGTACTGCTTGGGTCGGTGGACGAAGAAAAGTTCCTCAAGCAGCTTCGAGTGGTGGGTTTGTTTTTGGAATGACATGGAACACACTGCTCTCGAGTATGTAACTGATCAATGACCTTCATGGCGACAGCACGACGATCAGGCGGCAGTGTACGTTTCACAGGGTGATGACGAAGTGATCATCAGCATTCCATCCCTGGAGGCCAAAGTGTTTCTCGCCAAGGCAGACGGCAAGACGCTCATTGAGACCACCAAAGAGGACTCGCGGGTGCTGCTGACATCGTGGATCCTTTCCCAATTGGCTGTTGTTGGTTGATGCTGGCCCACGTGGTGTGGAAGACCTTAAAATAGGTTAGATTGGATATGACGGATCTTTGATGTGTAGCATAAACATTATTTTCGGATTGCAGTTGGTAAAAAGAAAAAGAATCAAGCAAGAGAAGAATCGACCAAGATGACGCTGCCCGTGCCCGAGTTTCTGCAGTCCAAAGCGTCGCTCGTGCGAATTGCGAGAAAGAGCGATCGTGTGTTTCGCGATGAGTGTGCGTTCAGCTTCGATTCGGCGCTGTCTCCCCAGGGGATTTATACCAATCTCTCCACGTTTGTGTCGTTTGGTGCCGACTTTCTGGCGATCGATCGCCGCTGTCACCCTGAGGCACTGTATTTGCACCAAAAACACACCAAAACACATCGAAAGATAGATGAAAATGCTTCCAAGCCATCGAAACTGGCGATTGGTGGCCCCGATGGCTTTGCCGTCAACGATGCTGAACGTTTTGATGTCCACAAGAGCCATCATCTGGCGTGGTACGATGCCTCCAAAGGCAACATGGTGGAGATTCCGATAACTTCTGAGGGCATGCCAACACGCATCATGGAATCTATCGACTCTATTTTGAGCCATGCGGGCAACGTAGTCCAGGAAACAGTTTCAATGTGGCAGGAAGAACTCAAAGAAACCAAATACGCAGACAACCTGGAACAACTTGAGTCAGCTCCTAAGGTTTCGTCCAATCCGACTGCATGGAAATGCCAAGCTGAAAACTGTGACAAACAAGAGAATCTGTGGTTGAACTTGTCGGACGGTTTCATTGGATGTGGCCGCAGCAATTGGGATGGAACTGGTGGGTGCGGTGCCGCTTTGCAACACTACCAGGATACGGGGAAACGCTTTCCTCTTGCAGTGAAACTCGGCACGATCACAGCGGAAGGAGGCGACGTTTTCAGCTACGCAGCTGACGAAGATGATTTAGTCATCAACAGGCACCTGGCGAAGCATTTACAGCATTTCGGAATCAACATGAATAATCTAAAGAAGACGGACAAGTCAATGAATGAATTGCAAGTTGGACTCAACATGAGCTATGAGTTTGACAAAATTACGGAATCGGGAAGCAAGCTCGTGTCTGTGTCAGGACCAGGACTCATTGGTTTCAAGAATCTCGGTAACTCATGCTATATGAACTCCGTCCTTCAACTATTATTTGCGCTCCCTGAGATCAAACTGCGCTATTACGATGCCGCCAACGCAATTTTCAACATCGATCCCTCCACAGCAGTGGATGATTTTGCGTGTCAGATGGCCAAATTGGCCAGCGGTGTACTCTCTGATCGATACCAAGTGGATGTGACTGCAAAGGATGCAGAACTACGTACAATTGAGTTGCGTCCAAGCACTTTTCGCTCACTTGTTGGCAAAGGTCACCCCGACTTTTCCACAGGCCAACAGCAGGATGCTATCGAGTATTTTCAGTTTTTGATCGATTTCATGACTCGCGCAGAGCGTACAAGTAAGAGTCGCATTGGGCCCTTGTTCTCCTCTGAGCAACAGTCACAGGATGAAGAACTGCGGGTAGCAGCAGCCGCTCCCACTGCCAGTTTGTTCAAGTTCTCCTTTGAAGATCGAGTACAGTGTTTCGAATCCAAGAAAGTCAAGTATGTGTCTCGCGACGATTCGTTTCTCCAGCTACAAATACCTGTTGAACTGGCGTCAAATGCAGAAGAGATCCAAGAGGCAGAGCAAAAGCGACAAAAGCTCGACCAAGACGGGAACACTCCGAACAAAAACGACGCTGTACATGTTGTGCCAGTTGTTCCGTTTGGCGTTTGCCTTGAACGGACATTGGAACCTGAGATAATTGATGGGTTTCTGAGTAGCGCAACAGGAAAGAAAGGACTTGCCAGCAAAAGCGTACGCTTCGAGACATTCCCGCGATACCTGTTGGTGCAGATGCGACGCTTCTATGTGTCTGATGACTGGACACCAAAGAAACTAGACGTCTCGGTGCAAGTGCCGGAGTCGTTCAGCTTGGCTTCATACAAGTCGACAGGAATGAAAACAGGCGAGGAACCTCTTCCGGATGCAGATGCAAGCTCACAGAATGCTGAGGCTTCTGGGAACGCCACAACGAGTTCTGTGCAACCTGATGAAATGCTTGTTGCCCAGTTGACGTCAATGGGATTCTCGGAGAACGGATCCAAGCGAGCTGCTATCGCAACTCAAAATGCTTCTGCCGAAGTGGCGATGGAATGGATTCTCTCTCACATGGAAGACGCTGATTTTAACGATCCTATTGTGGATTCGCCAGCTCACTCATCGAGTGGGGTAGCACATCAACAGTTTGATCTTCAGCATGTGTCAGCGCTTTCAGCAATGGGCTTTTCAGAAGACCAAGCTAAATGTGCACTTGCCAATGCAGGGAACAATCCAGATCGCGCCGCCGAATGGCTGTTCAGTCACATGGAAGAATTGGATGTTTTGATTGCACAATGGAAAAACGAATCGTCTGGGGCATCTGCTGCTTCAACTGACTCATCAGCCAGCAATCGACTCGATGCAGAATCTCCAGCAGAATACAAGTTGGTGGGGTTTATCAGTCATATCGGTAAGAATTCCAACTCGGGGCACTATGTGTGTCACATCAAGAAACAGAATCGATGGATCATTTTCAACGATGATAAAGTGGCTCTTTCAGAAAAGCCGCCTCTTGATGCTGGATATCTCTATTTGTTTCGACGCACGGATGTGGCAATGAAATGAGACTCTTACAAGGAGCAGAGCAACTTGTTAAGCTGAGTTTCTTCGACTAGTTCGTCAAACTCATCACCGTAGTCCCAATCGGCATCTTCGATGTCGGATGGTGCAGCGCAAGACGGGTTCTGAGAGTTGCTGGTTGTAAACGTGTCGGCGGATTCCGACGAATCAAAGCAGGTTGCAATCACCTGAAAGTCGAGAAACTCGTTTTGGTTTTGGTTCTTGACGGAAGCCAATGCGTTCACTTTCCTGTTGTTTGCACGTCTCATGTTCTTGGTCTTCTTCGACTTACGTGGCTTGAGGGACAGGCTCTGGAAAGTTGCACAGCCCTTGAGCACCGACGAGTGTGTACTTCGGCTTGACATGCATGGCGATCTTGGCGCCTGAAGCTTTTCCTCTGGGTTTTCTTCTTCACGACCGCGCACATTGGCGAAAAACTTGAGGATTTCTTTATCAATGGACTCTAACGCCGTCTGAGATTCGGATCCGAGTGACCCACAAGATGGAGCAAGCAAAGAGGTTGCCATGGCAGCCTTCTGCTGCTTTCGACGAGCAAGCTGTTTGAGCAGCAGTTTCGTTCGCCGCTCCTCAAGACTCATCAGAGATCGCTCTCTCTCTTCCCGCTGTCGCTCAAGCACCCAGTCAGTCAGATCTGCGCAACCGTTTTTTTCAGCTGACTGCGACGCATAAATACCTGCTGTTGCAGCGTTTTGCGTTTGAGTTTTGCTTCATGCTGCCGCCTTTGCATTTCTTTCTGTACCAATCGCACTCGTTTGTCTTCTCGTTGCATTTGTTTCTGCTCGATCTCTTGTCTCTACTCAACAATGATCGAGTTAGCCCGAGATTCTTCTCTTCGTCCTTGGCCATTCCATCGACTCACCTGGAGTTCCTGTTCACGCAAGGCTTCAAGTTCTCTCTTGAGTTTGTCCTGCAGTTTGCGCTCGGTCAGCTTCCGCGTGAGTTCGTGCTCTCGACGAACTCGTCGTGCGATCGCTTCGGCAACCAGCTCGCTTTGAAAGTCACCCGGTGGATTTGCGAAGCCGTTGACTCCGTCCGTTGTCCACGTCGATTCCTCACACCGTCGCTGATACGTACTGCAGTCGGATTCAAGGGACGACAGAGAAGACATGCTTATTGCTGCTACTCCTTGCACTGGCATGAGTCGAATGTTTGCAAAGGCGTGGCCAAGTCGTCGATTCGGAAGGCGTCGAAGCCTTTTGAATCCAGTAGAATTGGTGGGCGAAAACGAAACCGTTTGCGGGGACTGTGAAGTCGACACTGTGTTAACACCCACTGACTTCACACGAGCAAGTGGCGCGAGGAGGTCACTTCGAGGGTTGCGTAAACTGCCGACACCTGATGGTAGCCAAAAGTTGCGTCGAGGCGCAGGTGATATCAAGCCTGGCTGGGAGCCTCCCTCACCTGCGAGGTTAGGAGAGGAGCTCCAGCAGCTGGATGGAGATGACGACGACGGCACAAATGTGACAGCAGGCATTGACTTCCGTAATAACTGCTCATTCACTTTGTTGGGAAGTGTTGGCATCTGCTGTTGCACTGGCTGGTGATTCTGCCGACTGTTCCGTCGTCTTTTGGTTCGTCGGATGAGTCGAATGGACGTTGAAATCGCCTGATGGTCATCGTACAGTTTCTTACGAACGCGATATCCGCGATACAGCGCTTGAACGCAGCATGCGGCGTGTTCATGAAGATAATGCAACTTTCTAATGCGATTGCGGACAAGAAAACCGCGCATCACACCCTGGATGCGGCAGATCAAGTCCAAAATCCCATAGTACATGATTCGAGCAAGGAAACACCGCACATTGGCTTGAATGATGGTCGCACTTCGGTCATAGAGAAGGCGATACTCTCGTTCAAGACGCAGGACGCGCAGGATGTTCTTCGCATGCACAATCTGAAAGGCTCGTTGAATGAGGAAGGCAGCCCGGTTCTGTTCAACACGCAACGTTCGTCGCGTTCTTCGACAAGCAAAAATCCGCAGATTTCGAGTAATCAGACAAGCACTTGCGTTGCATTTGGCTTCATACAGCTGAGCTCGTCGCCTCTGGTATGCGCGTTGCACCAAAAATGTCCCCCACCGGTGCTGAATCACTCGCGCGGCCACGTTGTCTTCCGCAATCTTTGCAGTCCAATGTTTCCGGAAGATGCGTTGAATTCTTGAAGCCGCAAGGTCCAGTCGGCCTCTCAATCGCTTGGCTTCTCGTACTTGTTGTCGGTGCAGCTTCTGGGTGATCTGCTCGATTTTCTTCATCTGCACGAGATCGCAACGTCTGTCAGGACAATCTAGCTACCAAACTCATAACTGGACACAACGACAACACGCACTTCACTCTCGATCTTCTTTTGCTGCTTCTCAATTGCTTCTGCTTGTTTCTCGATTCGTCGATCAGCGCGCTCTTTGGCGGCGGATGCCGCATCGAGACTGGTGTCACGAAAGTTCTCGCCATGGCGCTTGGTGAACTTGCTGGAGATTGCTGTGAGCCACAAAGCACCCACTAGTGAGTATGGTGTAGTCTATCTTTCTATGGAACAAATGTCTGAAGCGTTTTGAGTGGTCACCAGCACGAAAGAGCGCGGGTGTCGCGTTCATGGTGTCGCCTGCGCCGCGAGTCTCCATGATTCTTGGGTGTCGTTCCAAGATTAAACTCCGCAACGGCGTCTTGTGATTGGATGATCAGTTGGTACAGTGTACCGTCTTTTCGCACCTCTCCGTTGTCACCGGTTTTTGGTGATTGTTCTACCGGTTCCGTCCATCAACACTTGTGATTTCTTCTTCTTGTCGGCATGGCCGAAGATCACACCAAGGAGGAGGTGCTGGCGGCACTGCCGGTACTGAGTGGGGGAAGTGGAGGTGATGGGTCGGATGCGTCTCAAGATGCGTCGCCCATTGTGGATTTTGCTAGGATCTATCGCCGGATCCGTCAGGACGAAGTCTCTTTGGAGGCGCTCAGCGAACTCAAGAAAGAACTGACTCAAATGGCCAGGGCGCGCGCCAAAGAGAAGCGACGAGTGCACTTTCAGGCGCCTGCGCAGACACCACGCGGATCCTCAGTGATGGCATTGAATCCGAATGCAGCAGCGACAACTGGCACACCCGTCGGCAGTGAGCTAAGTTGCCTGCCAGACCAGCTGACCCTCCTCCTGAGCTCTCAGGAACAGACCAAATCGGCCGAACTGTCCAAAAATGACCCACTTGGAACCAGTCGCAAGTCCTACGGAAAGCCATTAAAGCGCTACGCAGTATACTCGACGCCTTTTGTGACCACCACGCCGATGAATATGTGGGCCATGCGCGCTTTGAAAGAAATGCAGGAACCAGAGGAGCAGATCTACTTGAAGGTGCAGCAGATTCCATGGGAACACGATATCGTTTGGGGTTTTGAACCAGGCTGGGAGAGGGCGACCCAAAAGTCCACCGCCGAGTCGCAGCAGAACGTGGTGGAAGTCGAGGAAGACACGAGCACGAGAAACACAACCCAAAGCCAGTTTGCGGGGGCGAGGGCTGGTGCTTTGTCTGCAAATGGGCCCTCAACTGGTGGTGGCATCAATCGAGGTCGCGATGCATCGGCATTTATGCGCAATTCGTCGAACAACTCGGAGAAACCGAAGCCAGGGAACCCAAATATTACCAAGCCACCGGCTGATGATGTCGTCTACATCCCACCTGTCCACAGTGACCTGAAGGAATTTGATATTACAAAGCCACGCCACTATCGATGGGAATTCGATGTCAAAAAGCCAAAGAAATCCTCATCCGGATCGAGCCAGGCTGAGATTAACGACAGGCAGCTCACCTTGCAGTGCGCTTTGAACCGTGATCTACAAGCCAATGACTGGTTGCAAGCGATTGGATGGAACTCACCCAAAGACATGCCTCCGAGTCATCTGGTTCTCGACGACAACGACGTCTCGTTGATTTTCTCGATTCCTGAAATGGAAGACATTCGTCCGACGCTCCGCATTCCTGAGAGAAAGCTTGGTGCGGCGGAGCAACGATTGGAGCAACTTGACAAGCAACGTCGGGAGAAGAAGCAGCGTATTGATGAAGTCATGGACAATCTCGAGTTTGGTGAAGAAACCGCCGAAGGTCGACTTGGAACTGAAGGCGGCGGCAAAAAGTCTAAGGACACACGCGTTGTGAAGAACATCGGTGTTGTGCATCACTCTCTTCCAGCCATCAAACTCTCTCTCACTAAACCAGAGCTTCCGAAATCGAAGCTGCGGGACTTCCATCGACCACGTGGGCGATTCAAAATCAATGAAAGACTTGTACTGGCACCCCCGCCGGTTGTCTCCTTGCCACAGAAGGACGAAAGCGCATTAGTGACGCAGATTAAGAAGAGCTCGGATCTGAATCCAACTGCTGGTGGCAAGTTGATTATGATCGAATACACAGAGCAGAACCCGCCGATGCTTGCGAATCCTGGCATGGCATCGCGCATTTTGCATTATTGGCGGCCACCCGAACAGGATGATGATGTGACTGCCACCGGAAAGAAGAAAACCAAAAAGGTTAAACCGAAACCTCCAGAGATGAAAATGGGCCAAGTGATCACGCTCGGGGACCACGATGACTCGCCATTTGTTGGCGACGTACCTCCTGGCAAAACGGTGACGTCTCTTAACTCGAAGCTGTTCAAAGTCCCGCTGTTCCAGCACAAGCCGTGTGTCCCCTTTTTGCCCAACAACAACGTGCCGCGGGAGGTGGGTAATGCGCCATACGAGATCTTTCTTGCCTGTCGTTCGGTGTCCAAGAAGAAGAACGCCCTGGGAAGTGACAAGGGCACCCGGACAACTGTGTACGTGTTCGAGATTCCAGATCTGTTTATTGCTGGCCAAGTAGAACCTCAGATGGAAGTGCCAGCTCCCAACTCTCGTAGTGCCAATGACTTCATTCGGCCATACATGTCATTTCACATTCTGCGCTTGTTCAAGAAAGCTAGTGATGGTGAGCGACTCAAGATTGAAGACATTGCGCGTGCGTTCCCCAATCAATCGGGCACCGCGATTCGAAAACGAATGAAAGAAGTTGCAACTTTTGAGCGTGGAGGAAATGATTCTGGTTGGTGGAAAAAGAAACCTGCCTCTCAGTTGATCAATGAAGAAGAGATTCGTAGTAGTATCTCGCCTGAATCGGTGTGTTTGTACGAGAGTATGATGTCGGGCCATAGGCGACTGTTGGACACTGGGCTGACCAAACTCTTCACACCGACTGGCGTTCACGGTGCGATCAACTTAATGCTGAAACGATTGGAGTATCGAAAGCAATTGCTGTTGACTCGACTGATTGAGCCGCAAGGGTTGGAAAAGAAAGCCAAAGAAAAAGCCGAGAAAGAGCTGTACAATCAAGATCCACTTGTTCGAAAACTGGAAAAAGATATCCAAGTGGCTCGTTACATCAGCGAGCAGCTTCAGTTGACACCGTGGAACCTCACGAACAACTATGTGGAGTGTCATTTGCAGGGAAAAGGCTCTGGCATGCTGCAACTGGGTGGCATTGGTGATCCGACTGGTCGAGGCGAAGGCTTCAGCTTTGTGCGTGTTCCTCAGTCGCGTGCAAAAAAGAAAGAAGGAGAAGAAGCTGCCGATGCAGGTCCAGACTCGGCGGCGGTGCAAAAGGCTGTTGCTGCCGTCACGGGCACCACGGCCGATTTGCGAAAGCTGAAGATGAAGGAAGCAGGGGATGTGCTGCGTAATCTCGGTCTCGCAGACGCCGATATCAAAAAGCTGAAACGTTGGGATCGCATTGCCGTCGTGAGAGAGCTCAGTAGTCGAGCAACAGCCCACGGTGTTGCTGGAAGTCTGAGTAAGTTTGCTCGTGGCGCTCGCAAGTCGCTTTCAGCGCAACAGCAAGAGTACCGCAAGAAGTGCGATGTGATTTACGAACGTCAGATGGAAGTGTTGAGCGCGGACCGCACGTCGTTCTCCTCGGACGAAGAAATGGATGACGATGATGACGACTTGGACGATTTGGAAAAAGATCTGGAGGCGGATATGCTCGGTGGTGACGACACCGAGAAGATCACGAAGCGCGGTCCTAAGAACCTGTTTAGTAAAGGTGGCGGTGGTCTGAATCGGTCGAAAGCAGTGTTGGCAGAGCGAGAGGATGCAGTAGAATTGCGTCGATTGATGGAAGAAATGAAGGAAGACTCTGGTACTTCGAATAGCACAACTGCAAGTCGACGTCCGGATGTTGATTCTGCTCGGTTGAGGAATCAGCTTCGAGCCAGTGGTATCAACGACGGCTCCCAAGCTAGTGCAGCGAACGCCATGGGCGCGAACTCGGTCTCTCGACCGGGCTCTGGTATCTCATCGGCTATTGCGTCACCGGCTCGTTCACGTCCAACTTCTCCAAGCCCAGGGTCGATTGTGGGGGCCAGCGCTTCAAACACGCCGTCTCGTGTTCCAGGAAGGAAAGCAATCAAGAAGACGACTCGAAAGATTGAGGAAGACGGAAGCGAAACAGTGACGGTGGAGTTCATCGTAGATCCTCAGGCGATTGCACGGTTCAAAGCTCTGCAGCAGCGCAAAGAGCGACAACAGAAGCATGAAGAACGCAACCAACTGCGAAAACGCAAGCGAATGTTGGCGCTGGAGGACTCGGATGCACACCAGAGTATGCTTACGAAGGCAAAGAAGCGCAAACAACTGCAAGAAGAGCTCAAGCAACTGCAAAAGACTGAGGAACATAACAAGGGATACCAAGAGTTGCTACAAAAGCAGGGCGAGGAAGGACTCGTGACCGATGCGGCTTCAAAAGGAGCGCTGCGGTGCACCCAGTGTGGTCAAGTGGGTCACATGCGCACGAACCGAAGCTGTCCGTTGTTCATGGCGGATGATCTACGTGGCCGCAAGGTGCCTGGGACATCCAAGGCGGAGCAGAAGCTGCTCACCGAACTGGATGAACCACTGAAGCTCAAGGTTCCCAAAACGGCGGTCGAAGAAGCGGAAGTCAAAAAGATCACTGTCAATCTCTCGGAGCTTCGTGAAGGAGCACGCAAGCATCACGCTGAGAAGAAGCGCAAACGCATGATGGAGATCAAGGCGCAATCTGAATTGTACAAGCGGCCGTACATGAATAGTGTGGTCAAGCAAAGCCGCTCGCGCATGCCAGTGGCCCATTTGAATGGCAACTTGGAGATTGTGATTTACAAACTGCTGGAAATGCCCGAAAGCGAACTGTTTCGGTCTCCGGTGGATGCCAATGTGGTCAAAGACTACTACCAGATCATCAAACAACCCATGGATCTGAGCAAGATCAAGAAGAAAATCGAGGATATCCAGTACGACTCGATGCGAGAGTTCATCAAAGACCTGGAGCTCATGGTCAACAACTCGAAGATCTACAACGGTGACGCGGCGAGGAATCTGATCACTGCCAATGCGGTGAAACTGCTCAAGAAGGCACAAGAAGAGCTCGCGAGTCTCAATGCTGAAGGGGGCATGCCCAGTGTGTCCACTCCGACGCCGTCGACGGTTTCCGACAAGCCGCCCACTCATAAGTAAGAAAGTTGCAAAGAACAAGAGAGCGAGAGCGAGCGAGGTGCATGAGATTCATCTACAGATAGTTTATATGCCACCGCGTCGAGCGCGCAATCCAAGAATGAGCACAGACAATCCCAAGAGCGTAAGGCCAATGGCATCTTGGTGCTGCAACACAAATGTTTGAACTTGTTCATTCCACTTGGGGCTTCTAGAGCTCTCCACACCAGTAGAGTGAGGCTCCTCTTTGTCTTTCTCTTGCATGGCCTTGCGTTTTTTCGGCTGGCGGCGCGCGGAAGACGCTCCCAGGTCTTCGATGTCCCGTTCTTTTTCATTCTTGCTCTTCAGCGCCAACTGGCCACACGCGCCGTCGATATCGGTGCCGTGGTTCTCACGAACGGTGGCTTTGAGACCGTATTCGTTGCGCAAAATGGCGTGGAATTCGCGGATGGAGTTCATGGTGGGCGATTTGAACTTGGCGTCCACTTCAGTCGAGTTGTACGGAATGAGATTCACGTGCTGCACAAGAGACACAACAATCGGCATTGTCAGAGATGCGCCGACAACAACGCACAAAATGGTTTGGAAGAAGCCACACGCACCACTGAGCGATTGTGCAAAAGCTTTCCGAGCAGATGAGCGGCTTCGAGGGTGGCATTGACGCCGTCTAACATCACGTATTCGATCAGAACCATTCGGTTTCTATTTGAGAGAGCACAGGTTAAAGTCAGTCTCCATCATCGCCAGTCAACACCACAAGACGTATCCACGGAACGCACTTTTCGGCCAGATACTCGTCCACGGCTTCCATGAGTTTGTCCAAAGGGAACGCTTTCGATGCTGGCACGATCTCAGCGCGCATTTCTTGGGTCGGCGCGTGCAAAGAAAGCGCCAAACGCACAAATGGGGCGTCGCGAGTGAGCTGACGAATCCGTGGCACGATGCCCACGGTCGAGAGTGTGATGTATTTAGGCGCAAGCCCAAACACACTCGTCATGGCTCGAATAGCTTGCAACACCGGGTCGTAATTGTTGAGCGGCTCGCCCATGCCCATGAAGACCACATTACGGATCGGTGTGATGGTGTTGGCGTACGCCAATTGCTCCAGAATCTCACCACTCATAAGGTCCGCGATGATGCCCATCGTGCCGGTGGCACAAAACGTGCAGCCCATCTGACAACCCACTTGGGACGACACACAAAGCGTGTTGCGGCCCTTGTGACGCATCACAACGGCTTCGATCTCATGACCGTCCTGAAGTTGCAACAACAGCTTCACGGTGCCATCGCTGGACTCCTGTTTCTGGACCAGCCGAGATGTGAATACGGCAAAGTTTTGCTCCAGCAGCTCGTACAATTGGCTGGGCAGTTTAGGAATTTCGCGGAAGGTACTGGTGGGATTCTGCGCCAGATGCCTCCACACATTCAGCGCATGCAGTGACTTGATGCCATTGGCTTCCAAAAGCGCCGGCAACGCGCTCTGGTCGAACACGGGCAGTGGCGTGAGCACGCGCTTTTTGACCATTTGCCGTCAAACTTGTTCTCCGTGTGTCAACGGCCAACTGATGCTGCTGCTGCTGCTGCTGCTGCTGCTGGTCAAAGGCTCCAACCACAAGGGTTTGTATGAAGCGTAAGCGGGATTTGGGCAATTGGATGGTGGAGGTCCGGAGACTCGATGTGATTGGCCAAAAACCGTCCTCAGCATCACCTGCCAAGCGTTTTTGGCCAATCCCAGCGCGCTGTGCACCCCCAACCCGAAAGCTTTCGAAAGCCCGCACAAACAAGAGAACCAAAACGCGCAAAAGCACCAGCAAAGCTCGAAAGCTCCGAGGCGGCGGGCGTTGGAGCCGACCGAAGCGAACTCAAGGCAGCCAGTTCATTCAGCAACGGAAAGCGACCAAGTGGTCGGAGCCATGAGCAAGAAGAACGGCTCAGGCGCCAGCGTGTACTGCGGAGCCAGCGCCGGCAGAAGCAGCGAAGCCATGATCAAGGAGACACTGGCGGATTCGCCAGCCTCCAATCCCGAGCCGGTACACTTCTTGGCGATCCACTCACGGGTCGGCAAAAAGTATCAGGCTGTGGTGCCTCCATGGACCAGCGAGTCCTCGCCACGAACCAGTCCGCCGACCGACAAATCACTCGCCAAGTGCGGCTACTGTGTCGACAAAGCCACGGGTACGTCGCGCATTTCGGTTCAGGTCTGTTCTGTTTCATGTTAACTAACACGCATGCGTTATATATGGCCCAAACTGACTCGTCGCACGACAAAGCGCTGGGTGGGGAGCTGCAGGCGTATCTGGCCTTTGCCACAGAGCTCATGAGCAACGTGACCCACGACACCCACGAGCAAATCGTCGCTTCGGCCCTACATGTGCTGCATCGTTTTGACTACCACCCGCAAGACGCCGCGTGCTCGCTGTTTGCCAAACACACGCTTGAGAAGCCGCTGGAGATCGGCAAAAAAGAGAAAGATGAAGACGTCAAGTGGCTGCGCGCCTTTTACGACTTGTTCCGACAGGAGAAACACACCAAACGCGATCTGGAGCAAATGCAGGCGTTGCAGACCGCGGCCGAAGCCATCACCGCTGCTTCTGCTTCTTCCAATACCATCGACACAAACGGGAATACCATTGCAAATGGAACCCCAAATGCCTCTGGGAATACCAGTAGCAATGCCACCGCTGACTTCGTGAAGGCAGAGGGAGCTTTGGACGAAGAGACGAGCTCATGTTTGTCTTTGTTGGAATCACCAGAGTACGGCATGCTCTCGCGCTTCGTGAATCGCGTGAACAAATGGCTGGACAAGTGCGCTTCCATCCGCGAACGCGTGGTCGACACTAGTGAGGTCATAGTGATATTGAACGAGGCCGACGACATGGAGCTCGATTTTCCAGAACAACAAGAATTTGTCAACCGCTTGACCACCTTTGATTTGGCGCTTGTGAGTCTCAAGGACGCGATCGAGAAGAGCAATCGCCGCAATCAAGTTAAAGCCCAGTTGGACGAGGTATGTCGCATGCAAAGCTAACTGCTCTCCTTTGCAAGACTAATCCTGACGTGTTGTTGACTCACTGTGTAGCTTGAGCAATTGTACAGCACTGTTGTGGCCACTCGCATATCTTTTGATGGTCTACAAGAGATCGAGGCTATTCTTCGCCAAGCAAAAGATCTCAAGAGCTCCATTGCCTCCATTTTAGAAGAAGAAAAAGTGAGTTTGCCGGCGATCCGAGAGGCGCTTGCCAGAATCGACACCGTACCTGTCAACTTTGACCGAGAAGTCGAGCTCTTCCAGGCCAAGATGCTCAACGCTCAGTCCTGGCTGTCGAAGGCGCGCAAGTGCATCTCCAAACGACGTGCGACTCGTCGGACTGGGGTTGAACCCAAACGTATGGATCTCAATTCAGTTCGGGAACTGATCACCAACGCTCCATGTGAAGATACAGCGGAAATGTCCGAGATGCAAGAGCTTTTGGGATGCGCGGACGAGTGGGCCGATCGGGTGCGACAAGCGATCGAGAATGGAAGTGACGTGCCTTTGGAAGAACTCAAGGAGCTCATGGAGGATGGAGAGGAAATGCCAGTTGAAATGGAAGAACAGCACTTTTTAGCGGCTGAGATCGCCGCACGCGAATGGTCTGCAGAAGCTGAGAATCTCTTGAAAAAAGGAAGTTTGCTGCAAGACTTGGCTGCGATGGGCGAAAAGGCCAAGACCATTCGAGAAATGATTCATCCAAAGAAACAGCACCGATGGAAACCACAAGCTGAACGCGACATCCAAGCCTGCATGGACATCGCGCGGCGTTGGTTCACAGAAGTGCGGGAGTTTATGGGTGCTGCGATGTTCGATCGTCTGCTGCCAAACGATGTCTCGTCGTTTCTGGCTCTTTCGTCACCATCAGCATCATCTTGTGCCGTTGCTATAGCGCATTCGAACAAACAAGATGGCAAACGAACGCTGGATGCCTTTGTGAAAGTGATTGAAAAGTCGAAGCGCATCAACGCGGATGTTTCGAGCTATGTGAAACCACTAGAAGAGCTTCTTGCGACAGCGGAGTCTGCCCAAGAACAGGCTGAAACGCTGCTTCGCGAAGTTGGGTATTGTGCTCCTGAAAAGGCAAAGAGTGATGTTGAGAGTCCTGATGACGATCACAAGCAAGTCGTGGAAGCATCGGAATTGAACAGCGAGCAACACACTGGTCGAGAGGAACCAGAGCCGGAGAACGGGGAGGTAAAGGAAAAGGGAACGATCAGGAAAGGCGACTTTGCAGAGGCATGTGCGTTGTTGGAGAGGATCCAAGCTTTACCGTTGGCTTTTCCAAGTGGCTGCACACTTGCGAATCTGATTGAAGAAGAGCGCGGTTGGGCTAACAGTGTTCGTGAAGCGATTCCACCACGTCAGTCTCGCAAAAAGCGACAGCTCAAAGATCAAATTGGCATTGAACAACTGGATGGCTTATTGAGCGATTCCTCTCGACTCCACTTCAGCTTCACGGAAGAAATGAACATGCTGCATAAAGAACTCGAAGAAGTCCACTTGTGGCAACAGCATGCGCGCGACAAAATGGAGCAGATGGCAGGGGAACTAGCGGACAAAGTGAGCAAGCTGAAAGAGTTCGACTTGAAAGTCTACGGCTGTCTCAAAGCAACGAAACCTGTGGAAGAGCAAACTGCTGTTCGTAATGACGTTGCCGACAGCAGGGGGTCGGAATCTGGGCAGGAGAAAGTCAAAGAGGAGAAACCAGAGAATGAGACAACAGACCAACCCATGCCTTTGGACGACACGACGCCAACGGCAAAGCCAAAACTGAGCACACCACAGGATGGTCCATCAACCAAGAGTGAAACAATCAAAGATGCAGATGCAGTCGAAGCCGCCGCCGCTGCTGCTGTGCTTGTTGATGCGATGTCGTCGAGTGCGACTGAACTTGTGATTGAAACGCAAGCTCTGATTGACAACCTGCGACGACGAAGTGGCTGCTCCTCCAAGACATCTGATGCAGACAGTAAAAAGCCTTTGGCAAATGCTGGGCTTTGTACGATGGACACGCTCCTGGTGATGGTGGAAGAGAGTCTTGCAGCCATCACAGCACTTGAACTGAAGGAGGATCCGAAGCCTAGGAACGTCGATGGGCTACCTCTCGAAGCCACCAAAATTCGTGATGAAGCAGTGAAGAGTCTGGACCAATGGGCAAAACAGTTGGCGAGTCTCATGGAAGAAAGCTCGCTGCTGAATTGCCGTGTGCCAGAACAGCAGTTACTCGACTTGCTGTGTGAATTGTTCAAGTGGCTTCAGGACTCCCGCTCAATCTTCTATGGCGAAGCCCTTCCTTTGAAAGCGCTGGTGGAAAGCGGCAAATCAATGAGAAATCTGGTTGAAGAGCTGTGCGTCGCTTGCAAACTCAACGACCAGGCTAAGCAAGTCATCGAGATGTTGCTGTATCCCCTGTCGTACATGGAGAGCCACCTCCAAGTCGTCGAGACGTGGACTCAGGACGTTACCACCTGTCTGCAAGATAAGCATATCTCAGTCGACAAGATGCAGCGTGTACTCACTGAGGGAGCTCGTCTGTTGATGGAACCAGAAGCGCTGAAGCCTGTTTTGGACGAGATCAAACGAGTGCGCTCCTGGCTGTCGAAACTGCGGAAACGGGTCAAGTCGTTGATGACGAAGAAAATTGGACGCCTGGCGCTGACGGTGGCGCGTGGATTGGTACAAGAAGCTCAAGATTTCTGCCTGGATATTCCTGCGTTTGATTTTCTCAAAGAACATGTCGAAGCTGCGTGTGATTGGGAACATCGTGTCAGGACATCAGGACTGGACAGTGGTTGCGCACGGATTTCATACCTCTTGCAGTTGCTCGAGGAGTACGATCGCTGTGGGTGGATTATCGATTTGGATATGCATCGCGACGTGCTTAAGAGCGCGACAGAACGGTTCTGCATTTGTCGGCAACCGTTCGATGGGGTCATGATTGGTTGTGACCATTGTGATGACTGGTTTCACGATACCTGCATTGGTATGTCCAAGGAAAAGGCAGAGAAAGTGGAGAATTACACTTGCCCATCGTGCTCGTTGCTCAAAGAACTGACGGACCTGCTTTCACAAGTGACAAGCAGTACTGGAAGTGTATGGCAAGTCGAAGAGTTTGAGAAGAACTACGAGAAGCAGCGCGGGTTTGCTTTGCGCAAACTCAAGCGAGAAGAAAAAGCGGTGGAGCGAGCGGAAATGCTTCTGTTGAGCTGCACAAATCACATGAAACAGCTGCAACAACGCATCGATGAGATTGAAAGAGCAAAAACTTGCTTGTCACTGCAGCAGTCGTTTGAAAACAATGCCGTACAAGTCGCCAAGGGATTGTTCGAGAGTACTCTGGTCAATGCGTCGGACTCGGCAACAGCATCACCTTCTCTGGCCACGCCTTCTTCTGTTGTGAACGGGGCAATTGAGCCAACTGCCCATACAGTCAAAGGATTCAGCTTTGCGCAGCGATACCCCAACATTTTGCTCCCCCCAACACGGCACAATCCGTCTAGCACCGGCAATGGAACTCCGCTGTTACCGATGCCGAGCGCTGAAGCCCAAACGAATGATCCCAAAAACTCTGGAGCGGTGACGGAATCAACGACAAAGGACCCTGCGGTGGCCAAGCCACCACCATCTTCATCAACAATAGACACTGCAACTGCCTCAGCAACTGTTGCGTCAATCTCCACTGCAGTGGGGTCTGCAGGAGTTGCCACAGCAGCGCTGCATCCTGCCCCACTTGCAGTTGCCACTCCAACTCCCGGATCGATGGCGTCTGCCATGGCTGAATCGATTCCGAGGATGCTAAGTCCGATGATGCCCAAAATCGCAGAGAACGAACGCCTGGCAGCACTCGTCGCGGCGGGTGGCGTTGAACAGCAGCTGAGCAAAATGAAAACCGAGTTGACGGAGCTTCAGGCTCAAGTTGGAGAACTTGAGCGGGCTTTGGTCGCGAGCAAGGAACGATGCACCAAAGCGCAGCGAACCGCGGAAGAGCTCGAGCAAACTCATGGGAACCGTCAAACTCGGCTTCCTTTTGCTCAGGCCTGGGTCCGAAAAGTGATTCAGACGATTAACCAGTTCAATGTGTTGAGTTGCGAGGCATCCAACCGCACCAAGTTTACGATATCTGCGTACGAAGATCGCATCAACGAAGCCAAAGCCAACGGCATCGAAGAGTTCGCCGAAGTGCAGGCATTCACTCGTTGCATGCGATGCATTGGATGGAGCCTGGCGGTGGTCGGCTTGCTGCAAGAGCGGCCATCACGTGAAGATATTGTCGAAGCCATTCAGTTTGCTGCGGATCACAGTTTGTACGAAACCAAAGTGCTGCTGCCTTTACGAAATGTCGTGGGTCGCATCGACTTGTGGATCTCCAAGGCCCAAAAACTGGTGAACAAGCCCAGTGCCAGTAAACCACAACGCATTGTTCGTCTGCGAGCTCTTCTCAACGAGTACTCCAAATTGCCGATGACTTGCGCGTATGTCACCACTGTCGAAGAGAGTCTTAAACAGTTGGAGGCGGAACAAGCGCAAGCGCGTGGTCCTGGGCAAAGTTCCAGCGACGACGCCATGCAAACGATGGATGACTTGACGACCAGCTTGTCCACCAAAAGCGTGGGGGTCTCGACGCCGAGCAGCAATGGCAGTGTAAGTACTTCGAGTTTCAAGACTCCACGGAAGCGCAAGTCGAACTCACGGAAAGAGCGCAACTCCAGTTCAACGAAAAGGCCCCGAAACTCCAATGTCAGCGCAGGTGGTGGTGCCAAAACCACGCCACGGAGTGCCAAAAGAGCCTCCAAGGCGACCAAAGCAGCCGCCGCAATGGCAGCAGCAGCTGTGGAAGCTTCCCCTCTGAGTAGTCATTCGTCTTCTCCATCCACAGCATCCGTGGCCACTCCGACGACTTCAGTTGCATCCACTTCTTCGCCGATGTCTTCGTCTAGAAAGCGCAAAGCCAGTGTCAGTGTAGATGGCGCCATGGCCAATTGATGAGCCCAGTGTTGTTGTTGTCTTGTTCTCCAATGAATACAACCAAGAGCTTTGACAGGTTCAGTTGCCGAGCAGTGTTGTAACGGGGTCGATCGTTACGCTTGGTGAGGTCTCTGCTTTGACCAGGAAAGAAACGCGGCAACGAGGCGGTCAACGATGGAGACCGTCCACGAGCTGACCGAGTGGACAGAGGACCAAGAAGATGGCGCCAAGACAAGCGACAACCACCACACCGTCGAACTGGAGACGACGACCACATCAGCTTCAGCATCGCCGCAGGCATCTGCGCCAGCGCCAGCACCAGTACCAACACCCTCAGTTGCAGTGGCAGTCCCGACACCGACATCGACACCGACATCGACATCGACATCGACATCGACATCGACGCCGACACCCCTGGTGTCGTCCACCAGCATGCAGCGGGTATTTCTCTTTCAAAAGACCAGCGCGATGCTTCGTCAAGTGGATTTGTTCACGTCGGCGGCCTCCAACAAGAGATTCGACCAGCTGGTGGTGTTGAACCTGCAACAAAACGTGCTCGAAGACATTCGACCACTCGCCGGGCTCGCCAACACACTCAAAGTGTTGAATCTGAACCAAAACGTCATCTCGCGACTGCCCGAAGCGTCGTTTTGGATGCAATTTCGCCATCTCGCGATGCTGTTTCTCGCGCACAACCTGCTTCGTCAGTGGAAAGACATTGAAGGCCTGGTGGGCTTCCAGATGGTCCGCGGCCGCCTTGTCTGGCTAACGCTGGAGCGCAATCCCATTGCGTCCTTTGCGTCCTATCGGCTCTTTGTCATCAACAAGCTGCCGTTTCTGCAGGCATTGGACGAGTTTGTCATCACGGACCACGAACTCATCAAAAACGCGCGCGCCACCACGCGCTTTGCGGCCCAAAACGCGCAGCTCAGCATTGCGTTTCTCAAAATGCCCCACGCATTCGAGCGCGAACAAGCGGCCCTGGATTACGTGGACCGGGTGCTGCGGCACATCCACGAGCTCCACGTGCGCATGAGGTGGGTTTAGTCGTTAGAACACTCGTGTGACGTCTAGTCCTTGACTGCGTGGGAGTCTGTCTGACTGTCTGTCTGTCGGTCGGTCTGGCTCGTTCCGCCGCTGAAGTCCGACCGCCGTGTGCCAGCGCATCATTCGCGGCTGGTTGTCGCGACGCAACGCCTTTCCACCGTTGGAAAAGCTTCGTCAACGTGTGATCCAAGTGCAAAAGCACATCCGAGGATTTCTATTTCGTCAGCGCATGCGTCGAGAGCTCGCTGAAATCGTGCAACGCCATGGCGAAGACAAGCTTTTGCTCACCACCAAAGCGCTCTCGGGCATCCAGACGCTGCATCCACTCGTCATGAAGTGGTACAACGCGTTTGTGCGACGCAAGCAAGCAGCCGCCATCGCCAAAATCGCGCGGTGGATCAGCGAGCGTCGCCAACGCCAAGAATTGGCCGCGCGGATCATCCTCAAGTACAAGCCGTTGCTCATCTTTTTCAGCCCGAAATTCGAGAAGCAGCTGCTGCAAATGGCCCACGCAGCCAGCCAGCGAGATCCTTATGTCAGTGCACCCGAATGCCATGCAATAATGGGAATGGAATATGGCTGACCAGATGTCGTCGTTGTTCGTTGTGGGCCACCAGCTTTGCACACTTTCCAAGAGCCAACTGGACGAGTTCTTTGCGCAACGCATCACTTGCTCGGGGATCAGTGTGTTACGCGCACCGTCGGCTTCGTCGGGCCTCTCGCTGGCCAGTTCCCTCTCCAAGGACGAGGTTGCTTCCGCCGTCACAGACCATTCGACGACTGCTCCAGTTCCTGCCAATGGCTTGGCACTCACGCGACTGCCTCCTGCCCTTCCCTGCGATGGCATCTTTCGCTTGTTTCCAAGCGATCAAAACGTCCACACGATGGTGTTGCCAAAGGAGAAAGCTGTGTTGAGTCAGGACCTCGTCCTGGTGCAGCAACAGTATCAGAACACCCGCACGCTACTCGCGCGCAACAAGACCAGCGCGTCCTTGAAGCTGCTGCTCGCCCACTGGGGTCAACGCCGTAGCGAATTGCGCAAACGACTCGTGGCGTGCAACAAGAAGATCATCGCCGCGTGCATCCGTAAACAGGTAGACAACCGCCCTTCTTCCCAAGCCCCGGGCACCTCGATGGGACTGACGGACTCGTTGACAATGCCGCAGAAACTGCGGAACCGCAAGAAGCGTCGTGCCACGCTCTGGCACTCGATGATTCGCGTGCGAGGACGTCCCATCGACTTGAGCGAGCGATTGAAATGGCAAACGCTTTGTCAGTTTGAGGATTGCTCGCGGATTCACTACATGAAGCTCATGGTGTTCATCCCCACAAGCGTCGAAATGTATCATCGCATGATGGCCGCGTTGCAGTTGGCACCGTTCTCGCGCACGCACTTTGCTGTGGCTTGCTACGACATCCAGCGAATGCGTGCCGCGGTTGCCATTCAAAGTGTCTGGCGGATGGCTCTGTGCCGCCATCGTCGACACAGACTGAACGTACCGCTTCTGCGTGCAACGGTCTGCATCCAGAGGTATGGAAACAAGTGTAGTCTCCAGGAAAACTTTGGCCATCAAGAGGAGCTCTGACACTGAGCCGTCTCTCGTCGTTCAACGTTCAACGTCCTGTAGATGGTGGCGATACACCCGCGGCATTCAACAGCGTCTTCAGTTTCTCTCGTTGTGTCTTCAGACGATCGCCAGCATCAACTCGACCAGAGTGTTCATGGAACTCGACGTGCTCAACGCGCTGCTGGACAACACGCTATGGCAAGAAGTTGTGGCGGCGATGA
Source organism: Paralagenidium karlingii (assembly GCA_027475765.1). Lineage (NCBI taxonomy): Eukaryota > Oomycota > Peronosporomycetes > Paralagenidium > Paralagenidium karlingii. Next base: position 157,544 of record JAMFLO010000024.1, read on the forward strand.
CGCCGTTCCAGGAGCACAACATGCAGGTGACGCTGGACGAAGACGGCAAATTGGTGATCAACCTGTCGCCCGCCCAACTACTACAGCGCATTCCGGAAGGAGATCGCACGCAAATCACCAGCACGTTTCTCATCACGGAACGGATGCTGAGCAGTCGCGAAGGAAGCGGTCTGCCCACATGGATGCCTGGCGTTCCGCAACACAAAGTACTGGCGGAACTGGACATGACCACGCTGCGACAGCAAGAAGAGACCACGTGGAAGCGTTTGTTTCCGCCGGGTCAACGTCGTTTCGACGACCAGGAACAAGCGGACCAAGTTGTTCAAGAACCAGACCAAACGCAAAGCCGGTACCGAGTGAAAATGGACCTGACGACGATCGAGAGAATTGCCGCCGAGTACTTTGCCAACGCGCTGGTCGAAGGCCGCGATCTACTATGGGACGAAGCGAATCCGTTTGCTCGTTTCGCGTGCTGCCACAGAACGCTGGATGTTTCGAAGTGCATCATGGGGCTCGCTCAAGCGCTCCCTTCGTCACAGCGCACGCTGGTACATTCACTGTACACACGCAGCAACAACGATCCTCCACTGGTCTGCCTGCAATTTGACTCGGTCGAGACAGCGAGACACGCCGCCCTGGTCGTCGTCAGCAAGACGTACGACCCATTGTGGCGCTGCTCTGCACGGGTGTTCTCGGTTGAAGCGCTGCTCTCGCATGGACTCGCGCGGCAGCAAAACGTAAGTTGCCGTCACGTCTTCTCCCGCTGCAGTGGATTGACTTTGGTCGTTGGTCTGAGACCCATGTAGTGGAGCTTTCTGGAAGAAACGGCCGAGCGCATCATCAAGAATCGCCATTTGTGCCATTGGGAGTACGCGGCGGCGGATTTCCCGTGCAAATGGTGGACCGTCCTGAGTCCAAAGCTGGCTGATAAGGTGGACCTGTCGACCTTGAGCGAGCCCCAGCGCTTTCACAACTACGTCATGGGGCGTCCCAGCATCCGCAGTGCCTCGTTCAGCACCGTAACGACGGTCATTCGAGGCATTCAAAGGATCCTCAAGCCCAAGCGAGCACCCATCAAGCCATCGCTCTCACGATCGATGCTCGTTGGACTCCCCGATGTGTCGCGTAGTCGAACCGCCAGCAGTCAACGCAATCGCAGCCAGGCGGGTGAAGTCTTTCCCACGAGAAACAACTCGGAGCAGCAAGAAGATGACTTCAGCGATGCCGCTTCGGTGGATTCTTCAATGACGCACGATGGTGCCATGGAGAATGCTCTCCATTACTGTCACAGCGGCACAAGTCGCCACGATTTGCTCATGAAACAACTAGCTGAACGCAACGAGCGGGAGCTCCGAGAGCGTCAACTCCATGTTCGGGACCTTCGAGAAGAAAACGAACGCGCCATGGAAGCTGCCATCGTTGAGAAGCGCATGGTGCAACGTGAAAACGCGGCCATCAACGCCGGCATCAACCTCAACGTCGACATCAAACTGCAAAAGCGCGTCTACGCCAACGAGATCCGCAAACTGCAGACCAAAGAACGCGTCGAACGAAACAGAGCGATCCACCAGAGCCTCTGGCTCGAACGTAGATTCACCCGAAACTTTTGCGCGCAAACGGGAGCCATGATGCGTTTGAAAGCGCGGGAGGAACTCGAGGCGCAACGAGCCAAAGCGCATGCTCTGGCAGAAGCCAAGCACCAAGAACTCGCCAGCCATCGCAACGAGTCAAGTGCAAACCGCCACCAAGTGCAACACGAGAGCTTTGAAAGCAACCAGCGCGTCAAAGCCGAGTACTACGCGCGCTTCTGCGCCAAACTGGTGGCCAAAGAAGAAAAAGTGGCCGCCAAACAAAAGCAAATTCGACAACGGAAAGAAGAAGACAAGGAGATCCGCCAAATGCTCCAGTTGCTTTAGCGAGTCTCCCAATGAGAGGGGTCTATGACGTCCGTGGGTTAACTTCGGCGCTGGCTGAGGACCTCGCTGACAGATTTGAGCACATGATCGATGTCTTCCGAGGTTACTTCGAGGTGGGTGACCGCGCGGATGCGAGTGCCAAAGTGGTAGCCACCTGGAAAACGTGTAGGACGTGGTGAGCCAACGACTCAGAGGAACGCGGAGAGAAGCTCGACGCACCGCCCAACAAGACGCCTTTTTCGTCGGCCAGTCGGTTGACAAAGTCGTCGATCGACAGTTTGGTTTCCTTTTCGTCCACTGTAAAGAACACCATGTTGGTCTCCACGTCTTCCACTTCCACGTGGATCCCTGGCAGTTTCGACTGAGAAAACCATATGCGGTGTCAATTCACGTCAGCGCGGGTAAACTGCGTCCTTGGACATCCGGGGTCTTACCAGTCCAAGTGCCAGCTTTTGTGCGTTTGCGTGATCTTCGGCGAGTCGCTGGATGTTGTTTTGAAGCGCAAACGTTCCGGCTGCGGCAATGATACCGGCTTGGCGCATACCACCACCAAGCGACTTACGAAGACGATGGGCCTATCCACCAGTCCATGACAAGTCAGGTACCCTCTGACGCATTGTCCCACCCACACAGGATGGCCCTCACGCGATGGATAAAGACTTCCGAGCCCGCGAGAATGGATCCAACCGGAGCGCCGAGGCCTTTGCTCAGACAGAGTGAGACGGAATCAGCATCTTTGACCAACTCGTGAAGCGGTACATTCAGTTTGACGCTTGCGTTGGCGAGACGAGCACCTATAAAGCAGTCGACGAGAAGCCACCGTCAGTTCCCACTGCAGAAAGCGCTGCCAGTCCTTGAAGCCCAATCATTGAATGAGCAAGAGGCCCGGTCGTACCATCAACATGCAGCTTGAGCTGGTGTTGTTTACAAAACTGCGCCACTTGACCCATGTACTCGGTCGAAAGCACTCGTCCACCACAAGTGTTTTGCGTGTTTTCCACGGCGACCAGTCGGCTCTTTGGGTAGTGTGCGTCGTCTTCGCGCACCGCATGAGCCAGTTCCTCCAGTGGCAGCGTGCCGTCTCGCGCGTTTTCGATCGTGTGGAAGCCGACGCCCATGTACGCTGCAACGAATGAGACGGAATCAGCCCGTTGGAAGACCTCAAAAGGCGACAGGCAACTCGCTGCTTTGCTTACCACTTGCTCCGGCCGCTTCGTACATGAAAATATGCGCTTTGGAGCCCAGAATGAGCTCGTCGCCGCGATTGCAGTGCGCGCCGATGGCAATCAGATTGCTCATAGTGCCTCTGCCAACGTGATAGCATCACACGATGAGCATCACTCAGCCAAATGCCATCCACAGAGAGAAAGCGGAAACAGCGCGAGCCGTCTCGTTGGACTCACGACGGCACAAAAAGCGCAGCCGGTTTGTTGAGCAATTCGGCCGCAAACTTTTGCAGGTGGTTGACGCTCGGATCTGCGCCGGACACGTCGTCGCCCACTTGCGCCTGGGCAATCCACTGGCGCATCGCCGGCGTCGGCCGCGTCACCGTGTCGCTCAGCAAATTGATCAGCCGCTTGGTCTGCTGAGTCTTGATTTGCATTACTGTTGGGATTGGTTTCTGGAACCAACTGCAAGCAGAATCGTACTTTATCGCATGCCAACACACACACAACACGCTGTTCCACCTTTTCGCACTTAGTCGGAGTGTTCTTGATCCAAAAAGCTGATCCAAAAGCAACCCAATTCCGAAAGCCACGACGAAGCGCCGGCGCGTCGACCAAATGCCCAGCGCAAAGCAACTGGAAAAGCGAACGCGAACGCGAACGGCGGAATCAGATCTAGCATCAGACCTTTGCAAGCCAAATGCTGACGATGCCAGCGATGTGCCGAATCAGAATAATCAGAACAAGCTGAATCCGAGCACCAACAACAATCAGCAACTCGAAGCCGCAGCATTGGGGGACCCAACGCTTCCGCGCGAGAAACCCATTTGGCTGCGTATAATGCTGCGCGAGTTGTACGATTTGGGATTGGACCAGACGGCAAGGCGACTGGAAGAAGAGGCGCAGATCCAGCTCTGCTCCTCGGCCATGGACTCGTTCCGCCAGCTGCTGCAGCAGAAGCGCTTTGAGGACGCGCAACAGGCGCTGAGTGCGCTATCGGTGGGTTGCTCTCTTCTGGTGTCTTCAAACGGAACGGACGCGCTGAATGACTGAATTGACGCCAACGTGAGTAGATGAAAAGCGCGAAAGCCCAGAACGAGGCGACGCGGCTCCTGCTGCAGCACAAACTGGTGGACGAAGTGCTTCGAGGCGACGTCACGACGGCGGTGCAGACGTATCGAGAGCAGATTCTGCCGCTTCAACTGGTCTGTTGGGTGGTTGCATTTGGTCAGAGTGTCCCAACTGATGACTGGTATTGTGCTTATTGTCGTGTGGTGCAGCCTGAAAGCCAATTGCGCGAGCTCTCGCTGCTACTGATGTGCTGCGACGACCAGGAAGTGGAACAAGTGGTGGCTTCGAGCAAGCTGCCATGGCGTCAAGACCAAGTGTTGCAGCAAATTGATCGACTGGTCAGCACGCAGGAGTCCATTCCGAGCGGAGAACTGCGTGTGAGCTCTGCCGATTTGTTCTTGCTCGGTGCGCTGCAGCATATCAAAGGGTTGATCGACGTGGCGCCATGTGTTGTTGTTTTGTGCTGTCGCTAGAGGCTTGTTTCGGATGCCGCTGATCCCACGAGTGCACTGAACGCGACTCGTTACAAGAGGAAAATGACCAAACAGATCAAGGAGGAGCGTCTGGACGTCGCGCTGCTGCACAAAGATGACGTCTGGGAGCTCGCTTTTGCGCCGAATGGCCAGTTGCTGGCGTCTTCATCTAAGGACAAAAGCATTTTTATATGGAAACTTACATCGCACACAAAGGTAACAGCACACGCTGATGCTTACGAAACGAAAGCAATGCAAGTCGTTGACTTCGAGATGCAACGAATTGCCGACAGAAACTTCGATTTGTGCGCGCGCTCAAGAGCTCCAAAGGCGCCGTACACTGCGTCTCCTGGAGTAGCGACAGCCAGCAACTGATTGCGTGCAGCGAGCAGAGTTGGATCCAGTTGTGGAACGTTCAGACGGGTGAATGCGAGCAAAAGTTTCACATCGAGACAGAGAACATCTCCAAAGTGCAGTTTCTTCCGGATGGTCAGCACTTTTTGTCTGCGAGCTCGGAAAAGTCACTTCTGCTTTGGGTGCGTCACTCTTTTGGACATGTCGATCGCATGCTGGTGATCTAATATGCTGGTGGGACGGTGCAACATGCCAGAGTTCGGACGGCACACTGGTTGATGGACTCACAAGCGACGACCAGCAAGCCATTGACGAGAGCCGCAATGGTTGCTCCAGCCACATCTTCCTGGACCTGGTCGTGGATGGGTTGCACTGGCGATGCTTTGTCTTGTGCTCGGACAAGCAGATCTGCACAGTGGAAGTCCAGTTGCAGGAGACGCAAAAACTGAGACTACGATCGTTCCTCAGGTGCCCCGTGGAGAGCATTTCAGCGATTCAAATCTCACCGAGTGGAAAGTTCCTGCTTGTAAACTTCATTGAGCAGGTTGTAACTCGCACCAAAGCAACGTTCGGGGACGTCGCAGCTCAATGACCATTCTGATTGTTCCCTTGGGTTGAAACAGCAAGAGATTGCGTGCTACGATACCGAATCGCGCGCATTGATTCGGCGATACAGCGGTCTAAAAGAACAGCGCTTCATTCTTCGACCGTGCTTTGCAGGGGAGGATGAGAGTCTGGTTGTCTGCGGTGGTGAAGGTATAGTACAGAGTGTTGTTGGATGAAGGATCAGTTGTCTGACGACTTGTTTTGGGTTGCTACTTGATGATTCTCACCAGATGGTCGAATTTTGGTGTGGGATCGATCAAGTGGCGAGCTCTTGCACTCTTTTGCGGGCCATGCAAGCATTGTGAACGTGATTGAGTGCCATCCGACCGATCTTGCCATTCTTGCGAGTGCGAGTGACGACGAATCAATTCGGCTGTGGCGACTTGGTGGTGCAGACGACGAGTAACGAGAAGTGCAGGGAGAGATTTTTGCTTTGAGTTGTTCAGTTGCCTGTTGGTGTGAAGAGAGAAGAGCTAATCAATGCGCAAAGCTGTTGACCACCAGTCATGTTTTGGCTTCAACTTCAACTTGTCGACCTGCACTCTTGCTGGAGTGATGGTCTCGTTGTTGCCTTTTTGGTTTGTGCTTGTATGCAGGGTTATTTCAGGTGCTGTTTGGGCCACCAAACCAACGCAAACAAACCGAAATGGAGGAAATGGAAGAAGACACCAAACTGTTGCTGGAGCGCGCTCGACGGTTGTGTCTGGAAGCCAGTGAAATTGCTCACACCAAGTTCTTCAGTGATGAAGATGCATCCTCAGACAAAGACTTTGTTGCTGCCGACAAGCCATCACCCGACCATTCTACATCCAAAAGCAGAGACGGAGACTTCAATAACTCGTCAAATGATCAACCGCAGAATGATGAGTCTCATTCGAAGAACGAAGAAACAGGGGCGGCGACGACAAAGCCCAAGCGAGCTGCGAAAAAGCCTGCAGCTGACTCTCCGCAAAAACCCAGTCGGCTGGAGGAAATACGGCGACAGCGACAAGAAGAAACAATTCGTCAAGCACAAGAACGAGCTGCCGCGCGAGTGGCTCGTACCACCGAGCTCGAACTCGCCCAAAGACAACAACAAGACCAAATGCGACTTGATCAGCAGCAGCAGTCTGCTCGAGCACTGGTAGAACGCGAGAAACAGGCACAGGAGGGTCGCTCCAAAGCCGAAGAACGTGTACGCAGACGACAGCAAGAACAAACTGAATCACCTGGGCTGAGTTCTCTCAGCCAGATATCCAAATCACAACGCAAACAGAAGAGAACACCAACGGAGAGACACTTGCAGCGGCATCCAAAGGATCTCGAACCTCTTGAACCCAGCCAAGCTGTCGACCCGGACGACTGTACGACTCACGAGCAGCAAGCGAAAGCAACAGATGAACCAACGGATAAGCAACGTGAATTGCGCAAAGCAACTCGAAAACGACTTGCGCGACTGAAACAGCTCGAGGAACAACAAGAACGGTGGCTCCAACTCGTCTGCTTACTGACACTCGGCGTCGTCTGACTTTGTTTTGTGTTCGTTGATGCCGGCGACATAGAGAAGAGCGCCAACACTTTGAACAGGGACTGGCCGAGTACACCACCAAACGCAAAGACATGGATCGGGTCGCCAAAGGACTCGAACCACTCGACAAGCGGCCGACCAAGAAGAAACCCCACAGACTCAAGGCTCCGCAACAAGAAGATGAGGAAGAAGCCGTGGCATCTGACCAGAAGAGCCCGAGTCATCACCACAAGCACCAGACGAAAGAGAGCAGAAAGGATCCAACGCATAGGGCTCATCAACAAGAATCGCAGGCAGATGCAGTACAAGAGCAAGAAGGAGGAGAAGAAGGAAAGAAGCAGTTTGATGGATCGAATGGCTTGCTACCAACCATTTCGGCGCGAAACCAACAAACCGGAGAATCGCAAAAGTCGAAGACCTCACGTTCAGCCAACGCGACCGAAGGCGAAGGTCCCGAGAGTCACAAAGACGACAAAACAAATGGGGAAGAAGAAACCAGAAGCAAAGACGTAGCGTCGCCATCAGGCGGGGTGACTCGTACCGCGAAGGTTGCAAAAGCACCGAAGTGGAAGCTTCCGCCAGTGCCGGTGGAACCCACCGACTCGTATCTGCACAAGGCTATCGTAAGTGTCAATTCAATGAACTCTCTCAACTCAGTGCAGGGACAATTGGCTCAACAGTCCTGTGGACTAGATTCCAAGTCAACCTCGCAACGGCTCCTACGTCTCCAAATTCAAACTGATCAAAGCCACAACTTCTTCCTCTGCTACTTCTTCGTCTAATTCTTCTTTGGGTTCGCGACTTGCCAACGCGACACGAGAACGAGCCGAGTGAGTGACGCCGCTAGTTGTTGGATGAAGAAGCATTTTTGGCTTATTCGTTCACTTCTGCTACTTGTGATGTCAAATCCAGCGAGCTCAGTCGAGTCGAATAGTGACCCGCTATGATAACTGTCGGGAATAACGCGAATTAGCTGATCAATTTACACCACACGCTGTGGCTCGCCAAAGCGGCTCTTGTTGCTCGCTATTGCTCCTGGACTCGGAGTAGCATCTTTGGGCTTTGCTCTGGTGGTTTTGGACCTCGAGTTTACACTACTCCCACCCGCACTTGTCTTGCCAGTCGTCGAATTGCTTTGGGCTTGTTGCGGACCACTGGCGGTGGTCAGTTTTTTCTTTTGACAAATGACTTTTTCGTAAAACCGCTGGGTGGCGCTTTTCATTTGACTGCGATTCTTGCTCTTGGTTTCTTGCTGCACCACTTGGGCCAGCAGCTCTTCTTTGCGTCGCTGGACGTCTCGTGCGTTGGCGTCCATGCGCTTCATAAAGTCGACGCCAAAGTCGCCCCAGGCTTGGGCCACACAAAAGGGAACGTGGCAGTTGGAGCATTTCTTCTTCTTCTCGTGGAATTCTGCATACGATTGTGCGTTGCCGCACTTTGGACAGTGCTTTTTGTCCAATTTGGTGGCGTACAAGCGCTCGCCACGGGTCGCCTCGATCTTTCTCCACCGATTCGCTTCAGCTGCTTCCATGCGTCCGAGGAAATCAAGCGTGCCACTGCTACTGCCACCACCACCACCACCACAAGAGGACTCGTCGTTGTCGTCTTCATGATGCTGTTGTTTGCGTTTGCTGCGCAATTGGAAGCGGCAATGGCGCGCTTCGTCGTCCGTGGCAAAGTCCCGTTTGGGAGAGGCGGAGCGAGGATTTGCGAGCGACTCGATGCGTTTCTACAACCAGTTGACAACATGTGCAACGGGTTCAGCCGTGTCAACTCAACCGGACAAAGAGCGAGAGAGTGAGCGAACAACTCACAGCAATGGTCGCTGGGATTCCGGTCCGTCGAGTGAATCCAACCAACACACAGATCAGGCAGTCGAGTGGACAAGTGAGTTGTCAAAGCCAGGTGCGCGGGAGACGTGAGAACTCACTCGGTGCCGTGGGGAACGTCGTGATCTTGAGGTGTCGGATGGCTTTGGGATCCTGTTGAATGGTTTCAAGCAGCGTCTTCTGGTAAATGGCCGGTTTTTGAACTCCCAGCAGCCTCTCTTCGATCTTGCCGGCAATGCGATGGACTTTGATTTCACTGCGGGAGATCGTACGGATCGCCAATCTCTCGGATTCCATCAACTCCAATAGCGATGAATGGCGTTGACGCTGGCGCTGGCCTTGGCGTTGACGTTGGCTCGGAACTGATGGTTGAGACTGCGACTGCGACTGCTCGTTGGTGGGTTGGGAGGTATCTCGATCACTTGCGTCTGGTGCCCTGGACGGCTTACTGACTCTTGATCGCGACCGTGGAGAACTGGCTGTGATGGTTTCCACCTTGGCGAACATCTCGGCCAGATCAGAGCCGTCGTCACTTGCTGCTTCATCGTCTTCTTCTTCTTCTTTTTCATTGTCCTCTTCGTCGGCGGCTTCCTGGGCTCCTGGTTGCTTCTCTTGCACTGCTTCATCGATTTCTCTTTCTTCTTCTTCTCCTTTTTCTCCTTCTTCTTGGCCTTGTTGCTCTTCGTCGTTGTACTGCTCAAAAGCTTCTGAGTCTGGATATCTGATGTCCGCTTCAAGTGGAAGTTGCGTTTGACAGTCAACGCCATGTTGCTCTGCTTCTTCTTCTTCTTCTTCGTCTTCTTCGTTGTCCTCGTCGTCTTGATATTGAAACATGCCGTTGCGCTCCGTTTCCTGCTTTGCCCAACTACCGGTGGAAGTAACTGACAGCAACAACAACAACAGCAAGAAAACCCCAATGGAGGCCTTCAAGCAACAGGTGGAAGACGCGTTGGAGGAACTGCTTCGCCAAGCAGACGCTCGAGTGAGCTGGCAAGTGGACGAACCGAAGCCAAAGACGGTGCCTTCTGCTTCCGTCTCGGCCAGAACCGATCTGGACACTGAAAGCAGAGTGCCAAAGGATCCATCCGTCGACATCGATCCAAGTGGTGCGACCATCGCCAACGCCAACGTGCAGGCCAGTAGTAACAAACTGTCGTCCGAGGAACCTGCCGAGCCATCGACTGGCGCTCCGTACACGTTTCTGCCTGGTGTTTACGACTCGATCGGCCCCGAAGCGACATTAGCGAACGGCTCTCCAGATGTCCAACAGATCAAAGGTGAAGAAGCGCCCGGAAGCAGCGTAGGAGCTGCAGCGACACTTCAAGCAGAGGAACTGCATCCTCAACAACAGTCCCAGCAACAACAGCAACTGGCGAGAAGGCTGAGTGTCATGGACCCCAAAGACGAAAAGTTGGTCTACCGATTGGTTTTGCACGGCGATAACACCTTCGAGTACCATTTCACCAACAGTCGACGCCCTGCGCTGGCGTCTCGTGCTATGGAGTACAGCGTTGAGATCCACGGTGACTGGCGCAAACCCGTCATGAACCGCACGCGACGAGGCGAATGCGACCAAAGCGTTCACTTGACCGCCAGGAAAATGCGTTTCCAACGGTGCTCCAACTTTGGTGAGTGGCCATTGAGTTGACTTCCGAGTCGTACGCATACGCGTGGAGTCAGAATAGGACTTGACATCCCGGTCAATTCAGATCCGACCAACCAGACCTGGAAGCTCTGTCTCAAAACACTGGTGCGCAATGGAAGCGACTGGGTGACGTTGGGCGACAGCGAGCGTGCCATTGAGGCCTTTACGATGGTGCTGCAGTCAGCTGGGGACGACACGCTGATCAGCGCTGGCGATCTCTCGCCTAGTCAGCTGCTAACCAACTCACTGGCGTGTCGTGTTCTGGCGGGGCTGACCAAGAAAGTGGGCAGCAAACTGGGCACTCCGCTGGACGTGATGACGGACAAATGGTTGCCTTCGCAAGGACTGAAGCTGTATCGCCGACAGGAGTCGTCCCGTCAGTTCAAAAAGTTCAACCCACTGCTCTGGTGAGTTGGAATTGACACTGACTAAGAGGACCAACGCCATCGCGAGGCAATTTCTAACGAGTGTACTATGTGGGGGAAACATGCCGGATTCATTGACTCTGGAATTAACAGTCTGGCAGCGAATCTGAAAAAGCGGCGATCTGACGCACTTTCAACAACGAACCAGCAGGTTTCCTCTGAATTGACACTTTCAGCGTAGAATGCACAAGAGTAGTCAATTTGCAGACTCCGATCAGATCTGAGGCTGTGCTCTTGGGGAATGGAGGGATGCATTTGGCTTTGTTTCATGGCAGCAGTCGTGAGTTGGCAAGATCCAGCAGAGAGGACGCCACTTGAACCACTTGGATGCGACAGAGACGGCCCTCCAGGCTTGTGCAGAGGGTCAACGTGCCCCAAATCCACTGAAGCGCGCTGAAAAAGTGTCAATTCCCACTCCATCAGTCATGTGATTCTGATTCTCTGAGCTGAAAGCCTCCTGAAGGATGTCAAATACCTGTTGGGCACACGCAGAATGCCTTCATAAGTCTGTTTGGACGCCTTTACAAATCGTAGCACGTCGAACTGGTTGGCGGAGGCGTTGACAGCGCCAAAGGCCACTTTCTGAAAGCTCTCGAGACCGAATTTCACGCGCGTGGCGTCCAAATTGCTCACGGAGCCCTTGTCAAACTCACTGGCCAGCACAGCAGCAGAGACAACAGGTCAGAGCTTGCGCAGTCCAGTCCCCTGTGGGCACAAAAGGCAGACTCACATGGCGATGCGTACGAAAGAGAACTCATGGGCGAGATGGAACTTGCGATGTGGCGTCGACTGCTCAGCCGATTCCACCACTTGAACGGCCATGTCGTTTCTGGTTCACAAGTCACTCGCTTATGTCCGAATTAGCGCAGCGCGCGCCGACTGAGTACTCTGAAAAAAGCACAAAACAGATCAGATCAACCCACCCACCAAACGCCAATCCGTTATGGGAGAAAACCAGCTTGTCCAAGTGCCACCAGTGCGCGGAGATGGCGACAGCCAGAGGCTCGAACGCAAGAGACGTCGTGTGGCTTTCCATGGCGCCGAGTACATCGAGTTCCAGGCAGAACTGCCGGCAGTGGTGCGCTTTTGTGGTCGCAAGCGCGTGCGCCGTCACGGCGATGGTTCCTGCCGCGTGGTGGTAACCAAAGACGACGAAAGTGTGCGTCTGGAGATGCATGCGCGTGGGCTTTTGGACCAATCCCACACCAACGCCAGCGACGTCGCCCCGGAAATGGACAAAGAGAAAGAGTTGCTGCAAGCGTACCAGCAAGAGATGGAAGCCGCCATCCGTGCCAAGGGTTTTGAGCCGCTCGGCAATTCACTCGCCGAGTTTCATGCGCAACTGCAGCTCATCGAGTGGTTACAGGCGCAAATGGACGTGTTGATGGACTATGATCAACAACATCAACAAGAGCCGACCACCGCCTCGTCGCCGCTGGATGACCTGGCGGCCAAGAGCACCAAGCAATTGCATTTGCTCAAGAAGGCGTTTGGCGGGTTTTTCAAGGACGAAGGATACGCGTTTGGACGCCGACTGCTGACCGTGGAACAGTTTCTGCAGTCGCTAGAACTCGACCAACTCGTGGAACAGGCGAAAGCTCGCAACGTGGTGCTGAGCGAAGACGAAATCCAGGAAATCGCGAACGTCAAAGTGTGCGAAAGCGAGCTCCTGGCGTCTCATCCGGCGCTGAATGGCAGGCTCTTGCGGCTGTTGAATCTGCACGAGCTGCGGCTGGAAGCCACCTGCCATCCGCTGGCGGAGACGGCGACGGTGACCAGCTCGTCGAAGGAGAACGGGGCTGCGCACGCAGCAGCGGACAAAGACAAGGATGAGAACTCCGTTAATACGCCAGCCAAGCCCGAGGAGAGCTCTAGTGGCAGGAAGACCAAGAAGCAATGGCTCATGATATTGCGAGTGAGTGACGTTGTACTCTCCTGTACTTTCTGTCTTGGACTAACGTTCTTGTTGCTTCAGCCTCTGGTGCGGGACGCAGTGCGTTCGGAGAAGCAGGAAGACAAGCACAAAGAGCTTCTTGTGCAAAAGCTGTCTCGTGAGTCTCCCATATTGATGGCGTGGATTTTTCTCTAGTGATACGACTGAGACGCTTGATTGCTCCACTGTTTTAGCGCTGGTGGAAGAAGAAATGACACAGATCAGTCGTCAACTGTTGCTGCGGGTGCTGTGTAACACCCTGCAATCGATCGATCCGACGCACATCGTGTCCAATGTCTCTACTCAAGACATTCCTGCGCTTGTGCGAGAACTTTTCGAGTGGTATCAAAAGGGAAAAGTGCTGCCTCCGCCATTGAAGATGGGCCATTGTAAGGAAGCCAATGGAACCAATGAGATGGCCAAGGTCAGTCATGGTACGCAAGAAAAAGAACAAGAACAAGCAGGAGAAAACGCCACGTGAGAAACATGGGACGAGGTTCAACCGTTTGTGTCACTCCTCATTTCTTCTTTGGCTTGGCCAAGAGAAAGAGGAAGAGACCGAGCATGATGACGATCGTGTGCCAAGTTGTGGGCGAAGACAGCGTGTTTCCCGTGGATCTGTCGGATCAAAAACTCGTGGGTCATCTCAAGGAGTGCATTAAGGCGAAGAAGCAGTATCGCTTCCCGGCAGACGGGTTGGATGTGTTTCTGGCCCAAACGAAGAAGCACACATGGCTCCGCGACGATCACCCGGATGCCACCGCGTTGATGGATGGCAATAGCAACGCCTTCAAGACGGCCGTAAGCAAGTACCTCACGGCCCAACGAAAGCTGCTGCCTGCGCGTCGCTTGCGATCGTATTTTGCCCACAAGAGCGCACGTCAAGACGCTATCGTCCACGTGTTGGTGTCGCCCGAGCGTGGATGGCGATGGCTGTCACGCAGACGGGAAGAACTGCAGCACAAACTGCTTGGGGAAGGAAGTGGTGGCGCGAGGAACACTGACTCGAACCAAGCCATGACGGAATCTGACTCCTCGGATTCAGAAGGAAAGAAGGGGTCTGTTGACGACACAGATGATCGCCCCAAGTTGATCCAGCCTGACGCTCAAACAAAAGAATCGAATGTGGTGACAATCCATGAAGCAGAATTGTCGGAATCTGCAGAGTGTGACTCATCTGAAACTTCTTCTGATGCCGAGTCGGACTCTTCTGTTGGCAATTGGTACATGATGGTCCAAAAGCAATAATCAACCACAGACAAACGACCACGGGACTTAACAGGAGAAAATCTATTTGTTTCAAGCGCATGGGTCCTTTGTTATTGAGAGTGGTGGGTCACTTTGGACTTCAACACCAATCTCACTTGACTTTGGTTCACCACTTGAGGAATGAGTTCTTGGTCGAGTTTACAGTACATGAGACTCTGTTGACATAACTGCTGCAGCACCAGTTTACTGTCCTTCAACGTGGCGTTCGGAGCGAGGAGATCATTGGCGAGGACCACGTCTGTTCCCTGCGACAATCGATTGTGGATCTCGACGAGCACTCGCTCCCGAAAGCACCTGTCCAGCAGCACTCGTGATACATCCAGTCTCTTCAAGTCCCAGCCGCTTTCCGGTTTTTGCTCATCTTGGGTTTCTTGCTCCATTTCTTCTTCTTCATTCTCCTCCAAGAACCTGACGACTGGCTCCCCACTGGCTGAATCATTGTTCTCATGGCTGCGGATGGGCTGCTTGGAGTGCTTTTGCAGCGAATGGCGCAGAATGTCGGCCATCGGCCGAAGCGTCACGTCATTCAGAGCCTTTCTCGTGCTTTCCGCTTCTTCCTCTCTCGCGTGCCGACGATACACTTGTTGGATCTGAGCCACCGTTTTCAACAATTGGAGCGGTTCCTCGATTGGGTTTACAGACACATCGAGGCTGAACGAGGAAGCCGTTGAAGGAGCAGCTTGCATTGGACTCTGGTCGGTTTCATTTTCACTCGGTTGGGCAAATGGAAACTGAGTGAATCTGTCAGGTTGTTGCTGTTGTTGACTGCTTAGCCATCCTTTCAAAAGCAGCTTTTTCTGATACCGAGGCGCGTGCAGCACTTGAGTTAACACGGTCTTGTCTTTCATTTGTTGGTTGCTTTGTGATGCATGCAATGGTGAAACTTGAAGTGGTCGTACCATCACTCTGTGTGACACACCATTGCCACATCACGTGGGCTGTCAAAAGATGCGTAGCGAGAGCAAAGGAAAGGCAAAGACAAAGCACTCGACCAAAGAGGAGTCTTCAGGTCGAATCCAACCATCGGCCGCAACAACAACAGCAACAGCATCAGTAAGAGCCCTGAAATTAGATGAGAAACAAGTCGACCAAGCCACCCGATCAATCACATCCTCGTCACTCTGGAAACGTGGGAAAACCGGCACAGATGGATGTCGCGTTAAAGGCAAAGTGAAAGGGCAAGAAGCGACCAATCGCGCGGTTCGAGAAGAAATGGAGCGAATTCAACTGGCTTACGATCGCCAGAAAGAAGAAATTGTGGCTCTGCGTGCGCTTGTCAAGAGCATTCAGCAAGAATCTATCACGCTGGGTCCTTCCCAGTCTCGTCATCCCCTACTACAAAGGGACACGTACCATTTGTCAGAGGAACATGGTGCATTGGTCACCACCACCAACATCAGCAACAATGCGAAACGAGGCGGCGAGTTCTTTCGCATCGAGTGCCAGCTGCTCAAAGTGCAACAGGAGTGCGATCATACCAAGGCCCAGCTGAAACAAATGAGTGATAAATGCGAGCGATTACAGCAACTCGTAGCCACCGACCTGCCTCGCCAAAGGCTTTTGACAATCAAATATCAGACTGAATTGGAAGGCACACGTCTGCAGTTGGAGGAAGAGCGAAACGAGAACGAAAAACTGAGGCGGCAAGTAGCCTTCTACAAAGCCAGAAGTCACGAACCGATTCGAATCATGGATCTCATGCTCATTGAGCCACAGCAACAGCAGCAACTCGCTTTTGATTGCTTAATACCTGATGGCCCACCTTTGGCAGCAAACAACACACAATAGCAATCGAACTTAAACGGATGATAGATTGGGTGTCACGACATTTGTGCAACGTTCGCACAACATTCATTCGTAGGTTCGACTCTCCACAATCACAGAATGGATGCCAATGCCGCGGCAGTCGCCGCTGCCGCTGCTGCAAGTGCTACCAAGAACGACAACAACAACAAGAACAGTCCTCCTCTGCACTCTGTGACCAGTTCCTTGCGTTCATGCCTGGATGGTATGCTTCCAGACGATCTGCGCAACGATCCCAAGGCGTTCCAAGCGCACGGTGAGGGATATTTTGATTGCCGTATGGAGTAATTCTGTCAACTTAGTGTTCGTTTCGTTTTGTGTGGATAATCGTGCTTCAACAGTGACACAGCACAAGAACAACATGCAGAGTGAAAAGAACTCATGGCGCTTTGGACTGAACTACCTGTTTGAGACACTGCGCCAGCACAAGGAATGGTTTGCGCGCAATCAGCAGTTTGTGCAACTCACAAGAGACTCGAAAAAGCTGCAGACCCATGTCTCGACCATCCGATCTACGTAAGTGTCTTTTGGATTGGTTAGTGACATGCACCAAGTTGACACGGCAACTGACAGCATCGATGTGGTGTCGACGAAACCAGGCTATCCGAATCAGTGAGCAAGTTGGAGCTGGAAGCGGGGCTTCGTGAGGCCGAGTTGGAGGGCCGCGTGGGCTCCTACCGCGTCATGTTTGAGGTCACCAAGATCGTCTCCAAGCTCAGTCGACCGCTCGTCAAACTGCAAATCCTCAAGCCCAGCGACAGCTCGTTGTCCATTTACTGCGACACGTTTGTGCTGGACATCATCCTCACGGGCGGCGATGTGAGGAGTTCTGGCTGTCAGCAGATGCATAGCTGGAAGGGGCTGACCAACGCAAGTGATGGCTTGATGACAGGGCAAAGTGGAGTCGGCGACACTCATGACGGTTGAGAAAGACCAGTCCAAGCAGTATCCGGACCGAGACGAAGATCTGCTCAAGGCCCTACGGCTGCTGGCCGATGGGAAGAGCGCTCTGTTCATCGAGAAACTAGATCGTCTCATCAACCGCGCGGAACTGGCCGTCAAACACCCTACCAGTGCGTTTCAGTTAACAATCGCCGGGAGGAAAAAGAGATTGAATTGACGAATTGTTTGCCGTTGTGCAGTGAACTTTGAAGAGATTGAAGACGACATTTACAGCAAACTGCAAGTCGCGTGTCAAGAACAAGTGAGCGCTTCGTTTTGCATTCAGTTGACACCGAGCTCCATTCAGTTGACTGATGGTGGAGAATTCCATGTGCGCAGCGCTGCTGGAGTGTACGTCGAGGCGTTGAAGGCATTTTGATTCATTTCCAAAACGCGTTGCACTGCTCACCGATCGCCGACCGGCCAAAAAAGAAGCAAAAGACGGAGGACACATCGTCTTCTGCTTCGTCCGCGTCCGCTGCCATAGCTGCCAGCGCTGCTCTCAACCAGGAGGTTGCCGCTCAGCAGCAACAGCAACAGAAGCAGCAAAACCAGCCACAAGATCACACTAAAGAGCATCTCAAGCGACATCGGAATGGCGTGAGTGACTCGGAAGATGAAGAAGCTGCGGCGGCTTCGTCAGCATCTCCGACCGCATCGTCTGCGGCCGCTTCTGCGTCTTCCTCGTCGTCGACGCTGGCAGATGGCGAATGGTCCGCAAGTATCGGATTCATCGAGTGGCGAAACGAGGTCTCACTACACTTTGTAGCAGACCAGACGCCATTGGTGATGGCGGGAGTTCAGGCGCGCCGACTGGCTCTGACGATGCTCAAGAACGGAGCAGCCGCGTTGCCTGGAGCTGTTGATCGTCAGGAAGAAGAGCGGCTGTTCAACCAGTTCGTGAGCTGGCGAGTCAGTGGACCAAGTGGCACTGCCCAAAGCATGACCGCGGCCACAGGGGGTGGTCCAGGTGGTGCTCCCCATACAAGTGGCAGTAGCCACCACATGCATGGGCACCACCATGGTCATGGTCATGGCTCTTCCAACAGCAGCAATCGCCGCGTCGATGCCGCCAAAGCCAAAGCCATTCTGCCCAAACGCAAATTCTCCCACAATCACAGCGTTTGCTCGGTGCTGCCGACGTCGTCAAATGTCGCGATGGTGCTGGACTTTTCTCTGACGACTAAAGAGATCTCTGGAGGACTTCAATTACACTCGTTCCCGATGCCTCTGGTGAACGTGTCGGCGGCGTCACTCACCAGCGTGCTCAAGATTTGTGGTCACAGTCTGTTCTTCCATTCGGTTCTGCTCAGCGCATTCTGTCGCGCGCATGGCATCTTTGGCAAGCGGTTGAGTGGTGAAATGGCCCAGGAAGCTGCTCAGGGTGAGTGTGTCGGTGCAGTAAGGGGAAAGCGTCGCTGACTGACTGTCTTGCTGTGCTGTGTCTGTGTGGCGATGAACCAGTCGCAATCCAGGTGGACGTGGCCGCACCCGAAAGGATCACGTTGAAGCTGGTCGAGTTGACGATCCCAGAGATGCCCAGGAAGAGAGTCACCCTGTTGATCGAATTGCTGACGAAAATGGACTGCTCAATCGAGTTAAAAGTGAAGCCACTCAAAGAAGATGCGACCCAAGCGCAAACTGATCCGACAGCCGATGTGACCATGACGTCAGACAACAATTCGACCGAAGATGCTCTGCCGTTTGAGCAAGTGCCGGTGGATTATCTCAAGCAATTGGGCGATCGGTGCCACTCGGTTCCATTGGTAACCTACTACTTGGTGAAGAAGCTCTTTGCCAGTCAATTTGCACCCAATGCGATAGTCAACGGCGCCGGTGAAAGTGGCTCCGCCGTTGAGAGTTCCAGTGCAAGTGCTGGTGGAGTCGCGGCAGGAGCAAATGCTGGTGCCACCGGAGAAAACTGCAACGGCATCGCAGCGTTGGCGGATGAAGAAGAAGAACACGACGAACTGGCGCACTCAATGAAAGTCGAAGGCGAGTCGATGCTTCTGGACGACATGATGTTTTAGATATTGCAACATGCTTTGTGGCACGTTCTGTCTTGCTCGTTCGCTCTTGCTGTCTATTGTCGACTCGGGGACCCACCAGAGTTGTCATCGTCTTCCAGCGGCATCGTTCGTCTACAAAACCCATTGGCAGCACCATCGCCAAGTGCGCATTAGCACAAACAACTAGCGCCAGCGCTGCATAAATGGAACAGACACCTCTGCGCCACGACCGCATTTGGGATCTTGAAGACGGGACTGGCTCGAGATGCCTTTTCATTCGCTTGTAGACGCTCTGGAAGCCCACTGAGCACTTCGGGGTCTGCTTGATAGACGTGGCCATCCACTCCCAGCAGAAACCTACAGAGCACAACACCACCCATGAGAGCAAGTCGGCAACAGTCCAGAGCTGTTCGTACCCTTCGCTTTGGCTCTCGCCAAGTGGTCGACTGCCATTGAGGTTCGACCCACTTCCACTGCCTCCGCCACCGCCACCAGCGTTTCCGGACGGTCGTAAAGAGACTTTTTCGCTTCCCATCTGAAAGCCGCCGCCATACACCGGAGTGAGCTGAAACACACTGCGCGGCGCAGGCGGGTTGTTGCTCTCATTGTGTTTATGGTCCGCGGCACAGCGGAGATTGCTGTTGCAGGACAAGCACTTCTCTCGAGTGTCGAGACTGGACATCCCGCGAGTTAGCAACTCCGTTGTCTATCCAGCAGAAGTCCACACTGGAGTACCTGGGTAGTTGACCGCCACGCTTGACATATGGCAGCACTCCTTTGGAAAGCAGCGCACTCTCGGGCTCACTGAGCGTTCGTTGCGCTTGTTGAATCGACGCATTCATGCTTTGAAGCAACCAAATGACAAGAGTTTTAACAGCTGATGTGAACGGCTGCATCGTTCTCTGCGTGCAGTTTTTTGTGTACCTCTCCGAGAGGGCCTTGAGCAACGCCACCATTTCGTCTTTGTCTGCCTTGCTCTTGAGCGCCGAAAACACCTCTTCACGGTTCATCTTGAGATCGATGAAAGAGCGCAAGTTCTCCACTTGTTGGCGCACGCGAGAGTCGTACAGCACTTGCTCTTTGACTTCGAGAAGCTCTCTAGAATGTTATCAAGCGATCAATAAGCCTGGTGGATCGAGCCACCAAAACCACTTGCTCCCAAGCAGCAACAACGGCAACGAGATCACACTTTTTGTCGGCCTTGTTCTCGCTCAAATGGGTCACCAGCTGTTGCAATTGAGTGCACACGCGCTTGAACTCATCCTGTCAAATCAGGCACGAGACCAACGCCACCTGTGAGCATGAGGCCATGAAAGCAATCCAAGATCGAACGGAACAAAACGAAACCTCTTCTCCGATGACCGAAGCCAACGCCTTGTCCAATTGGTTGCATATCTCTTCATATTTGGACTCAATTGACTCATCGACCTTGGCGCGATCTGCTTTTTCCAGTAACATGCGCTGCACATCTTCGACGGCGCTCGTATTGTCGTCCAGCGTGCGACGCGTCTCTAGCATCATTTCCTGCACGTTCTTGCCCTGTCTAATAAGCTTTTCGGTGCAATCTCGAATGGCTTCTTCTTTCTTTTTGTTGTCTTTCTCGTTGCTCTCCATCCACATTTGCAGCGAGATCTGGCCGTGGAGAATATGGTCCGAGTTTAGAAACAACTCTTTCTCTTCGTTCTCGATGCGCTCTTGGAGCTTTTCTGCAAATGCTTTGGTCGTAAGCTGCTGCTGCTGCAGGCCATTGACGTTTTGCACGATTTGGGTTGCAAACGTCTCGAAATGCGTGTGGTTCTCGACCACTCTCTTCTGCACCGTCTCGATCTCTGCGTGGTTTGCCTGTGCCCAGGCAACAGCGTCAAACAAGCAGAAGACGTAGATTAGTACCATGATTCCTTAGCCATCACTGTTTTCCTCTGTTCCTGTCTCGCTCTTGTCGGGCACACACAAAGCCCACCTTGATGTCTTGTTCAATGGTGTCGAGCGACTTGAGCTGCTGCTCGTGGGTGCCTTGCACGATCGCGAGCTCCGTGACGCGCGCATTGGTCTCTTCAATGTTTCCCTGCAACGAAAGCACTTTGGCACTGACGCGTTCTGCCTGGCGCTGGGAATTCTTGGCCTCGAGCTCCACTTCACCGAGTTTGACCCGCAAGCGATCGAATTCATCCGTGATGAAGCGCATCGCGTACGTCTGCATGCGCAGCGCCTTGATCAGCACTTTCTTGGACACATGGGGCTTTTCCAGCGTGGTCTTGCCGTCCAGCTCAAGGCTAAGCTTCTGCCAGCTCTCCGGGGTGCCCAGTCCGGCGTCGGCCGCCGCCGACAACATCATATCCACTTCGTTGCGCTGCATGCCCACCAAGTTGCTTGATCAGCTGTTGGGTTTCCGTTTCATGGCACCACAACAGCCAATCACGGCGCTGAAACGCCGCACTTTACTGAGTTATCCGCCAAAGTACGATCGGATACTACTACAGCAGCGAGAATGGATGCTTCTGCTGCCTCAGCCGCGATGTCGTCATCCAAGAAGACCGGACGGCCAGTGCATCCGGTTTGGTCCCATTTCCAGCGCGGAGAGAAGCGCAATCGGTTCCATTACCATGCATTCTGCATTTACTGCATCGAACGGTACGGCGCCGACCACGTGCCGTCCATTCGCGGCGTCTCGAGCGACATGTTGCGCCATTTGGAGTCGTGTGCCCAGTGTCCGCGCAAAGTGTTGGAGGAACTCAAAGAAATCTGCGGCCAACGCGAAGCCCAGCGCTACGATCGCTTTCTTAAACGCAAGAGAGAAAGCGAGTTGCGCGCCGATGAGACCGTCAAACAAACCACCGGAACTGTGTTGTCGTCGGCAGCAGCAGCGGCCGCGGTGATGGCGGTGGCTCGTCAGGGCCCTCTGGCGTCGCTTGGTGCTGCTCCACCACCACTACTTGGAACGCCTGGCATCACCAGAGATCTGCAGCAGCCAGCGACCCCTTCGCTTGCCATTCCGGCGGCGACTGTGAACGCCACACAACTATCGAATGCCGCAGACCAAGCGCAAACGGCGATCCCGACAGATGAAAGCAATGAACTCCCTGCAATCGCACCAGCCGGACCAGGGGATGACGGTACTGTAGCTTCCAGCCATCCATTACCGTTGCCTGCTTCATCACTGGTGGAAACCTCGCGACAGCAAGAAGAACCAGACGAAGAAGAACTCAAACTGGGGGTCGTGAAGACGCTGATGACGTCTGGAATCCCATTTCCCAACTTAAAGAACCCGCATCTGCAGGCACTTTTGGGGCTTTTGAACTCTGGATGGACTCCGCAATTGCTTCTGAGTGTCTGTGACGAGCAATTTCTGCAGCAAAGTGTGCAAAAACTCGGGGCATCGCAACTCACTCGCATCAAAGAAGGAATGCTCAACTCCACCATCAAAGGCGGGCTCACGCTGAGCATTAGTTGCTGGCGAAACTTGTTCCACCACCACTTGGTGTCGTTCAATTTGGTCAATTCGAATGGCGACGCTGCCGCCATCTCTGTTGTTGATATGGGTACCATGCAGTACAACGTGAGTGAACTGGAGGCGCAACTTGGGCAAGTACTCGAGGGTCTGAAGCAGCAAAATATCAATGTGATTGGAATCGTGGCCGACCGCAGTGTCATCCTTCAAGCTGCGCGAAATGTGGCACTTAAAACACACCGTTCGTTGGTTGTGGTCCCTTGCATTGCTCGTCATCTGAGTGATCTCGCAGGTCTTGTGGCCACGCATGAGTCGTGTGCAACCGCCGTTGGCGACGCCATTGAGCTTGCCTCATACTTTTGGAACAAAAGATTTCTCCGCGAGCTGCAAGAGCTTGTAGGTGATGAGGTCACCGCACCAGTGTGCATGGAATATGCGTCGCGACTCAGCTGGATTTCGTTTGTAGAGTGTATCGAGAGTCTCCTTCGATACGAGAATGCCATCACGCTGATGGTGATTATGTCCAAGAGTGGCGCTACAAATGACTCGGTGGACCAAGGCAAACAAGAGGAAACTTGGATACCCTGTAAAGATTTTGTGCAATTGGTGGAACGGTCTACAACCTGGGACGGCATCCATCGCTTGCGAAGGCTTTTGGCACCGATTTCAGAGACGTATCATGTGCTCAATCAGCGCAAGAGAAACTCTACCTCGTCAGCGGTGAACACTCATGGAGTAACGCTTGCGCACGTGATGTACCAGCTCGGTCGCATGGACTTGAGCTATCGTCAGTGTCTAGAAACCGCCCCGTTTGGCTCACCGGATGTGCACGTGGCTCAGTTACTGCTGGATGCGATTAACGCTGCATGGCAGCAATACGATTTTGAGCCGATGCTACTAGCATATGCCTTCAACTTCCATTTTGATACCGGTTTGCTCAACACCGATATGTTTCCGGAGCAACTTGGGTGGTCAAACGTGGCGCAGATCTTCAAGAAAACCTATGAGACCTGGTTTGAAGGCGAGATCCCCTCAGATGATAGAGTGCATCAACTTGTGGCATCGTATGGCGCTCGACAGTTTCCGTTTGATCGTAGTACCACGGGTGATTACCTGGATGTGTCCTCGTTTTACTCGTTTGTGTCAGATTCCCATGCCGAGATGTGTGCGCTATGCTGTCGATTGTATGGCATTGCGTTGACCAGCGCCAATCTGGCTCGAGTGTTGCGTGGCGGCATCGGCTTTGTTTCTCAGGTTGCGGAGACGACGTATGACGCCGAGATGGCTTTGTCACTTCTGCATGTCGGCTTTGCGAGTTCTCCGAAGCATCATCTCAAATCGATGCTGCTGGATGCATATCGGGAAGCCAGTCACAACGATGATTGCTGCGTGGATCCCGTTAGAACCATGAATGTCATGACGTCCTTGTCTCACATGAACGAAAGCAGCTTGTCCGAGATGTTTGTGGAGCCTCAGGAGTTAGTGTCCACTCGTGAGGAATGGGAGGAGTTTTGCGGAGACTGGAGAGACGCAGTGGACGAAACACTGGTCAAATCTGATGGCGATGGGAGGAGTTCTGTTATCGCTTTGGGGCAGTTGTTTACAAGTGATCTGCCAAGTCTGCTTGCACAATAGTTGAGACACGTGATACAATGATTGGGCAAGATATGGTCAAAGATGTATTATAAATCATCTTCTTAGGAAGTGTACGCTGGAAGACGATCAGGTGGAAGGAAACTGCAACAGCCAGCACGATAACTCTTGACGTGGGTCGCCATCTGCGCCGTCGCG
>JAMFLO010000025.1:0-181086 GCA_027475765.1 Paralagenidium karlingii
CGTGGTGGGAGGAGCCTGGGTTGGTGGCTTCTGGGTCGGAGGTGCCTGCGTGGGTGGAGTTGGCTTCGTGGTTGGTGGAGCCGTGGTGGGAGGAGCCTGGGTTGGTGGCTTCTGGGTTGGAGGTGCCTGCGTGGGTGGAGTTGGCTTCGTGGTTGGTGGAGCCGTGGTGGGAGGAGCCTGGGTCGGTGGCTTCTGGGTCGGAGGTGCCTGCGTGGGTGGAGTTGGCTTCGTGGTTGGTGGAGCCGTGGTGGGAGGAGCCTGGGTCGGTGGCTTCTGGGTTGGAGGTGCCTGCGTGGGTGGAGTTGGCTTCGTGGTTGGTGGAGCCGTGGTGGGAGGAGCCTGGGTTGGTGGCTTCTGGGTCGGAGGTGCCTGCGTGGGTGGAGTTGGCTTCGTGGTTGGTGGAGCCGTGGTGGGAGGAGCCTGCGTTGGAGGTAACTGAGTGGGTGGAGCGGGCTTGGTAGTCACCGGCGGAGTTGTGACTGGAGCAGTCGTTGCTGGAGTCGTAGTGGGAGGAGCTTGAGTAGTTGGTGGGGATTGAGTTGGAGGAGCCTGAGTTGGAGGCAATGGCTTGCCAGGAGTCGTGCCTTGTTCCACGGATTGGTCGGCAGCAGCCAAGGCGATCGTGCCGAAGAGCACGCACGTGGCAATCACTCGCTTGATGTTCATCGCCTTTGCTGAGTATCTGACTCTGGTCTTCTTCGGATTCTTCTTCTTGTCGCTCTCAAAGCCAAATAGAAAGTGAGAGATGCTGTACTCTGCCTTCTTTCTTTCTCTTCCTTGGCTGACTGGATTTGGTGGGTGGGAGTTGGTTGCAACCAATGGCTTGATTGGAGTGGTTGAAGTGTGTTAGGAACTGCACCACGCGTCCAAGTTGACCTGCGAGACGGACAATTCTTTGAGAGATTGACTTGCCGCTCTCCTTGTCTCTTTCCTTGCGTGGCGCACAATGCAACCCACTAAAGTGGCCCATCTCGCAGGTGAAAATTTCCTGACTTTTTTGGTACTTTGTCGCAGTCTGTTCGAGGTTTGCTATGGGAACAACATCAACCACGAGTAAGGAAACAAAGGATGAACGATACCTACCATGCCCACTTGGTAGCAGCCAAGCCCATCTTCCGATCGCCCAACTCATCACAAGTAGCTGACATGTAGCTGTCGCTCTGGAGTTTCCGCAATTCCGCCGATACAGAAGAACCTGTCCATGGTGGGCGCACGCAGCAAGATCTTTCGTTTTCGCAGGTTATTGGATTTCACCCTTCCACTATTCACAAGGTAAATGACAAATGTGGGTACCCTTCTGATGCTTTCGCTAAGATTGGGCCAAATGTGGGCCTTATTTCTTCCGCGCTTCTATAGGCCCTCGCCTTTTTTCAGGGTACCCACATTTGATCATCCCATTTTTGGCGAAAGCATCAGGAAGGTACCCACATTTGTCATATGCCAGATTTTCTGTAGCCCCAGATCAATCCAGTGACAAAGTACAGTACCTATAGAAAATGCGTGGTGTATACAGTACCACTAGTGCGTATGAGAAGAACGCCAATCTCTTGCCAAGCGACCGTTCTAGCTGGAGATACTACTAGTGAGACTCAAATTGACATCCCGAAACAGTCGGACGCCGGCGTCAGCGCATCACGCCGCTCCAATCGCTCGATGCGAAGCGCGTTAGACCAACTTTGGCTCAAAAGGAGATCTGGGAATACAATCAAGCTCGCAAGGGCATCCAACAGACCGCCATTGTGGAATGGGCAACCATCCACTTCGGATTCCCCAAATTCATCTCCACTTCGGTCATCAGCTGCATCGTTGTCACCGAGGAAGGGACCTTTGACAGCCCACACACAACCGATGAGAGCGTGCGAAAGAAACGCTTGACGGTAAAATGCTTGTCATCGCAGCATTAAAGCGACATTTTCGTAAAGCCCAGATGAGCCATTTGTTGAACCCTGAAGATGCCAGCGAGAAAAAACCTCGGAATCTACCCTATTTGCCACAATTGAACTAAGAATCCAGTCCACTATCGGGGCGGAATTGTTCACAACACTATACACCCTTGCGCGCAGGTACTGAGTCAATACTTCGATTGCTTCTTTCATTCTTTTTTTGGTCATTGCTTGTTCTTACCAAACCAAAACAAACGAAAACAACGAAAAGCAAACAAAACACATTGCTTCTTACGACGTCCCCTTCATCTTTCCCTTCCTGAATTGGGGGCAGGACACGCAATCAGATCAACATAGAATCCGCTCACTTAAACCGGTGTCATAAGAATTGCTTCATCCTTGGACGGCGAAATGTCCACAAGCTCGGTCGACTGACGATTGCGACGCTTGTTCACCAACATCACAGCACCAATGGCAACAACTGCTGCTCCAAAGGCACAACCTCCGATCAGGAAAGCAGGATTACCCGACGATTTTGAATCTGGTTCATCTGCACTTAAGGTATTTGCATAGAGATTGGTGGGCTTCCCAGGATTTTGTGATGGTGGAGCCTGAGTTGGAGGACCTTGAGTGGGTGGAGCCTGAGTTGGAGGACCTTGAGTGGGTGGAGCCTGAGTTGGAGGACTTTGAGTGGGTGGAGCCTGGGTTGGCGGAGATTGGGTGGGTGGAGCCTGGGTTGGAGGAGCTTGGGTGGGTGGAGCCTGCGTTGGAGGAGCTTGGGTGGGTGGAGCCTGCGTTGGAGGAGCTTGGGTGGGTGGAGCCTGCGTTGGAGGAGCTTGGGTGGGTGGAGCCTGGGTTGGCGGAGATTGGGTGGGTGGAGCCTGCGTTGGAGGAGCTTGGGTCGGAGGAGCCTGTGTTGGCGGTGGAGTGGGCTTCTGGGTTGGAGGAGCAGTAGTTGGGGAAGGAGTCGGTTTCTGGGTTGGCGGAGCCTGGGTTGGAGGAGATTGAGTTGTTGGTGCTGGAGTTGGCTTTTGGGTTGGTGGAGCCTGAGTCGTGGGGGCAGGATTTGGCTTTTGAGTTGGCGGAACTTGCGTCGATGGAGCAGGAGTAGGTT
The DNA here is from genome assembly GCA_027475765.1 of Paralagenidium karlingii. Lineage (NCBI taxonomy): Eukaryota > Oomycota > Peronosporomycetes > Paralagenidium > Paralagenidium karlingii. The sequence continues at coordinate 2,998 of JAMFLO010000025.1, forward strand.
TTTGGGTGGGTGGAGCAGGTGTTGATGGTGCAGGCGTCGGTTGACCAGGGAAAACGCATCCCCACGCGCCGGTGTAGATCTTTTGGCACACAGCATCCACTGGAGCGACGCACTTGCCCGCATCAATGTAACTCTTCAGAGTCTTCAAACAATCGGCAACAGCAACATCACCCTTTCTGGGGCAGTTGTCTCCTGCAGCTTTGTCCCCAGAACCACTGCAAATCGGGCCTTTAATGCAGTATGTGGCATCACGCTCGACACTGACATTAATGCAGTCTTTTGGCTGCGGCAACGGAGGGCACGTAGTGGGGGCTGGGGTTGGGGGCGCAGCGGTGGTTGGAGCAGGAGTGGGAGGAACAGCACCGCTTGGTGCAGGGGTTGGCTTTCCAGTTGTTGGTTGAGGAAGGGTTGGGCAAGGAGTGGTCGGAGCTGGAGTAGGAGCAGGAGTAGTGGGTTGCGGAAGTGTTGGGCAAGGGGTTGTTGGTTGAGGCAAAGTCGGGCAGGGAGTTGTAGGAGCAGGCGTCGGAGGAGGAGTTGGTTTCTGAGTTGGTGGTGCGGTTGTTGGAGCCGGGGTTGGTGGAGGGGTCGGCTTCTGAGTTGGTGGAGCCTGGGTTGGTGGAGCCTGAGTGGGTGGAGCCTGAGTGGGTGGCTTCTGAGTTGGTGGAGCCTGAGTTGGTGGAGCCTGAGTTGGTGGAGCCTGAGTTGGTGGAGCCTGAGTTGGTGGAGCCTGAGTGGGTGGAGCCTGAGTGGGTGGAGCCTGAGTTGGTGGCTTTTGGGTTGGTGGAGGGGTCGGCTTCTGAGTTGGTGGAGCCTGAGTTGGTGGAGCCTGAGTTGGTGGCTTTTGGGTTGGTGGAGGGGTCGGCTTCTGAGTTGGTGGAGCCTGGGTTGGAGGGGCCTGGGTTGGCGGAGGGGTCGGCTTCTGAGTTGGTGGAGCCTGGGTTGGTGGCTTCTGGGTTGGCGGGGCCTGGGTTGGTGGAGCCTGAGTTGGGGGTGGAGTTGGCTTTTGTGTCGGCTTCTGGGTAGGGGGTGCTTGAGTAGGGGGAGCCTGGGTCGGTGGCTTTTGAGTTGGTGGTGGTGTTGGCTTCTGAGTAGGCTTCTGAGTTGGAGGCACCTGGGTAGGTGGTGCTTGGGTTGGAGGAGGAGTTGGTTTTTGGGTTGGTGGTGGCTCAGTAGGTTTTTGAGTGGGCTTCTGAGTGGGAGGAGCTTGAGTTGGCGGTGCCTGAGTTGGTGGCATTTGCGTCGGCGGCATTTGCGTTGGCGGCGCTTGAGTCGGCACACCATTTGGATCGCCGCCCGCAGCCAGTGCGAACGACCCAACCAGCATAGAAATCGCTAGCACTCTCGCGATCTTCATCTTCGTTCTTGATCGTCTCGGTTTTCTACCTCACAGCGATTTTGGTCGAGGAAGTAAGGTTGTGATCTGGCAAGCAGATTGAGGAATGAGTCTCGAGAAGAAGCAGCAGCAAGAGCCAGCAGGCACGCTCGCTCACCGTCGCTTTGAGTACGGTAACTCCTAGATGGGCCATAGAACAGCCATCTTTCCTTTCAAAAAATTCGAGTTTTCTTTTTCTTGTGCTGCTTGCAGAAAGTCAGACTCACGCCAGATTCGAACAAGAGACAAGCTAAAGCAAAAGGAAACGATCATACCGTACCCAGCACATGAGGGAGTCAACCGACCTTTCATGATACCGTACAGCTTGACGAGTGGCTCCAGAAAAGAAATGTATGGAAAGAAACCAGCAAGTCGTGTACGGTTTCTTCTTTTCAGTCTGGACATCACGCAGGGCATTTGTGGTTTTCTAGATCTCGCGGTTGAAAGATCAAGATCCAGCCACATCAAAACCAGAGCAATTTTTACATGTGCAGCCAAATAATGAAATGAATAGAAACGAATCGCGAGCCCCCAGTGAATATCCACAGCATATCATGAAGTACATGCTACACAATCAAGACTTTTTTCAGAGAAGCAATCACATTAAAGCTTGACTGACTGTCTTATCGAACCTACTGCTTCTTCTCGCAATCTTTCTGTCGTACAGTATCCTCCGCTATCAAAGCGTGACACCTTATTGAAGTTGGAGTGGTGCGAAAAATTTAGAAGTCTGGAAGAGGTTAGGTCTACAGGGTTGTTTGGATACTAGTACAGTATTTGGGTGGGTAGAGTTGAAGCCCAAACGTGTTGCTGCGGCCGAATGCGCTGAACTGCGGTGCTACAGTACCCATCCACAGCAACCACTGGTTGTTGTGGACCGTTCCTTTCCACTTGAATCTTCAGTCCATTTGGATCTGGATCCTGCTCATCCGCAAGATCCTTTTGCCAACAGGTCCTTTTGCCAACGGATCTTGTGCAAGATGATCCCCGCAGCCATTGTCGCGCTTGTATGTACCACAGTTGGCGTACAACTCGGATTTCTTTACTGTCGGGCCAGGAGTGCAGTCGATCTTTGACGAAAAGAAAAGCGGGGAGGTCAACAGAACCTTCGATCAATAGGTGAATGGGGATGGGTTGCACCGCTCCCTGTTGGTGCGCTTTCTGTGCAACGCCACTGAGAAAACCTCCAGCACCACCCAAGATGGATGATCATCTTCTCGCAACAGTGGAACGCACCATGATGACAATCTTGCAGTTCCCACAGCGATCTTTGTGCTTGTGTGCTTTCACAGTTTGATTCGCGCTGGACCAGCACCAATCAGAATTGCTGCTGTTTGTGTATTCCCCGATTCTATAATGCTCTACATCTTTTATAGCTAAGCTGCTTCTGTGAATGCTTGTGTTTCATATCGCAGGCTTGTGACAAGCGGCGATGTGTACTTCATCAAATCGATGCGCATTTCTCGTTGGACTCAGCCTCATCATCTGACTCAGCTGAATTGATCTTGACCATTGCTTTAGAATCGTGGACATTCAAGTGGCGACTGCTGGTCGTTGCTCACGCCGTCATGTCATCCGTGCTCTGCGACGCTGATGTCATCCATCCTCTTTGTCACTGACTCGTGGAATTGCAACCATCATGAGTGTACAGTACAGAAAAACTCCGGCCTGAGGATATATGCCAGGGTTATCAGGTTCGACAGGGGGTTCACTTTGCAAATCAAGACCGGGTACAGTACAACATTTCAGCATCTGATTGGCCAGTTCAATTCCACCCGAGAACCACGGCATCTGCGGCACTTGAGCGCCTGAACTTTGGCTTGGAGCAACAGCGAATGCTTCAGCTTAATGTGGCCAGTTTCAAGACTTTCCTTCCAATGAGAGTGATCTAAGAGTGGTCTATGGCACGTTCAAACTTAAGGTACCACCATCCAGGCAGCAGATTGATCGAACAATCGACCCCCTGATGGTGGCAGAACTAGAAACCTAAACGAGTAGTATCATGTGGATCAAATTAGGCAATGAAGTGGGTGGCGGGGGGGGAAGAAGCATGGAACATGCTAACGGCAGAAACCATGAAGCATTGTTTCATGCATACAGATATCGTGAGCCATTGTGCGGATCATATACCATTGAGTGAAGCATGACGCGACGATCCGCTGGATCCCGGTTCGAGCCTCTTCCTTCGTTCATTGAAAAACTGTGTGTCCTTTCAGTCGAAAACTCTGAGAGTCTATTTGCATAAAGTACCGTAGGTTATTGGATATTCTAGTAAATCGGTGTTTATTTGTGTCCGCCGACCAGGGTTTTACTGTACTATAGTACAGTATTGTACGCGTTCATGCGAAGCGTATCCAAAGAACTGTACCAGCCCGAAGACATCAAGTAGAAACAAAATAATCCGTCAAAGTCGATAATCATCAACAAATAATGGTTCAGTACAAAAGGGCACACCTATCTACCTCATCTCAAACAATCAGTGACAATTGTGATTTGAGAGACGCTACTCTGATACTGTATAGGCAAGATCTCTCGTCTTCAACCCCTTCAACTGTGCGTATCTTCCAGAGTTTATAACCCTGGCCAGGGCTGGTTCATTGCGGGTTTTCTGCACATTTTCAAGGCACATGACTTCGAGTACAGTATGAATCGTCTTCTGCGAACATGATTAGAACGGCACTGGCCGTTACAATGTCCTTGGCTGTCAGAACCTGGTGACGTGGTGTTTCCCTTGGCTGGTGATTTGAACATGCACAGAGCTCTGACTTCTCGGGTTGATGTCATGCTCATGATTCTTGCTTCTTCCTCGGGCTTTCTCCCGCTAAAGTCCTTGGATGCCTTGTGTGTCTGGTGGGACATCAGTGAGCACGTTTGGATGTGGGCGTTGGAACCACTTCAACCTGAGCTGCGTATGGTCATGCATCCCAGCATAACTGCAGCATCGGGTGAGGAGACTTGCAACCTTTTTGGGTGCTGTCAATCCAACGTGAAATCCAGTATCATGCACCACCATTCGAGCGCAAGGCAACCCGAGCTTGTCACCATCAATGCGCTCAGCACTCACTCTCGAACACAGAAAGCTTTTCAATTGGAGTCTATATGCTGACAGAGTTCAGTTGTTGTGGCACGGTATCGTGGCGATTGTTGCATCGGTCTCAGCTGACAGCACGACACATAATACTGCAAGTTGTGGTGTCCAATCCAAAACTACAAGCCCCATACCTTCAGAAAACAACTGAGTGCCAAACTCCAAATCAAATGCAACCAAAGACAATACATTTTTCTGACCTTTTACCCTTTTACACAAGAAAATGAAAAGTGAGCGGCACCGCATTGCCAGCGAGGGGACACCAGGTTCCAGGGCGCCTCATTATGCAGAATCATCCTTCCGCTACTTCACAGAACTATTCACACTTCCAATGGCTTCGCTTTTGGCTTCTTCGAGTCTTTGAGACTCGGGCTTTATGCAAGCACACAGTCTTCTTATGCAGTGGTCATCGTCTTCACGAACTCTTCGCACTCCTTGATCTCTTCTTGTTTTCTTGCAGCGCTCCAGCCAAGCATCTCACCCATGATGTTGACGACAGTTGGGGTAGAAGCACGGGCAGCATCTGCATCAATAAAGGCCATACGAGTTCTTCTCGCCAACACATCGGTGGCCTTTTGAGCAAACTCTTGCTTCACAGCAAACACCACTTCGGCTTCAAGGTATGGATACTTGAAGTACAGGCGACGTGGATGGTCGGTTGGTTTGCGGTCCAAGAATCCGGCCTTCTCGATCTCCGCCACTTGAAGCGCTCGGGTGCCGTAGTTAAGAACCAAGTGTTCGGCGATATCCTTGTCAAGTTTGTATTTCTACAAGCACAAGCACATATGATTATGAGACGTCTAGTCACCATCGCAATACCATAACCAATCCATCCCAAACTCACCTCACGCAAGGCAACAGTGATCTCGTCGTAAGTTTCCCTGGTGCACTTGCCCATACGGTCAGCACCAAGCACCGGTACGTTCTTGGTCTTGCACGACGATGCCTTCTTTCCAACTTCCGGTACAGCCTTGGTGATGGCATCAATCGCGTCTTGAGCCATGCGACGGTACGTTGTCCACTTGCCTCCAGCAATGGTGACCATGTTGGATTCAGACACTTCAACAACGTGTTCACGCGAGATCTTGGAAGTGTTGGTGTAGCGTGGATCCTTCACCAGTGGACGAATGCCCGACCAGACAGATTTGACGTCGCTTTCTTTGACTTCACGCTGCAAGTAGCGGTTGGCTTCATCCAAGATGAATTCAACGTCAGTCTTGGTGGCTTGTGGTGACATGGTCAACTCGGTCTCCGTATCAGTGGTACCAGCAAGAGTCGCGTTCTCCCATGGCAGGAAGAAAAGCACACGACCATCCTTGGTCTCTGGAATAATCATGCCCATCTGCTTGGGGCAAAGGTTATCAGGAAGAATCAGATGAACACCAGCAGATGGCACAACAATCTTCGGCTTCTTGGGGTCATCCATCAGACGGATAGAGTCGGTGAAGGGACCGGTGGCATTTACAACCGCCTTGGCGTGGATGTCAAACTCCTCACCAGTGTTTTTGTCGCGCACGTGGGCGCCACGGACTTTGCCCTTCTTGTCCTTGATGAGATTGAGAACTTCAACATAGTTGGCAGCACTCGCGCCATTCTTGATGGCGGTCAGCACAAGCGAAAGGTTCATACGAGTATCGTTCATCTGACCGTCATAGTACACGAGAGCACCCTTCAAGTTCTTGCTCTTGAGCTGTGGGTATTGGTGCATAGTTTCATCAGCCGAGATGTAGTAGCTGCCGGGAACACCAGACTTGCTGCCACCCGCAATCATATCGTACATCTTGGTGCCGACCCACATGTACGGGACTTCCCACCAACGGTAGATTGGGATCATGATGGGCAGAGGATGGTTCATGAAGGGAGCAACACCAAGCATGAACGCCCGTTCTTCAAGCGATTCCAGGACCAATTTGAAAGCCTTGTAGTCAAGACGCTTGAAGGCAGCTTCAAGATAGCGTACTCCACCGTGGATCAGCTTGGTGGAACGTCCCGAAGTGCCAGCGCTGAAGTCAGAGGCTTCAACGATGGCAACGTCCAAGCCACGAGTGGCCGCATCCAAGACGCAACCAGCGCCAGTGGCACCACCACCAATGACGAGCACATCAAACTCCTTGGTCTTGAGTTCTTCGACTTGCTTGTCACGCGAAGGCACATCGAAAGGCTTGGCGATGGAATCAATGCCGCGCGACTTCTTCTTGGACTTTTTCTCCTTGGCGAGCACAATGGCTCCACCAAAGGAGCCAACGGCCAATACAGCGCCGACCTTTAGAGCAGTGCGTCGCGAGACGCGGGCCAAGACATACGACGACATCTTTGGTTCTTTGCGAGACGAGGAGTTGCTTTTGCTGTAGGCTTCCAATTGGAAAATGACGAATAGAGAGCACCTTGCACTTGGTGCCGCTTTCTCTTGCCGCACTCCCTCGACTCCAAAGAGGCAAAGGCAAGGATCCCCGACACGCTCACTCTCAGCCGGTCGCACTTAGCGCAGTCGGTTGGTCCCTCACCACAGTACACCCAGCGTCTTGAAGCAGGATCCTTTGCGTTGCACACCCATCTGAGGATACCCCCACCCACCGCCATACGTTCAACCACATGAACAGTTCAAGCAGTCGGTCAGAACAGACTGACCCACCCGTTTTCCATACTTTTTCTAGTCAACCTTGTGCAACCTCGGGGGTATCGCTAACCCACCCACCTGCTCAAACCCTTTGGAACGCAACCCCTATGTTGAGGTTGCGTACTGTAGATGTTTGAATACGGTATAAATATGGTACTTGCACAGTGAACCTTCTCGGATTGGCTGAAAAAGCATCTTCCCTTGTAATTTCTGCCAATCCCACAAGGTTGCCGCAATCGCGAGACCTTGATTGAGTGCGTCACCTGCATTGTTCAGTCGACCACCCACCATGTGCTTCAGTCAGTCAGTCACGCGATTCGATGGGATGCCCCGCCAGACGGTAAGAGGTGTGCTGGACCGGGCTATGAGACAAGAGAAGGCGGCCAGCTGGGTGAGTGAGAGCGTGTGTGTGAAACCAACTTGCTGTTGGGCAAGTGTTCGTGCAATCGCGTTACCCAGTTTCAACTTCGTGACTCGCAACGAGCTGATTCATAATTCAACAGCAAATGTATGGAGAGTATGTATGGCATCCAGAGGAGGAGTGGAGTGGAAACTGGTGTATCAAATCGATAGCAGCTACACTTTGCTGGCCATCTGACCAGCTGCTGCCCTTGACCTCGCCCGCTGATCCGGATGATCCAGCCATTGAGCTTGACGTAATCGCCTTGCCCACTTCTGAAGCGTGTTGCGTCGTCTTTGTCGCGCGCTTCTCTTCTTCTTCTTCGGCCTGTTCTTCCGCGACGCAAATCACATGGATCTGGATTGCACTTGTGCTGCTTTGAATAGTGCAGGTTGCCGCCTCAAGCAGAGTGCACTGATGACTTCAAGCTTCAAATTCAACTTGTGACGCGGCGGGCCAGCATTGTAATTTCTTGATTTTGCCATCTCGCACATGACGACCAAACAGCCGGAATTTTCCAAAAGGTGCTGGGTAGCATGGTATTTTCACGTGGGGTTTCAGTCTTTTTCTGTAATTCTGTGGTGTCGCCGTTGTGAGGTCAGATTTAGGTGCTGTGACAACCATCAGCGACTATCGGAGCGCCATTGACGGCAAAATGGACGCAAACGCGGCAGTTAGTGTGCTCGTAGTATTAGCGGCGGTGCTGGCGGCGGTCTATTGGCAACTGCCGGGCGGCACATTATCTCCTCGAGCGGTGGGTCTTCCGCCAGAGTCACTCTTGGTACTGCAAGAGATCCCCCTACCAGGTGACCCCACAGCGCTTCTCAAAGCCGTTGTCCCCCGAATGGAGTCCGGTGGCCATGGTGCCCTTAGAGACGACGCAAAGATGCGGTGGGGAACGTTTCGCTCAGGTCTTTACTTTGGCGTTCGCTCGCGCACGTTTCCGTTTTTCGTGTCGTCTGGCCTGCTCTGGACGAGTCAGCACGAGGATCTCTCCCAGCTGCGGCACTGGAGTCGCCAAGAAGACCGCCTGCAGAAGTACACGTGGCTGCAGCACAATGGTCGCGACTTTGGGCGACAAATGATTGAGGACCAGCACAATCGCGTGCAGATCAACACCTCGTTTCTCGCGCTGAACGGTGATAACAGTGCCAAGTTACCTTCAAAACTCCTCGGAGTCAACGGTTGGGCCTCGCGCGTGCAAGTGCGCTACTGCGAGCCCCGCGACCGACGTTATCGCAATCGACAGCTCAATGCCACGCGCCTCTCGCTGTTCTTCTACGTCGACTTGGGCTGCGAAGACGACTCCCTCGACCACATGTGTCGCCAGTCGCTGATCAGCGATCTCATTGACGTGCAGACGCAGCCGACCGCATGTGCAAAAAGCAAGGATCCTAACCGCCATTGCACGCGCATGAGAATCGATTCGACGTTCTCCGACCAGGCTATCAAGCAAAACAAGGCGTACAGCCCATCTAGCAATCAGACTCCATCGAAGTACCCGCTATCGTTCGCTATGGAGCTGCAACTGAACACCCACAAGCGCGTGCAACTGCACGAACTGCGGTTCACTGGAAGAAAACGGACCAATGTATTGAATGTGCGCGAGCAAATCTTCCGAATGGCCGATTTTGATCCAGCGACGTACGAAAAACAAGTGCTTTTGGATAATATCGTCGAAGATGGCAGTACTCTGCTGCTTGTGCAAGCAATCGTGGAAGAACCGAGTGTCGAAACGCGTTTTGAGCCGAACGATGTGCTCTTCGATGTGATTTTCCATGAGACTGAAAGCCAGGAAGAGGGTCATGACGTGGAACTGTCATCGCAATTGGATCCGAAGGTCATTTTGAAAGACATCGTGGGTCCATTGGCGCAACGAAGAGCTCACGAGTTTGACGCCAGCTTTGAAGAAGTTTTTCGCTTGAAGCAACATACCAGCAACTTCAACGACAGTCAAATCGCTTTTGCCAAAGCTGCATTCAGTAACCTGATGGGCGGGATCGGGTATTTCTATGGCAGTTCGCTGATTGAACCACTGCAACAAGAACAACAACAAATCACCCGGTTGTCGGCGCCGAAACCTCTGTTCACTGCAGTACCGTCGCGATCGTTCTTCCCGCGAGGCTTTCTGTGGGACGAAGGGTTCCATCAGCTGGGTATTCTGCCGTTTGATAGCCACATTTCGAGAGAGGTGCTGGCCCACTGGCTGCATTTGATGGAACCAAACGGATACATTCCTCGCGAGCAAATCCTTGGTGAACTTGCTCGAGCTCGAGTGCCCAAAGAGTTTCTTGTGCAGCACGAGCTGCACGCTAATCCGCCAACACTACTGCTGGTGATAGACAAGATGATGTCTTCAGCCAGCGGAGACGTTCACCGATTCCTCAAGCAAGCTCTTCCATACGTGTGCCGATGGTATCAGTGGTTTCTGTCAACGCAGTTCGGCCAGGATCCCAACACGTTTCGCTGGCGTGGACGTAACGCAGAAGACGGCAAACTGGTGGCCAACACTCTGGCCTCGGGGTTGGATGACTACCCGCGCGCGATTGTGCCCAGCGAGGAGGAAAAGCATGTCGATTTGCTTTGCTGGATGCTGAAATTCAACGAGATTCTCACGAAAATGATCCGATTTGTGTACTTCGACGATGGAAAAGTGCCAACCGCAAAAAAGGACACAGAAATGGCCATTCAAGTGGGCCAATGGTTGCCGATCCTCAAGCGCCAGCATGCGAACTGGACGGTCACATTGAAGCAACAGCATTGGCATCCAGGACGCAAAGCGTTCTTCGATTTTGGACGAAACAGCGAACAGGGCGAGTTCATCAAGCACGTTGTGGTGCGCTGTCGCAACGACGACGACGGCTCCGTGTAAGAAAGAACCGACATGCACATTGATGGCTACATGGATGAAAAGGAATCTGGGTATCAACTGACTTGTGTCTTGCATGCATGCATTGCAGCAAGGACATTCCCGTGTTGTACGAAGCAATCGAGAGCCATCAAGTGCAGTGTCCAGCGAGTCATCCACGGTATCTGTTCCCTCTGGGTGATGGAAGTGGCGGTCTGAAGACCCAGGAGGTGTTCGTGACACGAAACGTGAGTTGTTGAAGTTGCGCTGCCCCGTCTTTTTCTTCTTCAAGGACTGATGTGGCGTTGTTGACAGGTGGTGCTTCAGCATGTGGAACGGATCGGCTATGTCACCTTGTTCCCGTTGCTGCTCAAGATACTGCCTCCGTATGCACCTGAATTGGGGTCGCTGCTCGCTTTTATGACGAGTGAAAGACATCTTTGGACCCCGCACGGTCTGCGGTCTCTTTCCAGTGCCGATAAGTTTTTTGAAAAGCCCAATGCTGCAGGTGACGAGCCTTACTGGCGCGGAGCCATCTGGATCAACATTAACTATCTCGCACTGGATGCACTGCACCACTACAAGAACCAGCACGGTCCGTTGCAAAAAGAAATGACCAAAACGTACGAAGCTTTGCGACAGAACGTACTGGACACGATCTATCGTGAATACGAGCGCACGGGGTTCCTCTGGGAGCAGTACAATGGCAATCCAGCAGCGCCGGGTAAACGATTTGGCCAGGGCCAGCGGTGCCATCCGTTTTCGGGGTGGACGGCGCTGGTGGTCAACATTATGGCGGAAAAATTCTAAGCCAGTGAGGTGAGAACGATCTTTTGTACTACGAGTTTATTAACTGATGCGACAGAATACAACACTTAAAGAGCTGTGAGTTTGCTCAGCCATGGAACGATCTCAGAATGAGTGTGAGCTCCTCCGCGATCTGCTGAGCGGTTGGGCGCTCGTCTGGATCTAACGACACGCACGCGGTGCCCAACGCGCTGACGACTTCTTCGATGCGGTCATAGCTGGAAAACGCCACTCGAAGATGTCCCCGACTGACCATCTGCACCAACGAGTCCTCCGACACGTGACTCGAGGCCACACTCTGACGACTAGACGCCACGCTCCTGTCGTCGTCGGCCATGCTGCTGTAATCGCAATCGTAATCGCATTCGCTGCTAGAGGAGACATGGTACTCGATCACTTCCTCAAACGGCAATCTGTTCGAGTCAATCTCTGACAATACGATACCAAAGGAGTACACGTCAGCCCTTTCATCGAATCGATTGCCCATTAAAACCTCTGGAGCAACCCAGAGCCGATTCTCGCTTGCGGCCGGGGCGACCACATCGTCGGGGCCAAGGCCCCACTCGTCTTCTTCGGTCAACAAGTGTTCGGGGATGCCGAAGTTACACACTTTGGCTTCCATCTGTTCGTTCAACATCACGTTGTGCGACGTCAACTGGCGATGAACCACTGGTGTCGCCAGCGAGTGCAAATACTGTAGCGCCGTGGCGATCTGCTTGGCGATGTAGATTTTCTCTCGATCCAGTCCTTTGGGCAGGCCCATAAGATCGAATTTCACCAGCAATTGGTGCAGACTTCCGCGGGGCATGTACTCGTACACGACACAAAGGTCGGCCAGCGCATCCCAGGCGACACCAATGTACCCGACGACATTAGGGTGCTGTAAATACGCTACGATCTTGATCTCCTGCATCAGTTTCACGACCAGCTCCAGATTGTTTTTGGCCTCAGGTTGAATGCGTTTAATGGACACATCCTGGGAGGCGTAGGTACCACGATAGATCTGCACGCTTTTGACGCTTTTACTGAGCAATTTGGTCGGTTGAATCAGGTTGAGATTGATACGGGTCTCCACCACCGCCGGATCGGACCAAATGCCCGGTGTTTGACGCGAATCCTCGCTGAGTCGATGGTACACCGAAGTGATTTTGCGCCGTGCGCGGCTGCGACGATAGTTGCGTTCGCGCTTGATCCAAATGGCCATCGCGATCACCAAAAACGCGAACGCCACCAGACCAAACACGCCACCAACCAGTTCACTTCCTGACATGCCATCGCTAGTGGGATCGCGGGACGCCGAAGTGTTTTGCTGGGTGTACAACACGTCCCATTCCGCGTTGGGCAGCACACAAATAGCGACTTGTGCCTGGGTGGTGTGCGATTTGGCCCGCGGATGTCGACACGAAGACGACTGGGCGTTGGCGACCCCGCGGATGACAAGTCTCTCCAGCAGTTGCAGGTTGCGTTCGGGCAACTCAATCTGAGTCACCGCATTGTCCGTCAGGTCTAATTCTTGAAGCGTCGACGGCAGTTCCACACCAGAGACTTCAGTGATGTGGTTGCCTGGCAACGAGAGACGTTCCAATGCTGGCGGTAGCGTCGTATTGGTCACACCAGCAAGCGAGTTGCGAGCAATCGAGCTGTGCAACCGAAGTCTAGTGAGTATACGGATCAGACCAAACGAGACTGACGACACGTACAGAGATCGAAGTGCCGTGAATTGGGAGTTGATGCCTTTTGGGAAGATCTTCAGATTGTTGTCATCGAGGTTGCTACAAGCAGTTTACAGACAGGAGAGCTCAGTCGGATAATTGTTCCTTGGTCGTTCAACAAACAACTCACAGGCCAATGGTGGTCAGAGGAAGCGAAAAGTGCGCCAGGGATGTCAAGTTGTTTTCTCGCAGTGAACTGGTCATTGACACCAAAACGTAGTGAGTCAGACGATGAGTTTTAAGGATCCCCAAAGCACTTACATGATGCAGTTCTCTGGGAGTTTGATTCTGGACATGTCGACACCCGAGTTGCCGTCGAGATTCCTGTTGTCAGACCATGAGAACAGCGCTTGGTTCATCTATTCTTCCGTCCAATCGAATCGGAGTCGCCGACTACTCACAGCTCTGTCAGAGTCCACGGGAACTCGACTTGGTCAAACGTTCGCAGCGAAGCGCCCTGCCATGTTCTGTTTTATCAGAGCGGGAGACATGAGAAAGAACTCGTCATGCAGCGTCAACCACGTTGGGCCCGATACCAAACTCACAGTCTCTTCAACGATGGTGCATGCAGATCTCTGAGCGACGAAATGTTGGTGTATGATATATCTCTGCGTACCAGTGCACTGCCGATCAGCGCGGCCTCGATAACCTCAAACACCAACGAGTCAGGAAACTCACAAATCCTCCAATGAATCTGGAAACTTCGTGTCTCCAAACGACGAGAACTCGGTCCAGTCCAGTCCTCTGTCAACGATCGCACAAGCACAGACAACAGACAACAGAGAGCACACAAACACAGAACACGGAGAGACAACGTGAGATCGTTTGAAGGCAGTTGCTTTGCAAAGCTGGACATACAGCGTCTTGAGAGCACTCGGAATCGTCAGGTTCTGAAATGACGCGATCGGATTGTCCGAAAGGTATCTGAGTCGCATCCATCCATCCAGTCATCTCCTCCATCAGTTGGTGAATGCACACAAAAGAGCAGCAAGCCATTCGTCCAGTAAACTCACAAACGCTGCAACGAGCTGGTCGGTCGACTGATGTAAAACTTATCCAATTGGTTGTGCGAGAGATCACTACAGTCACCAAGCAGATCGGAAGATCAGCTCTTCCCATCATGAGCACAACAGCAGCGAATCCGTTGATTAACGCCACACACACAACCTCGAACCACTCACATGGTGCGAACGTTCGCATCCAGCGCCTGCATCTCCATGGAGATGAGGTCCATGCTGGCCAGACGCAACTCGTTGGCGCTCTGGATCGCAATGTGCTGTCGGCAGGTGGCCTCGAAAGTCGTTTCGATGGGCTGCGCAAAAAGCGTTCGACCTTCGGCATCCGAAAAGACGCGTTTCTGCTGGAACTCGCACATATTGTCATCGTCCGATGCCGCCATTGCTACCCTTCACTCAGGACTGGTCAAAATGTCGCTTGAAGGGCATTTGTCAACTTAACATACGACGCGCTGATTGGTCAAAAATGAGTGCACCAGCTGTTCATTGGAGAAAAAAGGAGCCAAACAAAACGAAACAATCAGCAGGGGCCATTAATACGATTAGTTTGGTAAATATTTTTGAAGATGCGACCAGATGGCGCAAACATGTGTATGATTGACAATTGGCAGAGAGACCCAAGAAGAGAAAGTCAGTCAGAAGAAGGAAAACGAAAGTCTGGAGCACCAGCTGGCTGGCTGACTGGATGAATGGATGGATTCATGCTGCCGCAGATGATTTGAGGGAAGTTCAGAGCAGTGTACTGTTGTAACGCAATTCGCTTTCCATTTCGAAGGATCATTGATAGGTTGTAAGCGACGATTCCACCCACCAACTCAACGCTCTCAAAGAGAAAAGCACATCCAAGTGACGACTGAATGACTTCCCGAAATGGGGCCTCACATCTGCTGCCCAAACGCATGATCCCCGTGTTACCAGCTCACATGGTGCCCAAACAGCTCAACAAGATCCCGCTCATGGAAAGTCCTGCAATGCTGGACAGTCGCGACTTGGACTTGGACAAAGAGAACAACTCGAGAGAAGGAAAAGAAGAAGAAGAAGAAGAGAGTGAACAAGTGCAAGAGATGGACCAAAAGGAGGAGGACAACGAAGACGAGGAAGACGAAGTACCATCGTTTATCGTGGTTGATGAAGACGATAGTTCAAGCGATGATCCCGAGTCGCACCATCGTTCCCCCCTTTTGCAGAGCAACACGTCCTTCATTGACGACATGGACTATCTGTCCATACGAGCTTATCGAAGAAGCAACGCTATCGACGACAATGACCGTTTGGAGGATGACTTGATGCCAGAGACAGATACTGCACCGCGCGTGCGATGGAGTCTGGCTGTTTTTTCTCCGCAGGATGAGCTATCGGATATGACTCAACGGATGTCTCTGGTCACCGACTGGAAAATGGCAACCTCTTGTGAACGGCGCTCATTGAGCTCTCTCCAACACGCGTCGATGGTCGATTCGCAGCAACTAGTAGTTGGGGAAACCACTGCGTATCGCGCCATCTCCAGGCACAGTCGTCGAGCAGTCGTGAAGCAGAACCAACTGCGTCGCGAACAACAGCAGCTCATGGCTGACTCGTTGGGGTTTTTCAAAGCACGCCACAAATCCCACAAGTCCTAAGCAAGTGGCCACGTTGGGTTTATCAAATAGCTTTGTTGTGTGGATAGCGTGGAATAGATGTGTCTTCTCTTGCGTTACATATTGCAATTATGGGACGGGTGGTCTGGGACGGGACGTGACCAACCGTCGTACATGCAACGCACGTGGATTATCCCGTTGTCGTTTCGTCGCGCTGTTTCTCGTTCTTAAGACGTTCCACTATTGGAATTGGCTTCTCGAGACAACCCACTCGGCCAAAACTACACACCGCCACTACTACCAAGCAGTCAAACTGGATCCGCCACGCAAGAAAGCCAAGAACGGCGGGATGACGTTTGAGTTTCCCGAGCTACCATACGCCTACGACGCACTCGAACCTCACGTAGACTCGTTGACGATGCAACTGCATCACACCAAACACCACAAGACTTACGTGGATTTCGCCAACAAATACGTCGAGACGGTCGGTTCCTTCTGATGTGGGCAATCTACATCCGCAGGGTGTTGACCAAAGGTTGCTTTGAGTCCAGGAACAAAACGGTGACCTATGCGGAAAAGACATCGTGGAAGTTGTGCAGAACGCGCATTCGTCCAAGATACGCAACAACGCGGGCGGCCACTACAATCACAGGTGTCTGTTGTAGTATTCAAAAGGTTGCGACTACGAACTCACTTGTGCGCCATTGGCAACCAGTCTTTTCTGGGTGTGGATGGCTCCTGTCGGCACCGCCAACCCTGCTCCTTATGGCAAAGTCAAGGAGAAAATCGACCAAGACTTTGGGTCGTTAGAAAACATGAAGGAGCAGTTCAATGCAGCAGCTGCCAGTCGTTTTGGTTCTGGTTGGGCTTGGCTTGGCGTCAAGTCGAATGGCAAACTGGCCATCACGTCAACTCCCAACCAAGGTGAGATATGAGTATATCGCGGTCGAAGGACAGCAATCATCCCGCTCTCACTCCAGCGGACGTGACCCCCACAGACAATCCGCTGATGCCGAAAGTGGCCGAGCCCATGATCCCGATCCTCGGCCTTGACGTGAGTTTGTCTTTGACGTGCAGTTTACTTGCAGCTGGGGTCATGCTAATAGCGGACTTGACCTACGGCCTATGCAGGTGTGGGAACACGCCTACTTCCTGCGCTACCAGAACCGACGCCCCGAGTACGTGCAGGCCTTTTGGCAAGTGGTGAATTGGGACCAAGTGGTCCACTATTACGAGGACTTTGCGTCCAAGCAGAAGCCGGTGCCCATCGAGATGATTGATCTACTGGCGCCATAGGCAGACGGATAGGTTGTGTTGGACGGATGTTGAATGGATGTTGTTTCTTGGGTTGGTGTTGAGACAACCTTCGTGCGACATTTGATCAGGGTAAGAAACACACTGAGAATGGAAGGCACCACTGCCACAGGCAGCATGCTGGCGAGTGAGATTCAGCGCTTGGAATCGAACCATTCGGAGCTTCTTCTGCATGAAAAGACGCTGCAAAGTCAGTTAGAACTGAAAAAGCAGCAGATCGAGCAGCTGGAGAGCGCCATCGCCGCCAGTCGCCTGGTTTTGCGAGGCTCCAAGGCGGTCGACTCACAACCCACCAACTCCCAAGAAGTAGAAGAGCAGTCGATGCAACCACCCGCACGAGACTGAACGAGACACTGCAGCAAGAAGAGTTGTCCACCGCCTAGTCAAGAGTTCACTTGGTTCGTGGCCAGTTTGTCTGTCAGACAGTCCAGTACAATCGAGCGAGCGAGAGCATCAGGTTCCCGCCCACAGCCCAACGCAACCAAAGAGCCAACTGACGAGCGCCACAAACACCAAAAAACGACCAAAAACTCTTCGAAGCTCGTTGTTGAGATACTGTCAATTTCTTTTCTGTCTCTCTCATTCTCCTGTGTTGCTTCCTCACGCACTCCCTCACTCGCTCCCCAGCGGACGCCAGCCGCCTTTAACTTGAAGTGGCCATGGCCGTGCCATTCGTGACATCGTTGCTCATGGACTGGTAGGACGCTGAAGCAGTCGGTTGCACGTGTTGGTACCCCCGCTGTGCTGCGTAACGTCGGTTCATGGCCTGCACATCGTCTGCTTTCGTGAAATCGCGCGAAATCTGCTGCAGCTGACGCACTTGGTTCATGTCTTCTCCACTTGACGATCGACTGTTGCCATATGAACTACTAGGGCCATTAGGCATGTTCTGATGCGCAGGTGCTGCACCACTAGCACCGGTAGCGCCGCCACCACCATAGTATGAGCCATTTGGACCCGCTTGATAACCGCCTCCATATCCACCAGCACCACCATAACCATATCCTTGTGGATGTTGATACATTTGCTGGTAATAGCTGCCACCACCGGGTGTGCCATAGCCGCTGTAATAGTTCTGCAAAGCAACCTGTCCGTCAGTACGCCATCTATCAGGAAGAGCCCATGCACGAGGTCTCACCATGTAAGCCTGCTGGTGATACGGAGTATAATAAGCACCACCAGCCGAAGCAGCAGCGGCGGCGGCAGCAGCCTGGGCACGAGCAGCCGCGGCTCGACCCCACGCGCAGCGGATTTTGACGCCATTGATGACGGATCCGTTCATCTGGTTGATGGCTGTCTCGGCGCTATCTCTATGAACATATTGCACGAAGCCACAGCCTTTGCCGGGTGGCACTTTGACTGAGACAATCTGTTCCGTCACACCACATACTGCAGTGTCAGACGGTACAATGGGTCTAATCGAGCACAGAGAAGAACTCACATCTCCAAACGGCGCAAATCGCGCACGCAACTCCTCGTCGTTGATGGTGGCATCCAGACCTCCGATGAATACAGTAGTGTTGGCACCACTGGCGTCATCTTCAGAAGCACCAGCTGCTCCTCCACCCATACCAACTGGCGCTCCGACTCCACCAGCACCATAGCTTGCTCCGGGATTGGGCATTTGTGTCGGCTGCATCACGTTACCCTGACGAGCACGGGACGCTGTTCGATCTGTTGCGACGCTAACTCGCATGGCTCGAGAGGAACAGTAGACACCATTCATAGTCTGCAGCGCCTGATCAGCTTCTTCTTTGTTTCCAAAACGAACGAATCCAAACCCCTTGGACATACGAGTGATGGGATCAATCACAACCTGTTCAACGGCGCCAATTGTGTCAGTCTTGTTCCTCTGCGCTTCATGGCTCTAGCAAAAGCAAGAGTGCGCTTAGCACAATGGAATGGATACCTTGGCATTGCGAACATTTGCAAATCGCGTCGAGAAGGTACTGAAGAGCAAGTCATCAGTGACATCTGGCGCCAAATCGCCCACAAACACGGCAAAATCTTCACCCGAATCGATACGGCGGCCACCTGCACCCCAGTTCAAGCGAAAGCGATGCAGCGTGTTGGCTATGGATTGCAACACAAAAGCCATCATTAGAGACTCATCCACTGATTCCAGCCAAGTATCATCGTCACAGCGCCACGCACGGATCAATTGGCCATTGTACGCCTCCAGAACTTGCTGAGCACCCTGTTGGGTCGCAAACTCGAGGAAGCCGTAACCAGACGGATACCCAGTCACTTTGTCACGAATCATCTTGATCACCGGTTGTTCCGCTACCATACAGCAACCCAACGACCCAACGACAGTGCCCACCAGCGCAGCACAGTGACAGCGTCGACAACAGCAACAACAATAGTAAACCACCGCGCGAACGCCACAAAACCCCAACGCAGAAACCGTCAGCACCATCAACTTGGTCCAAAAACCTTTCTCTCGACTGGTGGTCCCCTCTCCGTTCAGCTCATCGCAACCAAAGAGGGGACAGACCACCACCCCAGCAGCATCAGCCGACCCACCTGCGCCCGCAAACAAGGAGCCAATGAACGCCTCGTCCCAGTTCATCTGGATGTCGCCCATCCATAGCGTCTTGCACTCAGCGGCGTCCATGGCGCTTGCTGCTTGTTTCGTGAGCTCTTCTTCCACTTGGCTGCTTGCTCGCGAATGCAGAAACGAGATGAGCCAGTTACTGGCGCACGAAACCGGTACAACGCACTCAATACGTAGGGTTGCGTCATACCAAGGTAGAATGGCAAACTTTTGCTCTGGATCCCACCCACCCAACATGAGCAGCTCGGAATTACCGATCTGATCATCCGACAAATCTTTATTTGTACCCTGGCCACGAACCGTTACAAAAGCCAACAGCTTCGATCAGTCACAAATGCTCGGATCAGGAGGTTGAAGTGGAGGACCAAATGACCAGACCAGAGGAAACGAATGCCGTCGCAGTGAGTGTCCGCCCCAAGCAGAACAGCAGCCGGGTAGTGGAAGTGACGCCCAACCATCAGTCAATGGCGCCATCCTCGTCCCAGTCGCAGCCACCACCACAGCAGCAGCCGACGCTGCCTCCATCACAGGTCCAACAACCACCTGGTCAAACCCAAGGCCAAGCCCAGGGCCAAGCGCTCGACACCCCACCAATTCCAGCCGTTCCCACGCGCAATTACCGTGGCAGTGTCACCACTACAAGAGGCTCCACGACTATTTCGGATCGTCCAACCAACGCCAGCGATTCGCTTAGTGAGAGTCGCCGCCCGCGTCGTTCGTCCATCGGTGTGGCCCACTCGACGCTCATCTTTCCTCGCTCGGCGGCAGACCGCCACGAATCCAACAAACGCACCAAAGAGCTGGAAGAGAGCTTCGGGTTGCACTTTTTTACCAACACGTTCACTGCGAATCCCATGATGGAGAAAGAGTACACCGAGTTCTTCGTGGAGACGAGCATCAACCCCGCATCGTATGCGTCGCTTGCGTCTTGGTTTCTATGGATCCTGGTGTCCATCGAAGATGCCTATTACTGCTTTTCCGACTCGAAAGATGTGCGCGCCGTCGCGTGGATGAAACTCGGCATCGCGTCCATCGTGTTCTTTCCTGTGCCCGTGCTCATCGCCGCCTGTCGGTTGCATTACTTTGTGGGCTACGAGCAAACGTTTCTCTGTGCGATCGTGCACTGCTTTGCACTGGTGATTCTGTTGAACGGTGCGGTGCCCATGTTCCAACCGTACCGCAATATGCTGCTCCGTGACTTTGACGCTTTGCTGGAGGATGGAATCAACCAGACAACGCTGTTCGTACCGCCGCTCAATAACTTCACAACCACCTGGGACTATCAGAACATGACAGGTCCCGCAGGTGACGTCATGACAGAGTACCTCGACAGAGTGATCATCCCGATCGCGTGTATGAACATGAACCTTATTCGCCCCATTTTCGTGTTAGTCGTCGCCCCCATGTTCAAACTGGATCCGTCCATGTACTTACTCACGGCTTTCAATCTCAACGTCGGCTTCAGTGTACTAATGGCCGTGATATACCCAGAAACCAGCAGTGCATTTTTCATCGTGAATCGGTTCATGTTGATGTGCATTTTGGTCTGTGTGTCGCTTGTGATGCTATTTCGTGTGCGCCAAACCGATCGGTTCCTTCGCTTCAATTTCTTGCATGCCAAAACCGTCGAGGAGCGCGCAAGGGCGTCATATCTGCAGAAAGAGATCATCATTAAAGAGAACAAATCTCTCAAGCGAATGCTTGAAGAGAGAACGTCCTCGCTCAACAGTGAGCAGCTCGACTTTGACTCGCCCATGGGCAAAGTCATCATGGACCTCAAGAACCTGCAGCGAACGGCAAGTCTGACGCCCGAAACGCGCGAAAACCTCGATGAGATCGTGCTCTTGCTATCCAAGAAAGGGCAAAACCTCTTTGCTCCAGACATCCACGAGCAACTCAAGCAGAAACGAGGCAAAACGATCGACCGAGACACCCAGAGCTGGGCAGCCACCGTGCTGACCAACCGGACTTACACGCGAAATCGCCAAAACTCTTCGGTACCTGGCTCTGCCAGCGAAGCTGTCAGCAAGATGCAAGCGAATCTTGCAGCGGGAAAGGACCTGAATGCCAGTGGAAAGCCTCTGTTTGTGCCTACCCTTCATCCTGATGTCCTGGAGCCTTCACAGCAAGCTCTGCACGAGGTTCAGCAAATGATGAACAACGACGGTTGGAACCTCGACACCCACTTGTAAGTCACTTCTGTCGCTGACTTCGCGATGAAGTGAGTGCCATTGCTAACCGTCACTTCGAAATCTTCCTGCAGAGTCGCCGAGGTCAGCAACAACAAGCCCATCACTTATGTCACGCTCATTCTTTTTGATCGGCACAACTTGTACTCTGATGCGCACATCGATCGACTCACGTTGGCCAATTTCTTGTGGTTTCTCGACATTGGATACTATCGCAATCCCTATGTGAGTACTCTAAATGGAACTGGTCCGCGCTTTTTGACTCATTTGAATCTAATCGCTACGACCAGCACAACAATCGCCACGCGGCGGATGTCATCAACTCGCTCGAGTACATTCTCGTGGACAACTGTCTGATGCACGACTACCTTAACACGCAGGAAGTGTTTGCTGCGATCATCGCGGCTGCAACCCATGACTTTCGTCACCCGGTTGGTGTTGCGTCTCCATTGAAGGCCCTTCATTCAGTTTTTCGCCGTTCACCAACTGGCTTTTCAATGAATTGCAGGGGAAAACCAACAACTTTATGGTCAAGAGCGGCAGTGAGCTAGCCGTGGAATACAGCGACTCGAGTGTCTTGGAGCGGATGCATCTGGCCGAGATGTTTTTCCTGGCTCGTGATCCGCAGATGAACATCTTTTTCAACCTAACTGTGACCCAGTTCACCGACGTGCGCAAGGCCATCATTGAGATGGTGCTCTCCACCGATCTGAGCGTTCATCTCTCGATCGTCGGCAGTCTCAAGACGGCGCTGATCTCACAGGATAACTCCGAGATTCTCCAGTCCCCAATCATGTTGATGAAAATCGTAATCAAACTAGCAGATTTGGGCCATTCGGCCAAGACCACTCCGCTCCACGCGCGGTGGTCCGAGCTGATCATCGAGGAATTCTTTCTGCAGGGCGACGAAGAGCAGAAACTGGGGCTCGAGTTGTCTCCGTTCATGAACCGAAATGCCGAGAACAGCGCCAAGAACCAGGTCGGCTTTTTCGACTTCATCGTGTTACCGTTCTTTGACTCCGTGGCCGACGTGGTCTTTCCAATGGAGTTCCGTGCGATCGTCGACCAGGCGCATCTCAACTACAAGCTATGGAAAAAGGCGGAAGCGCTGCAGCTCAACTCTATCAAAGACATTCTGGACCAAGTGTTTTTCTGTGACAAAAGCTCCCATAGCAACAACGGATGAAAGAGGACTGCGGACACCATATTGCTGGTTCAATGGCAATAGACTAGTTCTTCTTCTGATTGCAGCGTTTACAGTTCCAGCGATCGTCGACGCGGCTTTTTGCCAAGCCAAAACTTGACCAGATCTCCATGGGACTCGAACAGCGCGAACAGCATGTAGCCACAAGTGACGACGTGGCCAAAGAGCAACACGCAAACGGCAGCTAGCGTCCATCTCCATGGAACGCATGAGAATCGGACGTGGGCAAGCTCATGATGGCTCCAGCACCGACTCTTGTTGACTTCTCGATGCAGCAGCCAACTGGCTGCTAAGAAAAGCCCCACGAATTGGTTGAGAAAGGCAGCGCTGATCAATGGAACTGGAATTGGACGACACAGCAGCCAGTTAATTAGCGCGAACGTACTGGTCGAAGTACACGAAGAAGTACCAAAGAGGGCCGCCAAATCCACCAGCAATAGCACCACAACACCCAGTGAGGCGCCGATCCAGAGCCATTTGACCCAGTGCAGACTCAGTAACGTGTTTCCATGCTGACTAATCTGATGCTGGTTCGGTTTCGTTGGGAAAAAGCTTCTTCCCCTCGCTTGTTGTTGCTCCTCGGAGGACTCGTCATCACTGCTCTCTGCTGCGCGGATGATCATTTAGATCTCTGGTTGGGCACGATTCAAACGGTACCCGGTACCGGTCCTGCTGGTACACAGTACCAATATGATCTGCAAACAACATACAAGATAACGCCATCATAGTAAAAGCAAGTCACATCCTTTTGTGATGTGGCCCACACCACATTTGCTGAAAGTGTTTTCTGTGGGAACGTTACCATTAGAGTAGCTATTGGGCCACAATTATGGAAGATGCTGGCAGTCAGCATGGCGCAATGCCGCGGGCCACCTCAGCCACGACAGCTCCTCCGTCCGGCGCACCGTTGGTCGGAGTATCGGGAAACGCAGTTACATCATGTTCAAGTGATGTAACGAGTCCCAGGAGATACAATTCATCCCACGTCCACGCCACACCGAGCGGAAGCTCTGCCAGCAACGCGTCCACCCCGGTACCAAACGCGCTGCTGTCACCTCACGGCACAGGCGCCACGATGTCTCCCAAGGCGCTTTCGCTGGGAATTTCAGCCTACGCTGCCAACGCAGCTTCTTCCTCCACTTCAGCCAACCGTTCGGCGTCGTCCAACACGTTGGTCATCACTGGCCACTCGCGCAATGCGCCGCCTCCTGTCAGTTCCAGCTCCAATCTAGGTGCATGCTCCGGCTCGGTGTCAGGTGCCAACACGGCAGTTTCCTCGACTTCTGCCAACACAGACACCGCCATGCTGAACGTGGACTCCAACGCCAGCAACTCCACGACGGTTCGTTTGTTGAGCGAACTGGAGCGATCGTGGGCCATGTTTGCAGGCAACTGGAAGGTCATCGAGCTCTTCGCCGGTCTGCAAGTGTGGCAAGAGCAGGTGGGTACCACAGCGCTGTATCTCTCTGTTCACTCAAGACTGACAGAAACAAGTGCTGCCACAGACCGGAGAGATCGAGCAGGAGCCCCTCAACAGCATGCTCTTCTCCATGATGACGACCGGGTTGATCATGTTTCTCGCTGCGAGCATCGGCGGTGCTGGCTTCACCCTGGCGATTGCGCTGGCGTTTCCTGTTGTCTTTGGGACGTTTTGGAGCAAAACGAGCTTCCGTGCGCAAAAGAACGTGCCGAGTTTCAAAACATCGAAAGTCATCCGCGAGACACCCATTGAGGTTTTCAAGTACATCATGAACCTCAAGAACCTGCCCATGTGAGAGAAAGAGAGAGAGATGATCAGCTTGACATGCAGTGGGTGGATTCATCTCACTGTCTCCTTTTTCCTTCTTCTTCTTCTTCTTCTTTTCTTGCGCAGCTGGGACTCATCTGTGGAAAAGGCCCACGTGATTCACACCATCGATGACCATGCCGACATCATTTACATCTTGTATCGGCCCGTCTGGATGTGGCCACTGTGAGCTTCTTCTCGATCGTCTCTGCGTTAGAACGTATGGGTCTCACGTCCTTTGGGCTGTTTGGTGCTCTTGCTTAGCTGGGTGACTCCTCGCGACTTGTGTCTACTGCGATATTGGAGAAAGACTTCGGATGGAACGTTTATCATCTGCATGCAAAGTGCGATCCACCCTGAGTGTCCTCCACTGCATGGCATTGTACGGGCTCAATCGAATGGTGCGTTAATCGTTGCTGGCGAGCCTCCAAGAGCTGAGCATTAGTCTCTTTGATGTGATACCTGACTGTGTTTCGAACAGGTGGTGGCTTCACCATTGCGCCAAACCTTCACAATGGACTGGAAGAGCCGACTTCACTTGTCACCAACGTCATTCATATGGATCCGCTGAGGTGAATCAGAATACTCGACTCAAATCCCTTTGCTCGTGTCCTCCTTTCGAAGACACTGATGAGCTTTTGCGGTGTGTTTGTTTCTTTTTTGGGTGGACAGCATCGAAGGGTACACGTTACGCCGTCTCAACGCGCTTTTCAGCTTTTTGAAGCCCCAGATCATGGCGTTAACAGGACTTGAAGAGATTCTGGAAGCGCGCAAGTTCGCGTGCGTCAACATTGCAGAAGAATTCACCGCTGCAATCGCATTGGCCGATTCGTCCGAATCAACTTCCACAGGAATCAGTAAGGGCGGTCTCGGCACTTCAGGAGCGGCAGGCGAAGCAGGAGCGTCGGCGAATGCAACGGTTTTGCGGCCTCTGCCGGTATCGGTGCCGACTCAGATGTGGTGCGAAACTGAAGGCAACATGCTGGTTCGTGGACCTGACTATGGCACGGACCGCCGCAAGATTCCATCAGAGCCACCGTTTCTTCGACTGGTGGGTGTTGATTTGCTGGAATCTGCCAATGCCATCGAACATATTGCCTCGAAACCAGAGAACATCGTGCAAAAGGAGCTGCGAAGATACGAAGCGGCTGGCCAGGAGATGCCGTTCACTTTTGTGATCAACTTTGTAATTCCGGGCACTCCACGAATCGCCTTGGTGCTGTATTACCAAGCACCGAATCCGTCCGTTTTGAATGAGTCGACGCCGTTTGCCGAATTGATGGCGGAATTTCTAGATGGCCCAGACGAATTCCGCAACGAGCGTTTCAAATTGATTCCTCGCATTGTCGACGGGCCGTTCATTGTGCGCCAGGCCGTCGGAACGACCCCGGCGATCACAGGCAACAAACTTCGACAGCCGTACTATAGAGGCAAACAGTACTTTGAGGTGGACATTGACATCAGTTCGTCTGTTGTCGCAAATCGCGTGGTCGGCCTGGTCTCGGGATATACCAAAAAGCTGGTGATCGAGATGGGATTTGTGCTGGAAGGACGCAACCCGGACGAGCTGCCCGAGCGGCTATTTGGAACGTGTCGACTGATTCACTTGGACATGGCTGTGGCCAAGCGAGTGGAGTGGTGAAGAACCCCAGACAGCAGCGTTGGCCAATCCAGTTGTAGTTAGTGTTATCCTTGTATTGGGCTTTTGAACGGAGCGAGGCACTCCTTCCTCACGATTGTCGTCTCTAATAAAAGCTAAGTTGCTCCGTTTCGGACCTCTCAGTCTTCTTTAGGCGATCAGACAGAGGATGGTCGCTCGAGAATCGCTCGAACCTGTTCCATCAACAGTCGTGCGTCTTGGGGTTCCAACTCGAGCGTTTGCTCAATATCACGGAGCTTGCGAGTCGCTTC
Organism: Paralagenidium karlingii; assembly: GCA_027475765.1. NCBI lineage: Eukaryota > Oomycota > Peronosporomycetes > Paralagenidium > Paralagenidium karlingii. The sequence goes on from JAMFLO010000025.1 coordinate 29,396, forward strand.
ATTCAGCCTGGAAGTTGTCTGTGCATGTTGCTGCTCGCTGTCAATCTGACACAGCCACTTCTCGGCGCGCTCAATCACCTTTGGAGGACATCCGGCCAGCGCTGCAGTGTTGATGCCATACGAGCAAGATGCAATGCCTGGAACGACCCGATACGAGAACACTAGATTTCCTCCTTTCGGCCTGGAGAGGGCGCTGGAGTTAGATGCAGAAGCAGTCTGAGCGTCAGTGGGAAGCTGTTGTCGCTTGGGCGGCAACTGCAAGATCTCCATTTGATGGCACTGCAACTCCCGGCGTTGGTGGAACCAATTGGCCAACTGGGTGAAATGGGTCGCAAACAGACAGCGCGTGTGCCGGCCACAAATCTCTTCCAGCACAGCTGCCGCGATGGCCATGCCGTCCTGCACAGACGTGCCTCGACCGATTTCGTCCATCAGTACGAAGCTTCGGGGAGTCGCCTGCTTGAGAATGGTCGAAGTCTCCTGCATTTCCACCAAAAACGTGCTCCGGTGTTTGGCCAACTCATCGGAAGACCCCACGCGACTGAACACGCGATCGACCAGCCCCAGTTTGGCAAAACGCGCGGGTACAAAGCTTCCGATCTGCGATAGAATCACCAAATGCGCGTTTTGACGCAGGAATGTCGACTTCCCTCCCATGTTGGGGCCCGTCAACAGCCAACAGCTTGACAATTGGTAGTCCACAGGTGACTCTCTTCCAAGGTGCAGACTGTTCGGCACAAACGAAGCACCACCCAGTCTTGTCCGAGCCACTGATGCCAGGTCGGCTTTGCCAGTACTGCCACTGCGACGAAAGTCCTGTGCGGCCTCGACGATGGCGTGCCGTCCTTCTTCAATATGCAAATCCAGCGACCAGTCGAGATATGGCCGCGTGTATTTGCGTGCGACGGCGACCTGCGCATGGCTGCAAAAGACGTCGCATTGGGCCAGCCATGAGCCCAACGCTTGCAGCAATCGGGTTGTCTCTGGATCACAAACCTGCCGTTTCAGGTCATCAAAGATCTGCTTTTCAAGGAAGTCCACCTGCTGTTGAGCGTGCAGCAGCTTGAAGTGCATCTGATCAAGTTCTTTGGTTCGATAGCGGACCACTCGTTTGGTTGAATGGAAGAATCTCCAGTTGTCGTGCAAGCTCCCGTCTTGGTGCTGCGGCACCAGATGACTCTCTTCGTGGGGTACTTCGATGAAAAACCCGCGTTCTCTCTGGTGGTTCACACGCAACCGCTTCGAGCCGATCTGTTGACGGTATCGCACCTGCAACTGGTCCAGATGCTCGTTCGACTGGTTCACGTTTGACGACCGGGTACCTGTGCCGATGATGGAAGTTGTAGACGAAGGCGAACTGAGCTGCAGGATTTCTCGCCACTCGTCCAATTCACGAGAGTATCCGGGCTTCACGAAGCCTTGGAGAGAGTTCAGGCACGTCACATCGTCGTGCACTGCGTTCTGAATGGTTTGAGCTAGTTGCTGCACCTGCGTCGGAGAAGAGATGTTATCGAGAGCTTCCATCAACAGTTTTGGCATCGACAAACTGAGTTGCAGTTGGTCCAATTGTTGCTGCAGTGAAAGAACCAGATGATCGGCTTCTTGCACAGTCGTCGCGATGTTCTTAAGATCGCGAGGGCTTCCAGCACTCAACGAAAGGCGTTGCAGACTGCGTTCAATGTCTGCGATTTCGTCCAAACCGTTGCGAAAGCTCTTGAGGATCCCTTGGGGCGAGGCTTCAACGAGAAACTCGACGACATCCAGTCGGTCGTTGAGCATTTCGAGACTCATCAGTGGGCTCGCCAATTGGGTCTGTCCAGCCACTCAAATGTGTTAGCAGTAACAATCGAAGCGAGAGCTTCTGTAAACAAACAGCACTCACTGCAAGCAAGCGAGATCCCGAAGCTGTAACAGTGCGATCGATCGAAGCCAACAGACTCAGACTCTTGCTTCCGCCTAACGTGCGCGTGATCTCGAGCGACTTCCATGCACTCGGATCAATGATCATGTGGTCGTTGGCATCGATGTGCTTCGGCGGTTTGATCATTGCGGACAAGTCGGCTTGCTTTTGAGTGAACCCGATGTACTCGAGAAGAGAGTGGGCTGCTTGCTGCTCCAAGGAACTTGCCAACGACTCGAGTTGCTGGCGCATGGTCGGCGACGGCAGGAAGCCATCAGAACTGGTACGAAAGGTTTTCATGCAGGAATTGGGCAGAGCCTCTTCCAAAAGGCTCATAGTATCATCGTCTTGCTCCCATTTGGGATCGAGAAGCACTTCTTTCGGCGCACAACGCAGCAAAACACCCTGCAACTTGTCCACCGAAGTGCAGTGGGTCGTCAAGAACTCGCCGGTGGACAAATCCGTCCAAGTGACTGCAGCTTCTTGTCGCGAGTCTGAGAGACAGATGCAGGCGAGGTAGTTGTTTTCTTCCGGTTTGAGCATCGCGTCTTCCACCAGCGAGCCAGGTGTTGCCACCCTAACGACTTGGCGGTTCACGATCGCGGAGGAGCCACGCTTTTTGGCCTCTTGTGGACTCTAACGCACTCCATTGCAGGGAACTCTCAGACGCTTCCGACCAAAAACAGATGAAAGAAACACTTCGATGAACAGCGGTGACGTTACCTCAACTTGGTTGCAGATCGCGACTTTGAGTCCGTGGTGCATCACCTACGTGTTGCATTGCATAGCATGTGCAGTGCGGTCAGGAGTTCTGTCGATTCCCTGCTGCTGCGTCAATGACAAGAACCCACCAGTTTCTCCAGGTACGAGTTGAGCGCTGCGATGGGAAAGCCGCACATGATCTCCATGTCACTCGCTTGTTTGGATCGCTTGGCCAACGCCAGATTCAACAGCTGAATGCCCCATCAGTTCACAGAGTGAGTGCATAATCAGCCGAAAAGGAGGAAATCAATCACACTGACGATACCGGTGAGACCCGTCTCGCGTCGGCTCCAAAGAGCTCGTAGAAGTCGCCGACTTGAAAGAGCATCACGCAGTCTACCAGAATCAACAAACCACATGCCAAATGACTCGGGATCAGTTGCTTGCCGCTAATTGGAACCAACTGCCAAGTCACCTGCCTGGATACTCTTTCTTTCGCGCAAGATACTGCTGCATCATGGGCGCGAGACGAGTGCCATTGGCTTCCTTGGACGTCGCCAATTGCCGTCGCGTCCCAAGAGCTGGACCCCGTAGCAACGCGAAAACAGCGAGAACACCGCGACCTGGTTGCATGCGGCTTGAGGTTCCACTTGGAGCAGCAGCCCAGTCCAATCAGAGACGCGGCACCTCATTTTTAGCCAATCACAACCAAGCGTATCACACAACTTGGACGTGAATGATGAGCGGCAATGGTGCTGCAGGCAGCAGCGACAAGCGCAAAGAGATTGTGTACATTTCGTCGCGAAAGAGTCAGCTGGCGATGGTGCAGACCAACGAAGTGATCGCTAAGTTACAGGTCTTGTAATGGTCCAACGGCTGATCTCGGACATTGTTCGCGGTGGTCCAACTGATGGATTGCCATTGGACGTAGAAACTGCATCCGCATCTCGAGTTCGTTGTCGGTAAGCATGAGACGGTCGGCGATCGCGTGTTGGATCGCCATCTCAGCGACCTCGGAACTAGCACAGCGTGCGGTCTCTTCACCAAGAGTCTCGAGGTGTGGGTGGCTTTGGTTTGGTGCTGGAGTCAGTGGCGTCAACTCTCACGGTCTGTTTGCCATGTGGGCCACAGGACGATTTGCTTCAGCACAAAAGCAGCTTTGCGGTGCACTCGCTCAAAGACATGCCAACGAATTTGCCCAAAGGACTGGTGTTGGCGGCCATTTGCAAGCGCGAGAGCCCCGAAGACGCCGTCATCTTGCACCCCAAACACAAGAAACAAGTGATCATCTGAGTATTCTGGCTCAGCAATGAGCGACCAAGCGGAGAACAAACCGATCTCAGCCGTATCGTTGCTTTTCATGTTTCCCCACAGGGCATCAAACAACTACAAGATCTCCCGGAAGGTAGTGTGATCGGCACCAGTTCACTGCGAAGAGAATCACTTTTGCGCAGGTGAGTCACTCTTTCGGCCATTGACCAGAGGAGAGCCGAAGTCTTTTGACACTTCTTTCAGTCAGTTTCCGTCCTTTGAGATCAAAACCATCCGTGGCAACATCCAGACGCGGCTGGCAAAGCTGGACGAGCACGACGACTACGACGCCATGATCGTGGCTGCCTGTGGCTTTAGACGAGGTGGCCTGGGCGAACGCATTGACGAGGTAGCGTTATGCTATGAATCGTATGAGCAAGATGCCGACTGTGGGGTTACCTTATTCTCCGTCTGCTGCATTGGGTCATTAGCTTCTTCCAGTCGATAGTTTTGGCTATGGTGTTGGTCAAGGCAGTATTGGCATCGAGTGCCGCGCAGATGATGAAAAGGTTGAGTGAGGCGGCGACAAGACAGCCAATGGAACAGCACACTGACTGACTGAACTCTCAACTCTTCAATCAGACCCTTAAGATGCTGAAGAAAATCGAAGACGAAAAATCGGCGCAGAGCTGTAAAGCTGAACGGAGTCTGTTGTATCATGTCGAAGGAGGCTGTCAGGTTAGACTGCGATGGCACCTCGCGCAACACATGCAGCAAAGTCAAGAACATCCACTGACTTGGCGTGTTGCGTTACCCATAGATTGCGATGGGTGTCAACACGACGCTGGATGGCGACGAATTGACGCTGACAGCTACGATTTTGTCACGTGATGGCAAGGAAAGAGTGCGAGGTGAGTAGTTTCGTTAGCTAGATGTAGTTGATAGCTTTGGCTTTGTCGTTTCACACAGTTGATATGTTTTGCGGTGCATAGACTCCATCACTGGCGACCGCCATCAAGCAGAGCAGCTCGGCCAGCAACTCGCACAGAGGTTTTTGGCACATGAAAAGGCAGCCAAATTGCTCGGCAAACGCGGTGCTAAACGCGCTTCCACCTACGGAGACGCAGAAGCGCCTGGTGACGCTGCGGCGGCCGCCGCTGCTCGTGAAGACGGCAGCGCCATCGACACGTCAGGCCCCAGCAAGCAGAAACCCAAGAATGCATGATTGAATCTTGAACGGACGTAGAACCATCCGCATAAGTACGGTTGTCCGTTCCGTACCTAAGCGAACTGCTTTGTTTAGTTTCCACCAATCGATTGGGTCAGCCGTGAGGTGCACCACACTATTTGCCTTGGCCAATCGCCACGCTGCAAAGCGGAAATCCGTTGGATTGGACGCCGCCGCCGCCAACTGAGAGCACAGCGAAGCGATCGTCGAAGGAACATGGGCCAAGAAGCGAATGCGTTGCGCTGCCAGGAGAGTCGGTTGCTGCAGAGTTTCCGCGCCATCGGGCTGATCGTGGACGACCTGCCGTTCGTGTGGTATGGCATGGGCAAAGACAGTTTCCTCACGGCATCGCTCAAGAAAGCCTTCGTGGTCTACAAGTGCGACAAACTGACCCCCGTGTTGGTGTCGCCGCAGTTGCCAAAGAAGATTCTGGCCATCGAAGTTCTACCCAAAAAGCATCTGACACTTACTGCCTGTGGACGCTCCATTTTGGTCTGGAAACGCGTCACGCAAATCGCGTCGTTGGATGGCCACAAATCCAAACTCAAACAGCTTTTGGTGGTCGGCTCGGTGCTGTTTTCGCTGGATGAGGGCGGTCATCTATGTCTGTGGGATTTGGACTCACTTGAGAAGATCAATGAGCTGACGTTTGACGAAGGGTTCACACCCAGCGTGCTGATGCATCCGTCCACGTACCTCAACAAGATCCTTGTCGGCTCCGAAGAAGGCGCCATGCATCTCTGGAACATCAACACCATGCAGTGCATCTACCAGTTCAAGTCCAAGGGATCGGCTGTGACGTGTCTGAGCCAGAGTCCTGCTGTTGATGTGGTGGGTGTCGGACTCGCGGATGGCCGAGTCTTCATGCACAACTTGCTCTACGACAAGACCTTGATGGAGTTCCACCAAGCAGACCAGCGCATCACATCCATTTCGTTCCGCACGGACCGAGGGAAGGCCAGCAAAAGTTCGGAGCCTTGCGCACTTCTAGCGACCAGCTCCTCGTCCGGAGATATTGCGATCTGGAATCTCCAAACCAAGAAACTCGAAACCGTCGTATCCGCGGCTCATGATGGCAGCATCTCCAAGCTCTGGTTTCTACCCAACGAACCTCTTTTGATCTCCTCCGGAAGCGACAACGCACTGAAAATGTGGATCTTTGACCAGAACCAGCAAGCGATGCCGCGACTGCTCAAGTCTCGTGAAGGTCACAAGGCACCGCCCACCCGCATTCGATACTATGGCAACAACACAATGGCGTCCATGCGTGACGGATCGGATGGAACGTGCTGCCAGATTTTGTCTGCAGGTCAGGACCGAGCTTTCCGAGTGTTTCACACTGCTTTGGAGCAACAAAGCACGGAGTTGTCGCAGGGCAACGTGCTCAAGCGGGCAAAAAAGATGAGAATTGTTGTGGACCAACTGAAGTTACCGCCAATTCTGCAATTTGCAGCCATGGAGACGCGCCAGAGAGACTGGTGCAATATGGTGACGTGCCACGAACAAGAAATCGCTGCGTATGTGTGGCGCTTTGAGCAGCGAGCGATTGGCAAACACATCTTGCGCCAATTTGATCCAAGTGACCGCGTGACTCCTGGCAGTGAAGAAGAGAAAAGGCGATTGGGCACCAAAGCGACATGTGTTGCAATTTCGACCTGCGGTAACTTCGCGATCGTTGGTAGCATCGGCGGCGGTTTATACAAGTACAACATGCAGTCAGGTGAGAAGCGCGGCAGTTTCCCCAAGGTGCTGACCCCAGCGCCGAAATGGATCCGATCCCTGACGCTCCCAGGGATGCAATTGCCCGACGCCAAAGCCAAGGCTCAGCTGGAAGAAGAAGAAGCTCGACAAATGCAATGGTTGCATGATGGCATGGTGACGGGAGTGGTAGTGGATGCGTTGAATCGTCAGGTGATCTCGGGTGGCATCGATGGTAGAATCAAGTTTTGGGATTTCCAAAAGCACTCGCTGTTGGCTGAAATGGAACTACAGAGCAGTGTTCACCAGTTGGAGCTGCACCGCGACAGCAATTTGCTTTGTGTGGCCTGTGACGACCAAGTGCTTCGCGTGTTTGACGTGACGACCCGCAAGCTGGTGCGTCGCTTTGGTGGTCATACCCACCGCATCAGCGACGTGGTGTTCAGTCCGGATGCTCGCTGGCTGTTTTCCAGTTCGAGTGACGCGACGCTTCGAGTGTGGGACGTGCCGAACGGCAAATGCATCGACTGGGTCAAGTTCCACAAACCCGTGACAGGCATCGCCATCTCGCCGACCGGAGAGTTCCTCGCTACCACTCACGTCGGCCATGTTGGCATCTACTTGTGGGCCAATCGAGCTTTCTTCACGGACGTGTTTTGTGATTCTGAACCGGAAAAACCCGTAGAAATGGATCTGCCGGTTGCCCAGCGAGAGGAAGAGAACGGGCAGGCGAGCGGCTCTATCGAAGCGAACCCTCAGCTTGTGGTTGCTAGAGATGAACGCCAAGACAAGCCGGATCCGGACCAAGTCGTGGACGACACTCCTTTAGCCGACCAATTGATCACGCTCTCCAAGACTCCACGCGCCTTTTGGCAGTCGCTGTTCCATTTAGAGCTCATCAAGAAGCGTAACAAACCCATTCAGCCACCCAAAGCACCGGAAAAGGCACCGTTTTTCTTGATGACCGCGAGAAAAGACGACGTGCACCCAACTTTTGTCGGCGTAGCCCCCACCGATGCTACCAAAAAGAATCAAAATGCAGGACAAGACAAAGGAGAGAAGGACGATGAACCATCGATGGAGGGGTGGGGTGCCACTGATGATGATGACACGTGGGGAGATCTGCCAGAGGAAGAAGACCCGTCCGATACCGACAAGAAAACCAACCAAAGCAAGGCCGCCACCTCGTCGTCGCGCATTCTCAAGAGTGATGGGCTCGTGTCTTCTCGTTGCAAACTGGCCCAGATCCTACAGCAAGTCCACTCGATATCTGAGGAACCTTCTGCTGGGTCGGATGACTCCAAATCCCAAGCGTGCAGCCAAGTGTTTGGCTACTTGGAGAAGTTGTCTGCCTCGGCCATCGACGTGGAGCTGTCGACGTTGTGTCTCGGAGACTTTGATGAAGTAGGCAAAGCGCTGCTGAGCGTGTTTCTGGATGTGCTGGCTACCCAACTGACCAGTCAGCGCGCTTTTCAGGTGTGTCAGGCGTATTTGAACCGCTTTCTCAAGCTGTACGACCAGCTGCTTGTGCAGGACGCCACGCTGCTGCGCAAGACGGTGGCGATCGGTACAGCACAAGAGATCCAATGGCGCCATTTGCAGCAGTTGCTGCACAACAATCTGTGTCTCGTGCACTATTTTAGCAACCTTCAAATGTAAATCCTTCGATTTCTCCTTCTGATTGTTTGTGTTAGGGCCAATGAGAGGTCGCAGCTCCTGAGCGCTGATTGGCTCATGTCATGACCCGTCCTTTCCGCGTGCAGCCCCACAATGGAGGAAGTAATCATTGGCGCACCGAGCAGCGATCGACTGATCGATCGACTCGTAGCATTCTGTGCACAGAGTAAGCGAGCAGTAAACCGGCAAACGTCCGAGAGAAAGAGTTGGCTTGCTTGCCATTATGCAGCTACTGAGATTGTTTTCTGTTTGTGCTGCCAGCCGAAATCGAAGCGTGCTTCCAATCGTTTTATGACAAGTGAGTCAACTTTTGGCTCTTTGTGAGATGTGCAGCAACATGCTCAATGGGGACACCGGCTTTGGGAATGGATTGCATAGAAATGCCACACGATTTGTGGGTCTGGACGTGGAAGACGAGAAGCCGCATCACGTTCAGCAGCTTTTCCATGTGAGAGCATTCAGTACTGCTAATAAATGACGTTCGGTGCTTTGATATGTGGCTTTGAGGAGGAACAGGAATACGAACTGCTCTTTGAGCAAGTGATTCAGCGCTTTCTGCAGGAAGAAGAGGTTGGGAAGCGCTTCAGCGGCACTACTTCTGGAGATCCCAGCCACTACATGCTGACTTCCACTTTTCTCCATTGAGCCAGATCGAGTGCGAGCAGTTTGCCGCCCATTGTGAGCAGCTGCGATCCAATGTCAGAATTGCTAACAGAGCCAGCGCTGACAGAGAAGCAGAAGTCAAAGAAGACGAAGACACCCAACAGAACCACATGGCTCACCGCAACCTCTCGATGGTCCTGTCTGCCTTGGACTTCGACTGGTTTTGTGACACGATGCGTCATCATGCGATCCAGCTCAACTTGGCTGAGAAGGCAGCTTGTGACATGGGCTTTTGACAGACGAGATGAGTTGATGAGCTGCTGAATCATTAAGGCCAACAGAGCGAACTGGTTGAAGTTGCAGCAGAGCAGAACGATTGGAATGATTACCATGTCGAGACGAGAACCACAAGGTTGTCCACCCTAAGGCCCTGAAACCTTTCCCCTAACACTCCCTCAGTTTTCGGTAATCTACAGTCCAGATCCCCTGTAAACAATCATACACCTCTCAAAAGAAGTGCCTTGTGATGAGGAAAAACAGCAGTGCCGGCTGAGAAGATGGGTGACTTGCGTGTGCACCAATTTGCTGACGGGTCTATCGCTTGTTCCCTCAGGTGGCCAGCTACAAGAAATGACCTTGTTCAGATGGGTGATTGGTTCTGCCAGTCTGACCTGCAGGCTGGCATTTGGGTTGGTAATGTTTCACCGAGTGTACCCCCCAATAGTGCTGAAAAATTGCAGTCTTGCTGAGCCGAAAAAGAGCTGGTCAGCTCTGGTTCTGCATGTCTATGACAAACTTGCCCTCACGATGGATTGAGTCAACTGACTGCCTCACCTTTGTTCTATTTTCCACCAACCGCGTAAACTACCACTGCAAGTTTCGTAAACTTGAGTGGTTTATTTCATCAGACCTGTTTTCTTTTCTTTCACTGGGAAAGGGGAAGGGAAAAATCGAACGAAAGAAAGAGAAAAGAAGGGGACACAACGGTGCCAGTGACTTGGTCCAATACCTATTCTTCCCTGCCAACATACAGTAAGTCAGGGCGTATTTTACATTGGGCTGCGGGCATACAAAGATCAAGTAACCGAGCCACCAAAAAAGCAAAAGGAAAGCGACCATGAACCTGCGCACTTCCGCGCCTTCCGGGTCTTTCAAGCGCCAGCGCCAGCAGTCGGCGTCTTTCTCGGCGGAATTCAGCTCGATGACGACTTCTTCGCTCTCTCAATCCCAGGGGATGCTGCGGCTTCGACCCACCGCCAGCGATGTGGTGCTCGCGCAGTCTTCGTCTCGAGTGTTCGCCAGTTCCTCCAACCCGCTGACAGGCACCAGCACCAGCAACCCCTCGAGCCATAGCAACAGTAGTAGCAACGGCATCAACTGCCGCCAGAGCGCGCGGCTGGTCTCCAGGTGGACCACCTCGTTCAGCGGCCATCGACGAAGCCCTATCCGGTGTACCAATGGCACGTCGGTGGCGGACAGCAGCAATATAGCGGCGTCCAATGGCATTTACACTGGGGCCATCCAGGACGCCATTCTTTCAGGTGTGCTAAGCAAACGCGCACCCGTATTTCACAACTGGATGACGCGCTATTTTGTGCTCTCGCGCTCGTGTCTGCGCTACTTTAAGACCAACAATGTGACCACCAACTGCCATGCTGCGACCGAAGGCAATGGGGGCCTCAGTCGTCCGCCTAGTAGCGTGGAAAAGAAACTATTGAGGGGGGAAATCGTGCGCGGCGATCTGCTTGAAGTGGAAACCACAGATCGCTTCAAGCACCGGTCGTTCAGTTTTGTGCTTGTGGTGCGCAAACGCCACGCCGCGCGATCAACAATGGCGCTGCTTAAGGAACGGCGAGGTCGAAGCCAGAGTTCAGCCACAAATAGCGGCGCTTCTCCTCAAGACAATTCTGCTGTAACCCGTGTGTACCTTCAAGCGACTCGAGAAGAAGAGCGCGACAAGTGGGTCAAAACCTTGCGCAAATGGATCCAAGGCGAATCCCCGGCCAACATTGGCCACGAGATCCTTCAGTATGTCGTGACCAATGAGTACTCACACTCGCGATATGAGAACAAACTGCAGGACGCTGTCATCACGAGCCCTCAGCAGTACCAGCAACAGCAGCAGCAACAACAACAACAGCGTTTTGTGTCGCCTGCTGAAGTGGCCGGTCGCAAGATCGAAGAAGACTTCCCAGTGCTGGCGAATCTGATGCGCGACATGCACGACTGTCGCCACGAAGACGAGATGGTCTACATTTTGGACCAGGTACTGGGCGAGATCAACGACGGTGCGTGCTCCAATTACATTAAGAAGATGATCTCGGCCGCAGGCGAAGTGAAGCTCGAGAGTACGCCGAGTGTTTGGACGCCCACTGTGAAACAAGCCTATGGAAATATTATGAAGGTGCTGCTTACACAGACTGCAACGACGGGAACTCTGAACCAGAAGACGTTGGGGGCGTCTTCTTCTTCTTTCGTTGGGTCCCAGAATGGATCAACTACTGGTAGAACGGCCAGCCTCGTGCGTCAATGCTCCGAGGAACAGCGCAGTGCGATGTCCGAGTACTCATTTCATCGATTCTATAAGCTGGGACGCAAGTTGGGCGCAGGCGCCTTTTCGGTGGTTCACATTGCGACTCATCGTGACACGCGCAAGCAGGTAGCTGTGAAGTGCATCGCGCGCAGTGGTCTGGGCAGCCAAGAAGTGATCGCTCTGAAACAAGAAGTGGAGATCATGGCCAGCCTGGACCACCCGAACCTTGTGCCGTTGCTGGACTATTATGAAGAAGAAAAGTACTATTACATTGTGACCCCACTGTGCACAGGCGGTGAATTGTTTGACGCGCTAGTCACTCGCAAGAGCTACACGGAAGACGATGCTCGTGTGTTGATGAAGAAGCTTGCTAGTGCCATCGCATATATCCATTCGCGCGGCATTGTGCATCGTGATCTCAAGCCTGAAAACATTTTATTGAAGACTTCCGCGCCAGGGGCCGAGATTATGATTGCAGACTTCGGCTTTGCGCGCCCGTTTAAGGGTTCTCGATCTGGAACTGCATGTGGTACCCCTGGATATGTGGCACCAGAAGTTGTGCGAGGCGAGCCATATGGCAAAGCGATTGATTGTTGGAGCCTGGGTGTGATCCTATACATTCTGTTATGTGGATATCCGCCCTTTCCAGGGCAAAACCATGCTAAAATCCTCGAAAAAGTGGTCAATGCGGACTACCAATTTGATTCTCCTGCGTGGGACCATGTGTCGGATGAAGCCAAGGACCTGGTGCGCCGCCTCTTGAACGTGGACCCGAAGCTGCGCTACACGGCAACAGAAACGCTTAACCACGTTTGGATGAACCCGAGTAGTCTGTTGAAACTGCAGGGCACTGACGCCAATCGTCTATCCCGAGCCAACTCAGACCTATCTCCTGCTTTGAACCAGATGCGCAAGTTCAGCATGACCCACGCGAAGCCAAAGATCACCGAAGCCGACATGGAGTCGATGGATCTCTCAGAGGTGGCCATTTTCGATTTGGACCTTCTGAACAAAGAACTGGAACACGTCGCAGACGAGTTAGCCAGCGAGTTAGCCGACGAATTGGCCGAAGATCTGGCTCTTTCGCCATAATGGAGGGCATAAGTTGATGTTTTAATGTCTTTTATGAATGTGAAGTGGCAACACGAGCGTGGTGTGTCGTCTTGATCAAGTGTAACGCGCTCAGAATGTATCAACAAATATCGACGCATGGAACTGGGTGACGTTTGGCCGATTTATTGGTCACGACGTTTTTGTTTGTGGCAGACGAACAAGTAGAGAAAGAGATGCAGAATCTTTTCTTTTTGCTTTGGAACGATGTGAAGAATAGTAAAACAAAAAGCCTGAAACGCATGGTCATGCGATTGCCTGTCTGCTTGTCTGGTCTGGTGGGGTTGCATCTTGTCCTTATCTTCCTGGGCGATTGCGCCGACGCGGGTCACGGCTTTCATTCACAGCAGGACCCGTCATCATGGGTTTCTTGAAATCGGGGCCAGGAAGATCCAAAAGACCTCCGCCGCCAATGTTGTTGCCACGGTACGGCGCTGGCTGGTTGTTCCGGTTGCCATACGATGGAGGCGACTCATTGCGATCTCGCTTCATCCCGCTGAGCTGATAACCTCCGGAGCCGTTGGACTGCATCGGCGTAATACCCGCAGCAAGTGCTGCAGCTTGGGCGGCCTGCACCGCCTGGGCTGCCACCGCCGCAACGTTGAGTTCCATCGGACAATCCTGTTTCCAATGGCCTTTCTGACGGCATTTGTGGCAAATGTAATTGGGTGGCGGCACTTTCGGCTGCGTGCAATCTGCAATGAAATGGCCCGGTGTGTTGCAGCGTTTGCAGAGGTATCCTTCTGGAGGAATCCGCTTCGGTCCGTTGGGATTGGCGCTTTGCGGTTGGTCTTTGGTTGGACAATCTTCGATCCAGTGACCTTTGGCGCCACAGCGATTGCAAATGTAGTTGTCAGGCGGCGGCCTTCTCCCTGGAACGTTGACTACAGAAGATCCTGAAGCAGCGGCTGAAGCTCGTAGCGAGGCGTTGAAGTGCTGGAAGTTGGCCGCGTTGATCGCATTCGCTCGAATACCCTGGGCATCTGCCATACCTGGCAGCATTTCGTCAAACTCGTTCCGCGAAGGTTCTATTGTGGCATCAATGGCAGTGCCAGCATGAGGAGATGATCAGCATCGAAAAGTCCATCTAGATCGCTCACCGAAGGCCATGGCGTCGGCTTCGCTCACGTTTTGCCCGCCATTGTATTTGTCGTCCATGGGGTCACCCGGTCGATTGCGGCACCAGAATTTCGTGCTATGATCGTTGCTGAGAGAGAAAACAAATGCGAAACCCGACCAGTTTAGTACTGATAACAAATTCGTGGTGTCGGAGCGTGATCATCACCTTCCCGTGGCCACCACATGACCAACTGGATGCCATTGGATGTCCCACACCGCTGTGTCATGGGCTTGAGGAATGGACGCCAGAGCATTCTCTTTGCCGACTTCCCAGTACATCAGGGAGCCGTCGTAAGACCCACTGATAAAGAGTCTTTCATAGCACGGATGCCACGCCAGTGCAGTGACTTCTCGAGTGTGGCCCTTCATCGTGGCAAACTCTTTGAGAGTTCGCAGATCGTAGATCTTGATGAGCTGGTCGCGACTTCCTGTGAGCAGCCAGTTGCCGTTTTCGTTCCAGGCGACCTTGAACACTGTGTTTTTGTGGCCGTGCAATGTATTAAGACTGTTGCCAGACTTTGGATCCCAGATCTTGACGAGATTGTCCTTGGAGCCGGACGCCAGCAGACACTTTTGCGGGTGGTACGCTACGCATTTGACGTCCCAGCCGTGGCCCGTCAATACGCGCTCTTCTCGCCCGCTTTCAAAGTCCCAAATCTTGACGGTGGCGTCGTCCGAACACGACACAAACTTGAAATCGGTCGGAGAAAAACTCAACGAGCGCACCGCTTCGCTGTTGGTTGCCGCAACAAACACACAAGACACCACGCCACGCGTGCAGTCAGAACATCAGTTCTTCGACCAGCTCATCGGCCTTAAATTCCCCAACACCCACCGATGGCCCTGCAGAAGCTGCACATTGGTCATACTGGACTGCCAGTACTTGATCACTCCGCCGTGGTCCGCCGTGACAAGCCAGTTGTCGTTGTGAGACCAGACCATGGCGCGCACGGCGTCATCGTGAGCCTGCAGAATAGTCTCAAAGTTAAATGCCAAACCGTTCCACAGAGTGAACTCGCCGACCGAGTTGCCCGTGATGAGTCGCCGACCCTCAGGGGTCCACGTGAGGCAATTAACTGGACAGCGCTGTTTGTTGGTGGAGCAGCGACAGAATTTGGTGCACACGCAGGATGCCAAGTCATCGTTGGAGGCAAAAGCCATGGGCGGAAGTAGATTCCGCTTGTAAAACGAGTGTGGTGGCAGCGCAAAGCTTTGAAAACCGCTAGTCGGCGCGTCCCAGTTGACGAATTTGCGAGTCACCAAATAGTTGATGAACGTGGCGTTGGGATCAACGCTCTTGCGCATGATCGGCTTGCGCGTGCGCTTGTGCGGTGGAACGCCGCCGCCATAGTGCGCGCTCGACACCTCGTTCCTCGCCGACGCAGGCAACTGGGCCACATGAACCTGGTGATCCATCCACCTCCGTCTGCTTTAGCTCTTGTCTCGAGTCTGACTGTCTGGCACGCTCCACCCGGTGTGCCACATGATCAACAAATGTGGCACGACAGAATGCCCTTTGCAAACGTATTCCCCTGCGGTAATTTATTCTACCACGATAAAACGAGCATAGACAAGAAGTGATGTGGACCACGTTAGCAACAGAATGGGAGAAACACAATACCCTTTGAAACCAAATGTGGTATGTGATTTGTCTACAGGCAGATGCCAGCATAGATAAAGCCTATTCATCCACTACCACAAAGCTCCTGTCGAAACAAATTACCTGTACAAACAGAATTGTGTTGACGCCTGTCCCTGTTTCATCAAAGTGTAATTGGGGCTAGGACACCAGCATAAGAGAAGAACAACACCAAACAACAACGCATCAAAAGCTGAATAAACAGGAAGCGTCCAAAGCGATGAACGAGGAGAACAATAACCCGATTGGGTCGCAGAATTGGAACGGATCGCCGCCGCGGAAGCGGGTGCGCACGAGCGAGGAAGCAGAGCAGGAAATGGAGACTTCAACGAGCCATTTACCGTTGTCAGAAGCCTCAAGCAGCGCGAGTTCGGCGGCCGAGACCAATGTTCACCACCTGTTGCAGGTCCCCAATGACCACGATGAACCTCCTCCGCGACGCCTTCGCATGGCGCGGAGAAGTGCCGAATCCTCACCGATTTTGCTGAACTCTGTGGCGCGATCGCCGTCTTCTTTGACCATGGCACTTGGAAGGCGGTCGACACCTGTGGAGCCGTCGTTTCTGCCGGTTTCGCATTTGTGGGTGGACGATGGAGAAAGGCCGGCGCTTTCACGCGAGAATAGTAGCAGCACCAACGCAGAAGGCGCCGCGGATGGTGCAAATGGCACCCATGGATTCGTGAGTATGGCATCCGACATGGACACTGGCGTGGCGTCAAGTGCGAGCGTGGCAGCCAGCGTCACCACAGACGACAACAACAACACGGATGACGAAGAGCTGCATGCGTTCACGATGGCAGTCCACGACTTTTCGGCACTTGAACGTGCCCTCGGCAACGCTCCGTTTGTCGGTGCCTCTGGCGACCAAGTCATGGGCGAAGAAGATGTCGATGCCACTTGCCATCCACCAATGGACGAAGACATCAAAGCCATGAATGGGCAGCAGCCAGGTCCAACCGTCTGGTACCCAAGCGACTCGTCTGCCGGCAACGAAAGACATCAAGCGCTGGAACTCACCAACGGCGGCAATGTTAATGGCAATTGCAGCAATGGGGTCACAATGAACTGTGGCCTTGGAGCTCAACCGTCACCCAATTACGAAGAGATCCATCGCATTCTCTTTGACTATGCGAAAGACCAGAAATTCCCATTGCTGATGCGTTCCTTGCGCATCATCTTGCAAAGCCACGCGGCCAAATCTTTGATGCAGCGCATCGTCAAAGACGAAGACGATACCGGCATGACGTTGTTGATGTGCTCAGTGCGCAACAACTTCTTCTCGCTGTGCTCGTTCCTGTTGCAACACGGAGCCGATGTGAACTACTACTCTCAGAAGCGAACGTATGCGCTTTTGCTGGCGGCTCAGAAAGGACTTGCAAAAATGGCCCGATTTCTTGTTGATCACGGTGCTAACAACGACTCCAAAGACATGGCGCTGATTCCAGCAGCTCATTTCGGGCATTTGGAAGTGGTCAAGATCCTGTTGGAATACGGCGCGAATCAGAATTATGCGAACATCAAAGGCACCACACCGTTGATGCGAGCGGCACAAGAAGGTCGCGAAGAAGTTGTTCAGTATCTTTTGGAGAGAGGCGCGTTGCCATGCACATCGAATGTGAGGCCTGGGGCAGTGATGAACTGGAGTTGAAGGCGAAATACTGACGTTTTGATTGTGTGAGCAGAACGAAGGCATGACGGCGTTGATGTTAGCTGCCCAGCGTGGCCATGCCGAGATCGCCCAATGCTTGATCAGAGCTGGATCGGATGTCAACAAGCAAACAGTAAGTGACCTTGCTCTGGGGTAATGAGAAATCGCCATCCAAGAGACTCATTCTGTGTTGTTTTGTTGATGACCAAAGCGTCAGGGAAGTACAGCGCTGTTACTAGCAGCCAAGCGAGGGCACACGCAGGCTGTAGAAGCTCTCTTGACAGCTGGTGCTGATATTTTCTTGAAGGACGATCGAGACAAAACTGCAGGCGAGATTGCTCATCGTAGAGGGCACGTCGAGTTGTTTCTGAAGATCACTGTGACGGTATGTGGGGCGTTTGATAGCGAGACGGCTGGTTCTGACGTGACACTTTTGGTCTACAGAATCAGTTGCGGCTGATGCGCGAAGATCTTCGTCGGGAGCGAAGCTATTTATTACTCAAGATGTCTACGCTGTATTTATCTTCACGAGCTCACTTCACACCGTCCTTTCAGTTGCCCGAGCGACGATGGTACACCGATCTGATGGATGCCACTCTCCGACTTCCCCGACCTCTTCTGCAGAACATTTGCCTCTTTCTGCCTCTGTGTCACTTGTGGGACCGACAGCTGCGGTACTTGGCATACGAGGCGTCATCCCATCCAAATCGTGTGGTGCTGCAGGGTGTCAACATCATGGACGAAGTGCTGCTCAACGCCAGCATGGACATCCGCGAAGCAAACAACCCGTCGTCACCCAAAGCCAAACAGGACGAGGAGTCTGGGTACCCAACTGGTCACTTGCAGTTGCTGCGCGAAGATGCCGATTTTCAAGAACTGTTTGTGAAGAAGAGTCGACTGCCCCTTTCCCACCAAATGTTGATCCAGTTGCGACGATTTGCTGATATTCAGGGTGTATTGTCGTGGTACACCACCAACCAAGCCGTCCAGTTCAATGAACACGTGGCCCAGGACGTGGTCTCAGTGTTGACCCAGTTGTTGGAATGGGACGACGCACGCAAGCGCATGGAGTTTTACGATCCTGTGCGCTTTGAACAAGTCTCGTCGTCGCCACCTAAACAAGAGTTGGAGCCTTGTCAGTGGATGGATGAAGAGTTAAACGAGTGGCGCCCAACTTCTTCTTGCTGACGTAGGTTCTGTCGTACCGTGTCTTGTCAAGTGGTGTTCTCATGGAGCTGTCGGCCGCCAGGCACTGCACTCCGTTTTTGTTGAGTTGCTCAGTTGTCCAGTACGTTTGCGTTGACTGTTGTAGATCTGAAGAGAATGAAACCAAGTAACCAACTCGTTAATTGAAAGTTGTCCAACGCTGTCTCCAACCCCCAAAGACCCAACGGCGGCATTTCCTCTGCTGCACCTCGTCCCACAATCGCAACGGCCTGTTCTTTGTATTTTTTTCTTTTCGGAGCTCCACAACTGGATCTGCCATCGCGAGTTCACGTGTTTGCGGCCATGGTATTCACGCTGCCGAAGCTCACGTACGACTACAACGCGTTGGAGCCGTTTGTGGATACACTGACGATGCACATTCACCACACCAAAGAGCACCAGATTTACGTGGACTTCACCAACGACTATGTCGAACGAGTGGGTGGCGCCGATTCTTTGTACTTTGTCGCTGGGTCTTTTGGCTCGATGACACGTTGACGTTTTCGTAGTTTGACGGCGGCAAACTCAAAGGTAAATCGATTGTCGAAGTGGTGCAGCAAGCAGATGCGGTGCCGTTGCGCAACAATAGCGGCGGGCACTACAATCACAGGTAAACAGTGAACTCTTGACGGGCCAACTGGACCGTGCGTGGACGAAATGATGATGGCGATGCTTGTTGATGGACCGCACAGTCTCTTTTGGACGCTGATGGCGCCACCGGGTTCTTTTGCGTCGCATCCGACTGGCCATCTGAAGAAGAAGATCGAGTCGCAATTTGGATCGTTGGACAAACTGAAGACGGAATTTGCCACAGCGGCTGCCGAACGCTTTGGCTCTGGCTGGGCGTGGCTTGGCGTCAAACAGGACGGCTCGCTCGGGATCTGCTCGACCATGAACCAAGGTGGACCAATGCTTCAGGATGCGTCAGTGGCTTTTTCATCCATTGCTGATGTTGTGCTGCTCTTGCGGTGAAGCGCAGACAACCCACTGATGGCCAACGCCGAGATGCCGATGATTCCCATCCTCGGATTGGATGTGAGTGAGTGATCTGTAAAACACCGTGATGAACATGATGATGACACTGACTGACGTCGGGGTTGCAGGTGTGGGAACACGCCTACTACATGAAGTACCAGAACCGTCGCGTTGAGTACATTGCTGCGTTTTGGAACGTTGCAAATTGGGAGCAAGTTGTCGAGTACTATGACGAGTTTGCGTCCAAGCAGAAGCCCATTCCCATCCCAACTACGGACCATTGAAGCGATGGAGCGCATGAGTGCGTTGTGCGTGCGAGGAATGGTGCCGTAGCTGAAAAGTGTTAAATGGAAGTGAGTGTCCCGCACGTCCAGAATGTGTAGTGGAAAGCGAATATCATTTTGAATTGACGTCACGTCCACGAGGATCCTGGGTTAATACGTTAAGACACGCTAAAACACGAGAGTACTTTGCGTTCGCTTTCTCTCTCTATCGATAATGCTGTAGATACGACAAGTCACACAGAACAGGTGCAGCCGGCGCCGTGCGAGTGGTAGTGTCCGTGGTATCACTGACGGATCGAGACAAAGCACGTGGAAGTTCACGGGGTAATTGTTGTTGCTGCTGCATCGACGACTGCGAATGCGGCAACGGTCTGGCGAGGGGAAGTGCCATCACGGGGGTTTCCCGCTCTTTGGCGGACCTCGGGCCGCTCAACAGTGTGCTGGTGGTGGTGCTAGCCAAAAACTCGTCGCACTCTTCCTCGGCCCCAGTCCCCACAGACAGATTCGAGTCCTTTCGCAAGTGCTTGCCGAGTGCTTCACTCTCGAGGTCGTCACAGCCCATGGGGATGCACGACGTGGAGATAAAGTCGCCTTCTCGGTCTTCAAGGAGTCTTCGACTATGGGAAGGCGCCCAGAGTTTTGACGAACCGCGCTTGGTCGAATCGGGAAAGCCACTGGGGGCACTGGCGGGCGTGCACTGCGAAGCCTCCAGCATGGCTGCTTCATCATCTTCGTCGGGGGCTTCAAAGCGTCGCGACTCGATCAGTTGGTCCAGCTGGTCGGCCAACAGATCTTCCTGCAGCAGAAATTCGGGTCCGTGGTGGCCCAGACAGTACCCGCACACGCGATCGAGTTTGACGAACACGCGAAGTCCTCGTCGCGCGTGGTGCGAGTACCGGCGTTTGCTGCGCTGCATGAAGAACACCATCATCTGGCACTCGCTGCAGAATCTCTACATCCCCATCCAGGTCACAGGAACCAAATCAGCGATTAGCCAGCTAACTTCAGAGTGCACCGACAAACCATCAAAGAACTCACCGATCCACAGCGATCACATTGTCTTCGAGACACGACCGAAGAAGAAAACGACTGCATGCAGCCGCGACAGCAGCTTGCACGAGTCTCTTTGCGGGTCACCGGGTTCAAAAAGTGATGACTCTGAGCCAGTTGCATGCGCTGCGGCTCGTGTCGAAAGCGACGCTGCCAGCGGATTGTCATTTCGAGTCGCTTCGCGTGGTGCTTTCGCGTGGACTTGTGCAGCAAATCAGAGAACACGCGCGGCACGCGACCACCAATGTCCAGATCAATGAGCGTCAGCACGTCAATGTGGCCGGGTTTGGCCGGATTCTCGCGATACAACGTGCCATTGTGCAGAAACGTCATGTGGATCACGGGCTTCTCTTTGTCTTTGAGGTGGAGGTCCTGAGGCTCACAGGACTCGCACGAAGTCATCGAATCCCGAAGCGTCGATAACTCTCGCGCGCTATTTGGCGATGGCGTGTACTCGATCGTGTGCAGCGCGCGCGCCCAGCATCGGCGACCCTTTTCGTCCACAAACGAGTTCATGACCTCGAGGTAAGTGGCGTCTCGTGGCGTGGTGCCCGGGATCGGGAACTTGACTAGCAGATGACGCAGTTTGATACACTGCATGGGGTTCTCGCGACTCGGTTGAAGCACGTCAACGAGATCGGAGCACGTGGTAAAGTCGATAAACGACGGATTCGGGTGATTCGTGCGGATGAAAAAGTTGGAGATTTCGTCCAACGTGGCGTCGATGGCCACTTTGGTCAGAATCACATGGTGCTCTTTGCGCGAAGTACTAGCGTACCGACCGCCAGCCAGTCGAAGCTGCTCCGGATGATGCGCCAGGTAAGCGTCAAAGGACGCCAGCGAGGACCGTGGATGCTTTGGATTGGCTTCAAGCAAGACGATTTTCTGGTAGAAAAGCTTGAAAACCGCTTTGCTTTGTTGCAGCCAGCTGCGTCGCGCATTCGCCTCGTCCTCGGAGCAGTCACTGAGGCTGTCAACGTCCCAAAAGTTGCCGCGTTTGCCTCCGTGGAAACTGGTGCAGGAACTGGGGCGACGGCTCATCATCATGTTGGCCGCTGGTTGTCAATTCAATGCACGCACTGGTCTCGTTCGTTCGTTCGATCGATCGATCGATCGATTGATGGCTCAATCGGTGGATTTCGAAAATGGTTAAACCCCCCAAGTGCCGCTCTTCGCGCACGTTGGTACACTCACCACAGAGAGCAAGACCGAAGAAGCGAAATGGGAAGCGGGCAAACAGCTCCCCCTCTCCACCGAGTCGAGACTGAACCGCAAGTGCTTGAGGATTGGAGAGACAAGCAGCGCAACGCCTCAGAGCAAACGGAAATGGATTGTCTTGGCCTGTCATGTCTTGTCTTGTCTTCAGTTATGAACAGTTGTGGGTGCGACTGTGAGGAGTTTGGGTGCACTTCCCTCCCCCACACGCTGCGCACAGACGGATCAACCACGTTCAAAAGTGTGAGCTGGTGAGCTCCTGGGCTTGATTTACTATCGCCACAAGTGGCTCGCGTGTCTTCTCTCTGGCGCCGATGACTTGAAAGCCGGCGCTCCAGACGAGCCCTTTGTAGGACCACATGGCTTCAACATGAGCTCGTGGATTGGCTGGTTTGGGTGGTTACCAACCCTCTGGGACGAGGGACGGGCCAGTCGGCGCGTTACTATCCTGGCCAGAAAAGCTGCGCGTTTGGTGGGGTGTTGAGACCTGGCTGCCTGATCGCTTCCTTTCTTTCTTTTTTTCATCGTCAGGGTCGAACGAAGCGACTCAATGACAGTCCCGACGTAGCCCTCCCTCTCTTGCCTTTGCTTTGGTCTGGTCTGTGATGTGAGTCAGTCGCTGGCTCGTTAGCATCATGGAGGGATCGACTTGTTCATCAATAGATCAGTTCTTGTTGGTGGCTCTCTTTATTACTTGAAACTCTGCAGATACGAGAGATCAAACAGCTTGTTACTACTGTTGCTGGTGGCATCGTTTGCGTTGGCGTTTGCGTTGGCGTTGGCGTTGGCGTTGGCGTTGGCGTTTGCGTTTGCGTTCGTGTTTGCGTTGACTTCGGGACTACTGGAGCAACTGCTGTCTGCACTAGAGGAAGAACTCGCGGTGGTCTGAGAACTCGGCGCCTGGGTGCAGGGCGCAGTGACACTCTTTGGTTCCCATGAGGACCGCGTGGACCGCCCGCTGGAGCTGGCGCTGGATGAGGAGCGCAGGAGGCGGGGAGGCACAGGAAATGACGCCTCCAAATCGACCGCAGCGCTGGCACCGGCAGTTGCTTCGTGGACGCTTTCGCCGTGGGAGGATTTGTCTGTGGAGTTTAAGGACGAAAAGATGAACGAGGGCAGAGCACCGCCACCTGCCAATCGAGTGGACGGCGTTTCGCAGCTCTGCCAGGAGTCGTCGCTAGTCATGGAATCGACGGAGTTGATCGAATTCAATCGCTCCCGCTGGTGAAAGCTGTCGCCGACCTGCAACGGAACGCCTGCATTTGCTCGAGTGGTGGCCGCCGTGGCGGAGTCCACCACGTCTTTCTCCAGTTTGTAGTTTGGTCCAAAGTGCCCGAGACAGTAGCTGCAGAGCTTTCGATCCTGTTTGAGCATCGAGTGCTGGTGCTTGCTCGGTCGAATGCGGTAGACCATCGCGCTGCAGTCCTGACAGAACCACTGCATGGAAAGGGAACAAAAGGCAAAGAGAGCCATGGAGAAGATTGCGTCAGTTGCCAAAACTCACAGTCCACCATGGAGAGAACTCCAGAACTCACCGATTTGCAACGTCCACACTGTTTTTCCGCGATCACCCAAAGCGAAAACCGTTGGATGCAGCCGCGGCATTTGCGGCCAATGTGGTTGGCACGCGCATCGAAAAAGTACTTTGTCTGGGCCAGCAACTGCATCTGGTCTTTGCGCAGTCTTCGCTGCCAGTTGATGAAGAGCTGAAGGCGCTTGGAGTGGTTTTTGCGGATGGACTTCATCAACAAGTCGACAAAAAGTCGCGGCACGCTGCCGCACGCGTCGATGTCAAAGATGGAAAACATTTCGACCTTGGAAGTGCCGATTTTGTCCTTGATACTCGGTCGAATCTCGCGATACAGCGAACCGTTGTGGCGGAAAAACGCGCGCACGGGCGACTGGTGTGGGCGCTTTCTGGTCGAGGACGTCGAAGTCGACGAAGACGCCTCCGAAAGCTCGGAGAGATCGGAATTTTCAGACGAAGTGGACGACACAAAGGATTCTCTTGGGGGCGCCCACCCGGTGCTGGCGGTGTCGATGGAATGCACGACTTTGGCCCAGCAGCGACGGCCAGTTTCGTCCACGAAGCTGTTCATGATCTCGAGGTACACGAAATCCCGCGAGGCAACACCCGGCACTGGGATTTTGACGACCGAATGCTTGAGTTTGATGCACTGCATGGGGTTCTCGACGCTCGGCGACAGTACAGTGAGCAGATCGGAGGACGTCGTAAAGTCGAGAAAGCTCGGATTGGTGTACGGCGACTTGATGAACACGTTGGCCACTTCTTCCAGCGTACCATCGATGACGGCGTCGCTCGTGAGTGTGTGGTGATGGCTGCGTTCCGTGGCTTCGCCGATGCCATTGCCATTACTGCTGGCCGAGGGCTGTTGGGCAGCCAAATAGGCGTCAAAGGATGCCAGCGACGAGTTGATGTGCTTTGGATTCTCGCGCAGCAGCTGAACTTTCTGGTAGAAGAGTTTGAACGCGATTTGGCTCTGCTGGATCAATTGTTGCCGCGCCTCTTTGTCTTCTTCGGCCGTCGATGCGTTCAACAAGTCCTGAGTGTCCCACAGGTTGAGTCGTTGCGAGATATCACGCTGGCGATCGCTACTGCTGTCGCCGCTGATGGTGTCGACCACGGAACGGACACAAGCAGTGGGCTTGACGTCCTTGACGTCTTTGCACTTGCTGTGCTGAAAGAGGCGATTCATTCTGTGCTTTGACGGTCACGTTGATGCTGACGCTGACGCTGACGCTGACAACGTCGTGTGAATCCGTGAATCCGTGAATCCGTGAATCCGTGAATCCGTGAATCCAATCCAAAGAAGTGAAAGTGAAAGTGGCGCAAAAGCTCGGAAGTCGATTGAATTGAACTGAATTGAATTGAGGAGTTGCTCTCGTTCTTTTGGTGCGAGTGAGCGATCGAACACGAGTAGGTGAGTGAGTGAGTGAAGTGGGTTGGTTGCCTTGCGCGATGCAGCGACGCACAGAGAAGGAGACAGAAGTGAGTGGGCGGGGCGGGCGGGTGGGTGGGTGGAGCGCACAGTGGCCGCGTGACATTGGGGTGGTGGGGTGGGAGCTCTGCTCTGCTGCGTATGGAAGTGGACAAGAGCCGAGGCGGTGAATCTTGAGGGCTCGCCCTGCTTTGTTGCCAGTCAGTCCAGGTAGAGCCCATCCTCTTGGGGAAAAAGGACCTCTTCAAGCTTGTGTTGACCCCATCAAGAGCTCAAGCCACCAACAAGGTCACGAGCTCCTCAGTCCCCGCACTGTCCCAACGCATGTGAGTGCCCGCACACAAACAGATGGCGTGCTACAAGTTCGTAGAGTTTTGCGCCATGGAAAGGGCCAAAATGGTCGGGTTGCTGGCCTCGTTGGTTGCTTGTTACATGTTCTCGGAGTTCCCAGCGATGGGCTGGCGCCCGCGCCCCAAAAGCCAATAAAACCCACAAGTTAACGCCAAGACCCTCTGCTTGGAGCGAGGATGACGCCGTGAAGGGAGGGATCTGCGCGAGTGAGTGACCTGATGACCTGATGACCTGACTAATTTCAGATAATTCAGAGTGTACAGCGCCCCACACGTCCCAGGACAGTAGTCAGCGACATGCCACCAAGTCACCTCCCAATGGCTGTGGAGACGTCTCTTGTGTCGGGATGCAATGGCTGGCCACGAGGAAGAAGTCAGTCCGCCAGAGAGACTGCTTTTGCTGCTTCCGTTTTCCTCCTCTTCGTTCTTCTTCATCAAGTGCTTCAGCTGTCACCACCTGACGAGCAAACCAGCGATCGAGTGAGCACGAGAAATCAACTTGAAGTGATAAGAACACGACAGAGAGACAGCGAGCGTCGTCGGGTCTCTTGCGCGCTGCGAGTTGGTCTTTTCTTGTGGACTGGCGACGGCCGCGCGCGAGAGACCGCGCCGCAGTTGGCCATTTCGCCATTTCGCAACGACCAGAGATCAAGTTGGAGCGTGCAGCTTCCTTCTTATCGCTGGCTCGAGTCGAACGAACGCCTGAAGATCTGATGACGGAACCAACTGCAGCGTCAACACTCGACGTCAACCTCGACGCCACGAATAAACAAACAATCCAACGGCAGCCACGCCAACGTGCCAGGAGTGCGATACACCGTACAGCTCCACGCTGCAGGCGCCAAGCAGCAAGTCATCGAGCTGCCCGGCTCGCTCTACGAGTCTAATGGCTGCTTCTGCTCCTCTTCAGAAGTCGTTGAAGAGCCTTGAGCCCAACACCAGACAAGAAGAAGAGATCGACAGCCCTCAAAGTGTTGCACTCCGTCAATGAACAAACGCCAGCGCCTTTGAGGTCCAAACAGATCACAAGTGGCAGTTGCTCTAGCTGATAAAGCCCATGAGCTTGGTTCTTCCTGCAAAGGTCAACTTTTTGTCAACTGCTGAACACGCGGTGCAAGCCACTTCCCTCCCGTTGACATTGACGACTAGGTGGCGTAAAGACCATGCCCGTCGTTGGCTCTCTGCTTCCATTCTTCCATGTGATTGCATTGCAACAGCGCCGCCCATGGCGGATGATGTCATCTCCTACCACCTGCGATGGCCCGAGCCGCCCGAGCAGAACCCCAAGTCATGGCAAGAAACAATTCACAACCGACACAACCACTTTCACAAACAACACACAAACGAAAACAACCAACCTACCCACCAAACAAACAAAACTACGCTACACCAATGCCATTTTTGTCATTTGAAACTCGCGAGATACGAGAGATCGCACAACGGCGCTTCAGGATCCTCGTTCATAAAAATGGGACCCGGCGGGGACCGCTTGGGGTGGTGATGGCCAACTGCAATCGCTGGCAAGCTGGCTCGTTTCGAGAGCTGTTTGGTGACCCGAATGGACGGGTTGGAGGCTGGCTGCGGTGGAAGCAACAGCACTTCTCCTGATGCTGATGCTGATGCTGATGCTGATGCTGATGCTGACGGTGATGTTGACGTGGTGGTTCCACAGCGAACGCTTCCGGTGTCACTCGCAGCAGAAAGCTCGCGAGGTCGGTACTGGGAGGTGGTCATGTAGTTGTCAATCTCCATCGAGGAACATACGTCGTACGGAGCGACCCGTTGGCCAAAGCTGCAAGTCGAACTGATCGATGTGCTTGCCATGCGTGAGCACCGCAAGGTGTCGTCAAAGCTGCTTTGGCTTGGCAGCGTCAGCACGGACTTGGTGTCTGTGCAGAAGCTGCAGGTGGAGGTACTTCCGGTCTTTTCGGTGATCTGTCGATCGCACAGCACCGTCGCGCAGCTTCGACACACAATCTGCCAAACCAAATCCACAGCATTCAATAAACTACTCATCAGCAAACGAGCACTTGCAGTCAAACACAAAACAAGACTCACCGCTTGGCAGGTGCTGCACTTCTTTCTGGAATTCCACATGGTGAGTTTACGTAGACATCCACGGCATTTGCGCTTCTGCTCTTCGGGGTACAACGCAAAAAACTGGCGGATCCGATACTGTTTGTCGTGGGAAAACGTTCGTTCCGCCTTGAGCTGGGCGTTGACTCTTGGCACGCACTGGCGACTTCGCCCTTTGGACAACAATTCGGCAAACATCGCTGGCAACGTGCCCTTAGAGTCGACGTCAAAGTAAAACACGGCGTCCAACTCGTTGGGCACGCTGGTTTCGCGAAACACGGCGCCGCAGAAGTGCATTTCCGCGCGGATATACCCGTGGCTGTCTTTCTTGTCGGGACAGTCGCGGTGTTCGATTGAGTGAGTGCATCGCAGCCATCCCTTGACGCCCGATTCGTCCTCAAACGGCATCATACTCTCGAGGAAAAGCCAATCGCGATGGCTCACCAGTTTGGGTCTCGGCGATCGCAACATGGCCCAGCGCAGATTGACGGCCTGCATCGGGTGCTCTTCGGTCGGAGGTTGCACGACGTGCACCACGTGGGTCTCGGCCGTGTCAATCAGTTGCGGGTTGCAGCGGTGGATGTACAGGTCCGAGACTTGGCGCAGCGAGCCGAAAATGGTCGCGCGTCGCACGTACGAGATGCGCGTCGTGGCGTTGCCGTGGAACACTTTGGAGCCCAATTTGTCCCCCACTTGGGCCATTTTCACGGTGCGCAGCAGTCGCTCGCCGCACTGTTGAGCTTGTTGCAACAGTTGCTGGCGCTCACTCGAAGGCAGTGGCTCCATCCCCATGGGTTGGTTGGTTTGGTCGTGGATCGGTTCGATTCAGCACCTTCACTTGACCTGTTGGGTGGCTTCTTTCGGAGTGAGAGGGAAGCAGTCCAACGGATCTGTTTGAAAGGGATTTGATGTGTGAGCAGCTCACTGAACTGAATCCTCCGTCGAACTTTTCTGATGAGCCCGTCGAAGCCTTTCAGATCGCTAGATGAGCTTCTCAATTGCTCAACTGTGGCACTGTACCTACCAAACAAAAGGTAGGCATGGTTCAACTCTTTTTGCAAAAGCCATTTCACTGCAAAAATCAATTGAGAGATCTGTTAACTGGAGTATCGCAATTAACCTTTCAAAACCTATTCCCTTGTGAAACGCGAAGGGTACTCTCTGTTCTGACGAAGGTTGCGCCTTGAGGGTTGACCAGGAAAAACCGGTGTCGTATCGGTTTGTCTGGGACAAGAAACCTGCCTCAGCTGCGTCGTCGCATCTGGACCACCCAGCAAGTGGTGCCCCAGACGCTTTGACCAGTCTCAGTTCTTCCGATGTGTCAGATGATTTCGCCGTTGCAACAGCGTCAGCAAAACACGTAGAATCGGCAGCAAGATGACTTCATTACCCCGACTACTCGAACTGCTGCTTTTGGCTGCATAGACGACTCCACCTGCGCATCAACCGCTTTTCAAATCAGTACACGATGAGCCCACGTGAGAAACGTGCCGTCGGCTGCTGAAGCACCCAACGGCGGCTGGGCTGCTCGGCATCCACAAGAACCACCTGCCCCGTCAGCGAATATGACCCTTTGGTGTGCAAATATTTGGCATCAATATGGAGAGTGGTCTCGAATGGGATCCGTTGCGGATGATCAACATCTGAGTCCGACCCCAGCTGAACCGCGATCTCTTTGGTTGTTGAATAGTTCTGATGACGCGTTTTGCGACCTTGCGAGGGCCACGATGCAGCCACTTCTTTGCCGTGATTGGATTCGCTTCTCGTAAGCTCGATGCGCAACTCAATGGAACGGACACGCTTCTGAAGCGCCACAGCAAGGTCTTCGCACTCCACAACACCCTTGATAAAACTCGTAAATGCTGTCCCCAACGAAACCCCCAGCTGCGATCTTCCGCGCGGCTTTGATGGAAAAGAAAATCGTTCGGCAAACGTCAAAAACTGGACGTTAGCGTTGATTCTCTGAGGGACTCGTTGGATGAAAAACAATCGTGGCATCTGCACGGGGATCGCACACAGACTTCGCACGAGCTGCAAAACCGCTTCACCTCCGAAGGCAGTTCGGTACTCATCACTTGTCGTTCTGAACTGTTCCAGCTTTTGATTCAACTCCTGGTGAATCAGAGACTCCATAGCCAGCAATGGAGACATCGGCGCCAATGCATCCAGCCGCTCGCGGTGTTGACATGTCACTTCATAGTTTCTGGATGCTGCTGTCCAGTCTTCTTCAAGGATGAATCCTTGAAGCGCCTGAATCAAGAGCCAGAACACTCTTTTGTGTACACCAACCAGCTCGATATCGAGCTCTTGACGCCCAAACAACGTCATCTCAAGCTGCCTATACTGATCAGCGAGTTGCTGCAGTGTCTTCACAACACCCTCCACGCGATGCTTTATGAAATCGGTCTCGTTGAGGCACACGACTTCCATCATCAACTGTTGTAACTGAAGCAGCAGCCCAACAAAATCTGCACGCAAGAGAAGCCATACTCGCTGGAAATCAAAGCGAAAGGCACTCGTGCTGCTCGCCTTCAACCTGATCTTTGCTTGCGCAAGCGAGTTGACCACTTCCAAATCAACTCCTTGGAGATTCACAACACGTGCTTCCGCTCGACTCACCATACTCAAAAACTGCCACCAGTGGGTAAAGCATTCGTTGTCAAAGCCATAGCTTTCAAAGTCTGACAGAAGTTTGTGCGCTAGCCGAGCAAATCCGTGTGTCATTGCTTCTTTGGCTAAATCATAGCGCTCCGCTGGCCCTAGGCCTCGCAGTCCAGTCACCACTTGCTCGCGAACTTGAGTTGGATCTTGGAACATCAGCGTTCGCCATAGTCGTAGAATAATCACAACCAAAGCCTTGCGTGTTCGTAGTCTCGATGGATCGCAACGATCCAAAAGCTGTTCAAACATAGACAGGGATTTGAGCATTCCACGGACACAAAACGGCATGATGTGGGAGACCAGCACAAGCAGATCTTCGAGAAAAGCAGGCGAATATGTCGTCAACGCTGGGTCCTCAGCTGCAAACTCTACAATTTCCATTAGAAACCCAACCGTCAGACGAGGCACAACAGTTGGATGTGCTTGGCAAAGTTGTTCCATGCAGGATAATGCCTGCTCCCACACCACGACGTCTTTCTCGAAGCGCTGCGGATGCAGATTCACCAGCAACTGGACAAGAAAACCGCATGACTTAGCGTGAGAGAAAACTGCAGAGCCGCCATTGTTTTTTTCGTGTGCGGAAAACGCAGTGACTTGGTTCATCGCACATTCCATGAGGGTCATCACAAACAATCGATCATAGCGAGGTGTGTTGGCTTCCGCGACGAGCTTTTTTGCTAGCGCGACGCAGTCTTGCAACGCAGATACCACTTGACGAGCATTGGCTTCGTCGGTTGAGTTCCAACCATCGCTCGTCTGGTGAGCACAGCACTTCAAAAGCTCCAACTGCACCCAACGGATGCGCAACAATGAGCGACTTCTTCGATTGGGACTCTGCACGGCAGTCCGATCCAAGGCGTGAGACAGAATTCCGTACACCGTTTGTAAAACTGAAAGCTTGAGAGTTGACGAGACTTGCGATTCCTTGGTGCTCGCAATGCGTTGCAGCTGCTCATACGCCGTTTGCAAGACCAAAGGACGAGGCTCTTCAGATTGGACCACTTCCTTGAGAAATAGCACATGAGGATGAATGTTATGGAACTTGATCGCGACGTCTGTCAGGGTGCGCAAACAGGAACAAGCAGCCTCATCATCGACTGCGACCATGTCTGCATACAGCCGTTGGTACTGGCAGTAGACCTGCTGAGCCTGATACATGGAGGCAACACTCCGCGCAACCAACGCAGAGTACTTGAGTTGCTGTCCGTGCAAGAGATCTGATTGATCGGACGAATTTGGCATCAATTGGGCAAGAACTAGCTCCCGAAACGACGGTGATACTAAGGCAATGGCGAGTGCCGCTTTGCTCGCTGCACAGCGTTCCGTCGGCTCAAAGGAAGCCAACGCAGACAATAGCCTAATGACCAACCAGCCACAGGAAATGAGCGGAAGAAGCAGAAAAACGAAGAGATCACACAAACAACTGGACACTCACAACTGATGGAGTTGCTTTTGATCGGCGCATAGCACTGGAATCGTCTCCACAATTCCCCACGCCAGAGCACGAGCTGTGGCGTCTTGGTGGCTGGAGAGGGCATTTGCCAGGTGACTGAGCAGCTGCGGAAAGTCCCAACATCATAGACAACAGAGAATGAGTATTCTCTTTGACGAGAGCCATCGGGAAATACAAGACCTTGTTGCCATCGCTGAGCTGGTTCACTTGGCCGTTGGCTCGCTGAAACACCTGGAGAATGGTCTTACGAATGGCGTTGCTGTCGCTGCATGTCGCCGCCGAAACAGATAATGAGAGAGAGATAGTCTATGAGCCATCAAATCGGCAATCCACGCAACCCACCAGTTGACGAATTGTTCGGCCAATTTGGTGCTGACAACGGCAAGGAAGTCGGGCCACGTGAAGGCGTCCAAAGTGTTCAGAAAGCGCACGAAGAAGATCATGCACTCGCTTTGCAGCGCGATCGAAGCCGTCGAGGAAGAAGAAGCCGAGAGCTGCTTGAGATGAGTCTCGAGTTGATGGAAATCCTTGAGAAACTGGTCGTCGGGAGCCTTTGGTGTGCGGTCCAGCGGTCCGTCGCGAGTGACAAGCGTCCCAAGAGGGTCTTTTGGACTCAGGAATCTGTTTTGTACACAATTCTGTCCATGGAACACGCGGAAACACGAGTGAGCCACTTCGATCCACGCGACTTCCGAGGACCCCGGCATGTTGCTTGCGAGTTGACTCTGTGGATTTCTTGGAGTAGAGAACCTGAGCCTGAGTCTGATAGTGATACTGATACTGATGTCTGAGACTGGTCTGAGGCAGGTGTCTGAGTCTGATACTGGTGCCTTAGTCTGAGTCTGAGGCAGAAGGCTGGTCAAAACGGTTGTAACGGAGCAATTGGAAGGCACGGCATGGACTGAACAAATCTGGTTTTGTTGAGATTCCAAACGTTTCTCTACATGGATGCAGTGAGAGAACGTTAAGAAAAGAGAACTAAAGCTAACTAGAAATACGCTGCTTCCATCTTTGCGAAGGAAAGAAGAACGCGCATGACTTCTGTCCTTGGTTGTTGTGGTGCTGGGCTTGTCGGGACAAAGCGCACTTGCTTGGAGGAGCAAACTTGATTCATAGGGCGAGAGTCTTCAGCTGCTTGGCATCGACCTCGAGTGAGACACTGTCGTCGTCTGGCTCGGAGCCAATTGCTGTTGGCAATAACACTGGCACTGGCCATCGCCTTGACAGTGAACACAACAAGCTGGGGATGCCACTTGTGTTGGAGTTTGCACATGGCCTTGATGCTGGATGTTGTTGCTGCTGCTATCCTCTGGGTGAATGAAATGGTAACGTTTACAGCAGCAGCCCTGGATCTGGCAAGCACTTTGCTGGTCGCAGGGTGCGACGACGCAGCTTGCGAGTCCCATTGTCGCGACTGTGAGGTTTTCGTTTTGGATAAACATAATCATGGCGATTGGATTTGGCTCTTGCAGGCTGCGCTGACCACACAGGGTGATACAGAAAGCGAGTGAGCGAGCGACAAAGCAGAGCTCAAGTCGGCAC
The DNA here is from genome assembly GCA_027475765.1 of Paralagenidium karlingii. Classification (NCBI taxonomy): domain Eukaryota; phylum Oomycota; class Peronosporomycetes; genus Paralagenidium; species Paralagenidium karlingii. Next base: position 62,276 of record JAMFLO010000025.1, read on the forward strand.
TGGTGACGGCAAAATCGGCGCTGGAGAGTCGGAAGAAAAGAAGTCCCTTGGTTCTGTCGTGTGAGCTGTTGACCCAATTGCGAAGTCCTTTGGCCAATGAACAGAGTGGCACAGACGTCGTTCCAACAAGACAAACACCAAGGTCGACGATCCGACAACCGAGCAAAACCCCAAAAGCCAGTCAGAGCGCGTGCAGCAACTGCCCAGAGACAGTTCGCATGCCATGCGCACTCGTCAACAGAAAAAAGGCGCGACGACACCCATTCCATTCCATTCATTCCCAGTTGCCAATTCGCTCCAAGCTACTAAGTACTACCCAAAGCCGCCAAACCACCTAAAGAATACTGGACACGATGCCAAGGGATTGTGTCGCTTGGGAACCTCGTCCCACATCAGGTGATCAACACGTCAAAGCTGACGAGATCACCGGCACCCAATGGGCTCTTGAAGCATTGCCAATCTCCTTTTGGTCTGTCAGGTGGCTTTGGGTGCGGCGACCGTCATCCAATGCAGCGGTGCTGCGGTGGTTCGGTCGTTTGTCTGCGGTTGAGGAATGCAGAATTCGATATTCCCACAAGGACGGACGACTCCAAGGGATTGCTTGCGCAAGCCCCTAGCATCAGCAATCTTCAACGATATCCAGCCACAGAGTTGGACGTCTGACCAGCTCTCCGTCTGGTCAGCTTGGGTGCTGACAACGACGACGGCGTTTGGCGCTGCAGACCAAGTGAACCAAAGGAGAAGATGGGATCGAAATGAATCTTGATGACCCCGCAAAACGAGTCAAAAGGATTCTGCAACCACTGATGTAGTACTTCAGTTATGCCCCGTGATCTCACACGGTTTACTCAGGTGATGGCTGCCAATTACCCTTGGCAACGAGAAATCAATTGATGAGGCCCCATCCATTCGCGCTCTTGACACACAGAACTGATCGCGCCAGCGGTGGAAGGCTGCGAAGAACATGTCAGTTTGCCATGTGGAGATGCCGCCTTCTCCAGAAGCGCGAAATGAAACAAGACACAAAACACCTTTATTTGCTCACTTCGAGAGCCATACGATCATCATCTGGATACACAGCACATGCAAAAGAGATCTCCATCTCTACATTGGAGCACAAAACACAACAAAACCGATGCCAAAGGGACGTCCAGACCAGACCGACCCAAACCAAACACCAAGCACAACCAAACCAATGAGAGAAGAGCAGCACACCCAAGCGAACGGAGCATTGGACATCAGACCACTTGGTCACTCCGTCAACAACTGCACCACCGAGTCGTGACTCTCACGAGAGTCATTGGACGTTACCGGCTCCTTGACATGGAACCTTCGGTGATTGTGCGCTCTCTCTCCCTCTCCATTGTGACTTGTGTCGTAGCAGCTGCACTCTTTCGACCGCTGAACGGGCCATAAGCTCTACAAAATGCACTCACTTTACCTCTCTTTTATTTCTGAATTACTTGGGGCGCTCGATACGTGAAGTCATCAAAGAACTCTCTCTCACGGTCCACCGAGTCCAGCATTCGCCATTCAGGAGTGTCCACTGGCACCTGATTCACAAACTCATTGTCGACATACTTGGCGTCGGCCTCATCGATCACATCCGGGATCCACTCGGGTTCGATCTTTTTCTGTTGCAGCAAATCCCAGTCGATCCCCTCGAAAAAGGGATGCTGCATGATCGAAAACGGCACATCTTCCTGGCCGCCCAGACGCTTCTTGACGTCCCGCTCGATCAGACCCACCAAAAGCGACTGAACGGTTTCGGGAACATCAGGCGGCACAAACAGCGCTCCTTCGCGGATGTTTCGGTACATGATGGCGGCGTTTTCGTCCTTGAAAGGCGTTCGACCGACGTACATCTCAAATATCAGGATGCCCAGACTCCACCAGTCACAACTCTTGTCGTAAACACCGCCACCTGTTACTTCTGGGTCGACCATCTTGCCATTCTTCGAGCTTTCGGCTGCGTACAGCACTTCGGGTGCAATGTATTCTGGTGAACCCGCCAGTGAATATGCCTTGTTGTCTTGGGCCTGTTTACCCATTTTCGAGAGGCCAAAGTCCACCAAAACCACATGGCCGTCCTTGGCGATTAGCACGTTCTCGGGCTTGAGATCGCGATAAATGATGTCCATCGAATGCAAATGCGCAATGCCTGCGACCAATTCGGCTGCGTAGAGTTGGATTCTTCGTGGCGTGAGCTTCAATTGACTGCTTTTACTCAGATTGAGGTGGTGGCGAAGGTCTCCACCGTTGTAAAACTCCATCCCCATATAAATCTTGTCCTCGTTCTGAAATGCAAAGCACAGCGATGCCACAAACGGATGGCGCACTTCGCGCAGCACATCGCGCTCGATTTTGGCGTTGCGGCGCATATTCTCGTCCATGCCAATCTTGCTGATGATCTTGATGGCGTAGACTTTGCCATCAGGACCTCTCGCAGACAAGACTCGTCCAAAAGAGCCCGTGCCCAGCACTTTGAGCAGCTCAAAGTCTTCCACGCGCAGGGTCGACTTGGATTTGCCACGAGACGAAGAAGAGGTGGTGCTGTCGGTGCCCGATACGGACCCCGTGCGCGCGTTCACGATCGAGGGTGGATTGTCAAACGAGATGGAGCTCTCTTCGGTCGACATGGACTGCGCATACGAGATGCTGAGGGAATCGTTGTCAAAGGCGTCGTCATCGTCCACTTCTTCGGCGTTGCCTGAGAGAATGACATTGCGGATCTCGACGGCTTCTTTCATGCGCTCAGGCTCCAGATGGTTGACGTAAAAGCGGTAGTATTTCCACGAAGAATTGGAAAAGCGGCGGTCGCCCGACACGTGCATGAGGATTTTTGCGCGGATCATACAATTGCCAAGTAGAATGGCTTCTTCCTGGGTTGAACACGTGATGCCACCCTCCATGGGGCGATTGGGGCCGTGGCAAAGCATCCACTCGGTGGCTTCTTTGCCGGTGATCACCATCGGATGCACTTTAAGGTACAAGCTGCGGTCTCGCACGGGGATTTCTTTGCGCATTTGTTCGGCACAGGACCAGAGCTGCCATAGACTCGGCTCGCGCACGATGCGGCTCGAGATCTTGATCTTTCCCTGCACGCGCTTCATGCGGCCGCCCGGCCGCAGCTGCAGATCATACCAACTCACTCGCTCTTCCCCGGAAGTATTGAGGTCGTCAAGACTGAGCAGCAAGCGGCCCAAGTCCTCGGTCTCGACACGACCTTTGTCTTTGCATTTGACCAGTAAATAGTGCGCGCGACGCAGGTTCACGACCGCGCCAAACGTGTATTCTTCGGCGGCCGCTGCCGCGCCGATGCCCAGCGGCTGGTGGCTCTCGATCGAGGACTCCATGGAGCGCAACACGGCAGCCTTGAGTGGACTCCACACCGGATTGGTCTGTCGGAGACACGGCGTGCGCTGCTTTTCGCCGCGGATCTCTTTGCGGTTGCGGTCCAAGAGCACCAGCGTACAGTACACGTTGCGTGCGCGGCCGCTTTCGGCCGGCAGCAAGTCGCGACCCTCAATGGGCGTCAGCTTGAGCAGAAAGCGGCGCCGAGAGCGGACGCGCAGCTTGGAAGTCGCGGCGGCATCGGACTCTGTGAGGGGCGGCATCGTCACAACACGGCGTTAGTGGACAAGTGCACCAAAGCAACCGCATTCAGTGGATTCAGTGGATTCAGTGGATTCAGTGGATGGATAGTGGCCAGGATGAATAGTGAACAGCCCCGTCACTCTCTCTTCCTCGCTCACGCGCTCTTTCTTTTCTCTCTGGTTTGCTCGTTCAGTCGCTTCAAGCCGACGAACCACACAAACCAGCAGGCCATGCCACTATTTGTGGGGGCAAATAGTCCATTATTCTATCACCACCACTAAAACCACAATCCATTCATCCTGCCATCCATCTCTATCTTGAGTCACGTACCAGTTTCCATCGTGCTTGCGTGCTGAATTGAGCTGAGCTGTCGGCTGTGTTGTGCTTTGGGCTGTCTGCTCCTGCTCTCAATAACACTCCACCTGGTTGCTCTATATTTTGCACTTTACGGTACCGCACCACACAGTCAAAAAAGGAAAAAAACCAGCAAAAAACCTAAACAATTCAGCACTTGGTCGAAGCTTACAAAAGAGAGTGGTGGAGATGAAATTTTGGAAATATAAACCTTGACTCGGGCTGGAAGATAAAAGGGAATTTTTGAAAAAAGAAAGCCTGTCGATACCTGATTTTGGAATTGCCGAACACAGGAAGAACAGTGCTGACAGTCTGTCTGGCAGTCAGAAAACAGGTGAAGGGGTATGAATACAAATGCAGGTACGTTTCTGGGTTGATGTTCCAAAACAAGGTCCCTTCTGTATCAGAAAGCTTCAAGATCTTGGGTCAATATTATACAATGGGGAACTCCAATGGCAGCCAGCCATCGAGTTCACAGCCGCTTCGTCACGTCGCTGCTTGGTCTGGCTGTCGCCATAGATGGAAATTTTGTCAGAGAACAGGGCGATCTCTGCGTCTGGCGTTGACGCTGGCTGGATGGCTCGTCTCGGACGAAGTCGCAGCCCATCCGACACCACAACGGTCGCACACATGCATTGCACCAGGAGGTTCGACGTCTTCTGCCATCACGAGCAAGAAGCACCAAAGCCTTTGCCACACGCCACTCGTCACGTTCGTTTCTCTCCAATTCTCGAAGCAGCGTTTCGCTTCTCCCTGCGATGGTCCAAGGCCATTCGACTAGTTTGTCAGTGGATTGCAAACAGCAACACGCTTTGCTCGCGGTCCACCACTGCCACTTGCACTGGGATGGCTTCGGCGCTTTGCTGCTTGATGCACCGCAAACGCTCTGGCGAGGGCATCGGGTATTCAAAGCGACACACGACCACACGAAACAGCAGCTCCAAAGACGGATTGGAGGTGGAGGTGGCTCCCGCTCCTGCTCCTGCTCCTGCTCCTGCTCCTGCAGCTGGGGACCCCAAGTGCTCTACCGCCTTTGACGACTGAGCAGTAGAGCGAAGTGACTGTTGTTGCTGCTGATGCTGCAGTTGCAGGTCTGTACCCGAAGAAGACTGCTCTTGACTGACATGACGTTTGGGCAGTACACTCGCCTTGTTCTTTCGACGTTTGCGCCAGACATCGAAAGCAAAAGGAGCGTTTCCTTGTGACTGCGTCTGACACTTGATCGCTTCGGTGGTTGGCAGCACTCGAGGCACCACAAATATTGCTCTGTCACGATCCCAATAACGGCGAGGAAGCAATCGGGCTGCCTTGAGGAAGCGAAAGACGGCCATGCACTCAGTATCAGGACTCTCCGGATGCTGCGCCACCAACGAGAGAAATCGGCCGAGTGATACTTTCACTTGTTGCTGTTGTTTTTCTGTTTGTTGCTGCTGATGTGGCTGACGCCTGGGAGACGCCAATCCGTCGGCCACTTGCACATGCAGCGCGTCGAGTTGCATGAGAAAACTCGCTTCTTCCGGATACAAAAGTTGACCTGTGAACTGGCTCAGCCACCCAGTCGAATGCAGCTTCTTCAGTGTCGTCGCTACACCGTCATTGTCTTTGGCACGAACGCCCATGTGGAACAGCAGACGCCCACGTTGGCGGGTCACAAACACCACATTTGTGGCGCTATCGTACACTCCCCAAGAAGCCATCTTATTGGATAGTGCCACACAAGAACCCAATGGTGGCAGTACTGTGTGACCATGTGAATGCAATGACCTGTACCACCGTTTGCTCGTCCATGATCTGTCAGAACCACGATTCGCTTCACCAGTTTGTCCTCAAACGGGTGCGCTGCCATCGAGAATACCCACCACTATGATCGGATCACTCGCCGCCTTCTTGTGACGCCTGGAACTCGCAAACACAGCAGCACTCAAGACTACCAGGATCCCAGCTTCCGCGACTGAATTGGTTGGCAGCGTTGTGAGACCGCAAAGCCAAGCGTGGTCACGTTGCCAGCGTTGCCACTGCCGTTCTTCGTGTTGCAGTACCCCATCGTTCAGAAGCAAGTAAACGATCGCAGTGTAGGGTGGTTGGTACTTCGGGTGTGGATGAATTGTGGTAGTTGAAGGCATTCTTGGTTGTTCGCTACCTCGAAATGGCTAGGACCATGTCACCAGTCAGCAGATGGTAGACACGCATGCTTTCATGGTGGGTTCAATGAGGACCCAATGGTTTCAGGCTGGTCAGGTGGCTCAAACGGGTACTATTGCACCAAGAATGCCCACCAGAATCAGCACCACGACAACCAGCAGCACCGGCAACCCCAGGAACACCACTCGGAGGTCTCTGCATAACTGGAGCACCGCCAAATCCGACGACGACGCTGGCAACTCGATGATCTCTGGCCGTACTTGGTCAGGTTTGTGACGAGACGAGACAGACAACATCTCGAGATCCTCCAGTATCACTCTTTTGGCTTCCAGCATAGCCTCTTGTTGGGAACAAAGCGAAGCTTTGACGTCAACAGCATCCATCAGCACCACGTTGCGGTTGACCAACTGGTCCACGAATGGTTGCACTCCGATAACTGAGGATGTCCAGCACCTGGATCTGCTCGATTACGATTCTTTCCTGTTGCGTGAAGCACACGAAGACAGCGATACTCAAAAGCCATCAAGATCGCTGCGCTAACGAGAGCAATCACTGCGGAATTGGTGGACAGCGTGAGACGAATGGCAATGTAGTTTCGCCGAGCTGCATAGTTCAGTGTCGTCGCTTGGCTCACAGCCATGGAGCGAGTCTCTGGCAGCACCTGTGCCTCCGACTTTCGGACCACTTGTTGCAACACGCCGTTCTGGAACAACCAAAAGACTAACGCCGCGTACGACGGCTGCAGCGAGTGCTCCGAGCAGAAATGATTGGCTTCGACCGAGTTACGCAGCGATACTCACATTCGCTCCCGAGAGAAAAGCGCTGGCGAGAACATGTCAGCGTTGGAAAGCAACTTGCAGCGCCCAGTCCTACTGTCGTAGGGCGTCGCCTGGATCAGCGGCGTGGTGCATGAACTCACTGGTGAGCAAGTCACTTGCGACTGTCTGGCGTTCTTTTTCCAGCGAGAGGACAAGCAATATCCGCGATGGGAATTGCACCGCGGAACCCTTCGGAGCGCGAGCCTTTGAGTTCCAGAAGCTTTGAAATGGGGCCGGCCGGTTCAATGAGAATGGCTTTTGGGCCCTTTAAAGTTCGCTAACGGACGAGCGCAAAGCAATAACGCGTGGCGTCCATTGACGGTGGATCGACGAGTGTCCAGAAGACCAACATCAAATTCTTAGTGCGATTGCGATCGCGATTGCGATTGCGATGGAACAAACCACCGCCATCCTGCTGTCATCGACAAATGCCTTCCCAACTACATGGTCAAATAATCTAAAGTTGCTCATGTTGCCACGATGAGAAAGGGAACAAGCTGTGCCAATCTCTCTTCTTCTTCAGTGCCCAGGGTTCGCTCAGTTGACAATCGCTTGCAACTCGCTTCTTCTTTCTGCTGCTGCTGCTGTTGCCGTAGATGTCTATCTGCGCTCCTTGTCCGACTAGCGAGCTCTTCTTCGCGTCTCGCCGATCCCGAGGTGTGCGACTCGTAGAATGCCCCCAGCAACTACAAGTTTTTAACAAGAAATCCTATGCCATGTGCCAGTCCAATTCCGCCGATGGGTTGGGTTGGTTGACAGAGAAGCAAGCGGCATTTCCTCAGAGTCAGTGATTGCTGCCCGTCACTTCAGCTCGTCAATGAACGCAAGTGGATCATTCTGTTCGAATTCATCATCTGGTCTCTTCCGCTTGGAGTTGGTACCTTAAGTAGTCTCAAGAACCATTATGGGCCAGCGCAGAGATCGGCAAATCAACCCCAGTGGCCATCAAACGAGCAGCTTGTTGCAGATGAGAGTCAGTACAAACTGCTTTTACCAGAAATGCACATAGTAAGCGCATCGCTTGGTCTGCTTCCATTCATCATCCGCATTCCATAATCATAAGTAGTAGAGTACTAAACAGTCGCCAACAACGCTCTATCTCTCGCATCAATACAACACAAGGCTGTCTTTGCCACACACGAAGCACAAATACCAACCGAGCAACCCATCATCCACTATCCCGTCCAAGACAAGAATAAGCGTCACAACTGCAGCTTCCATTGGCTGTCCTGAATGACTGATTGGGTGCCATCATCCTCTCAGTGAGAGAATTACCCTTGACTTGGTGTGGTGGTAGTTACTGTTGCATTCGAGAATCGACGCATCAACTCGGGTTCCAACAACACAACTCCTTCGCTTTTTCGCGATGAAAACGACGGAAACCGATGCGACAAGCGGTGCTGTTGCATGACGTCGTCTGGAAGCAAGCTGATTCGCTTGGTAGCAGTGTCTGGCTGGGAGTACGACGAAACATAAGACGAAGACGAAGACGAAGAACGCAATGGCGTGAAAAGAGTTGGACGAGGAACCGCCGGTTTGGAGAGGAAATCCAGTGAGGCACTCGCCACGTCTTCGCGGTCCGGCTCATCATCTTCGTCCCCGTCGTCGTCGAGCGCGGCAGAAAGACCTGACAATCGCAACGGGTTGGCACAAGCGAAGTCCGAGTCATCCAACGAGGACGACGTATCCAGAGATGAGCAGCTCTGTTCGCTCTCAGAGCGCATACTGCATAAGTCGCGCATGCTTAACACGCTGAAAGGAGGTTCGTCCACTAAATCGTCTTCTTCCATCGATGCCGCTGCCACGGCGGATGGTCGACTCGCCAACGATGGAGAAGAGAGCTCATCAAACACGGACGATGATCGTTGCGTCTCAAACTCGACTTGGCTGTCTCGAAGCTCATTGGTATAGAGCTCCACCATGCGATTCAATGCTGCCTGACGAGTCTCATGAGAGACACGAGCGCGAGAGCCCATCTCTTTATCATACAGCCGCATGGCGGAAAGAGCCATCCGCTCTGCGAGCCCACTTATATCGGACGAGCGACCGCCATGCTCGCGGCAGGCGGCATTGTTGATGCTGAGCTGTTGTTGGCGCAGACGATGCAGACGATCCGTGTCCACGTCGTACTCCATCTTGCGGATTGAGCTGCCAACACTGTCAAAACTGCGCATGCTACCGCGAGGATCTGGCACAACCAGATCCGATGGGCACAATGGCGAGCCTTTGGTGCCATACATCGAGTCTGCTTGATTGGGTTTGGCAGTGTCAGACGCTGAGCTGGTTCGTGAGTGGGGCAGCATGCGATCTTCGTCGGAATCCAGCGTTCGACGACCACCAAAGCACCGTGGCTGAGTGCTACCAAACGTCTCAATCGGAGTTTCGCGACCAGCCTCGTCAGCAGGAATCATAAAAGTGCCGCCACGGAAGAGCTCCACATCAAGTCGTCGGCCACCTCTGTCGGATCCCATACGAATGGTATCGGCGAAGTAAGGATTGTCTTCTGGATACTCTGGATACTCGTCTTCGCTAGAAGTGTAAAATGACTCGCTTTCCGCTGCAAGTGCCGCTTCGAGACGATACAAATCGCTTTCACGGATTCCTGGATCATTCATCAATGACGTTCGGTTAGCGGCGCTAAATGGAGTCGATGCTGGCATTGATGAGGCCACCAGCTGGTCGTCAACACTTCGATTCCGAAAGCCGTGGTGCGCTTCGTGTTGCGTTGGTTGGTGACTTCGACTGGTCATCACCAATGGAGTATAGGGGGACGTGGCGAAAGGCGAGGGACCGACTGGGATCATCGGAGGATACGGCGGCGGCGGTGGCGGTGGTGGTCGCCTTGGCAGAGTGCCACTCGCCCTGTTTTGTTCGTTGACGACAAGCCGGTCAGGGCCCAGCAGCAACGCAGCGAGATCATTCTGTGCAGGCGTCGATGGGCTGAAAGAGTCGACATCACCAGTGGCGTAGGTGTCATGGCTGACAAACATGGCAGACAAATCGCTGGCTAAGAGAGAAGACGGGTCTTCTTCCAACAGAGGTCCTGAGAAAGGAGTAATGCCGTGGTCCTGGTTGCTCTTGGTAGCGTTGGGTGCCAGCGCTTGCGCAGACGTTGAAGCATTGCTCTTGTTGCCGCGACGACTCTGTTCCCGGATCACGTGTTTGGCCCACTCGACACAAGAGACGCAAACTCGGCACTTGTTGGCTTTCTTGTTGTTGCTGTTACTGGACGAGTCGTGGGTTGGACACAACGCGACGTTGAACACCACACAGCAGTTGGAGCACATGGTGCGCTTGCATTTGGCGCACCGCCAGCGTCGACGCAGAAGACTGAGACTCTTGGTACAGTGCTGACAGAACGCCGAGCTACTTTCTTTGGATTTGGCCCGCGCGCGACGCCAAAAGAACGGATTGCTCTCTCTCTCTCGACTGTCTCGCTGGTTGTCCTGGTTCTCTGGTGCTGGAGCTCTCGCAGATTCCTCTGCTGGTGCCTTGCGCTGCATCGGAGCCTTCTTGCCTGGTGCATGTCGAGGACTCGGTGGGGAACCTGTGCTGGAGGTGCTCAAGGTGCTGGTACGAGCTTGTCTCGTAGAGTTGACACGCAATTTGTCATCCGGATGTGTGCCACTATTCTTTCTGCCTCGAGAGGGTCCATAGAGACTGCGTTTGCTCAGTCGTTGGGACAGAAAGAACTCGTTCAGTGTGGACAACAACACGAGGCGTTTGTGGACAGCCATGGTCTTGATCCAGTCGGGAGCACTGCCCTTGACGTCCATGTGCAGGAGATACAGCGCGTGGACACAATTGGGGTCGTCCGTCTCCAAGAAGACCATCCCCGAGCGGTAGATCCCGCCGCGCACTAAGTGATGAGACTTGGCGAGCTCTGGCGCACAGGCCAAGCGGATCGAGTGCATACTGCGCACCCAACCGCGCTTGTTGTGGATCGTGTCCACAAACTCGTCTTGACACTATTCGGTGGCCCATACAAAACACAAGTCACAACAACACAAGTCACCAAATGGCCATATCCAGCCATCAGAAAGAGATCCATCACACACCTCAAGGTATACAAAGTCTCGATTTCGAGCCAGTTTGTTGGGCGACGCCATGGCCGTCCACTTGACGTCGATCGAGTGCTTGGGATTGTCAAAGGTCGGCGCCACCAACTCGTAGAGCACTTGCTCGTCAAGCAGGTCGGTAGCAAACACTTGCTGGAAAGCCTTGCGCTTGACCGGAGAATCCAAGCGGAAGAAGCTGGCGATCTCCTCAAGCGACGCGTACAATGGCGTGAAGCCTCGCACGTATTTGATGTTGGTCGTGCTGTTGCTTTGCGCCTCGAGAAGTGGCGGAAGCATGTTGCCCATCGCGCCGCGTCGGTCTTTGCCATGGCAGATTTCGACCTGCTTTTCGCTGGTGACTGGGATCCACTCCAGAGGGCCGCCCACTTGACGAGCATAGAAGACCACTTCCTTGCAGGCCTGTTTGGCCACTTGGATCATCCGCTCACGGCCGCTTTCATTGAGCGGCGGTGGCTGGAAAAAGCCTTCGGCGAGTGGCAAGCGATTGTTTCCGAGAACCATCGCTTTCGCTTTGGACGAATGCGCTTGTGCTTTGTCCCCTTGGCCCCAATCGTGCTGAAGTCCTTACCCACCAAACACACTGCCCTCCACTATTGTAGTTGTTACTGTAAGCTATCAGGTGCTGAAGGAATGGCACAGGAAAATTACTTCGCGGCTGACGGACGGCAGTACCGTAAACCGCTCGGGAGTTTGTCACTCGCTGATCGGCCAAGGTCGCCCTGTTCACCACCTGTTCCAGTGAAGATTTCCGCGCTTTCTGTGAACTTTGCACCTTAGCGTGAAGTGATGGGCACTCACACCACCACAAAGTCACCCCCTGCACCCGACTCGCCTATGCTGGCTGTCGATCAAGACCGAAGGAACAAAACACGAACAAGTGGCGATCATCCCACATCATCAAGTGCACTAAAGGAATCAAGCTGGCTCGACCTGGCTCTGTGGCACATCACGCACAGGGTTTCAGCCAATTACTGCGCGTTACTCTCACTTCAAGGAGTATTTTGCACCAATCAGCGGCATGGATAGCAGATGGTAGAATAAAGAAGAGACAGCTTTGAAACGGCGAGGACACCTAGAATAGCGCATCCTGGCAGTTGAGTGCATCACCCATGATTATCCAGTTTTAGGGGTTCTCCATCAGAAACCAGAGGAGGCAAGATTTCTTCTTGTTGCATTTGCTGTCAGTCCCAGCCAGGATTCCGCCGTGTTTTTTTTTTTCGGCATCAATGTTCAGCCATGTTCAAAGCCACCGATTGGCGACAGTTGGGTTTTCGAGTTTTCGACGCACCCCCATCATCACACACCACCACCACACCTGAGTTTCTGATTAGAATCGACGGTTCTGAGAAAACTGGGTCTTACCTCTTGGATGGCCCTCAACAAGCGATCCCGTTCAAAGATGATCTGTTGCTCTCGTCGTCGTCGCTCGTCGGCTTGTTGATTGGCGCGGCGCCATCGATCGTGATTGCGTTGGCTTTCTTCTTCCTGTCTCATGGCCTCTAATTCTGCTTCAAATGGAGCCATTTCCGCACGCTGTTTGCCAACACACCACACAACCATCAGCCATCGCGTATTTCGTATTTCTTGTCGCTCCCTTGTGTCTTCAGCCAGGCAACGGACTGGAGACAACCAGGATCAACAAAAACGCAATCATCGTTCTCGCACATTTCGCTCGATGTCCTCATTCAGCTGCGCAAAAAGCCTGCGTTTCTTGCGCTTCTGCAAGTTCTTGCGATGGGTTCGTCGCTTGCCCACCATGCCACTCACAAGTGGGGAGGGCTATTAACTCTCCAAGGATTGACGAGCAAGCCACTCCCACCTCATATTGATTCTGACAGTTTCATCAAGTTTGATGTTGGGTCTACTGTTCTGTGATCTTTCTTTGTGTCCCGCACAGTACTCCTGCTTCCTTTGAGCTGACGCGGGTCGGTCGCAAGCGTTGTTCTGTTGAAAGATCACGTTGATGCGGTGGGGAAAATGTTTGAAAAGCTGGTGGAATCTTTCGTGGTGGAGTATTTTTCCGAGTGGATCGAAGGGCTCGATGCTGAGAACATGAAAGTCGCGCTCTTTGGTGGCAAAGTGGAGTTCCGCGAGTTGCAGTTGCGCGCCAGCACCATCGACAAGCTTCAGTTGCCGATCAGATTGAAGCGCGGCAGCATCGGACGCCTGGTCATCAAAGTGCCCTGGAAGCGACTCACTTCCCACGCCATCAAGATCCAAGTGCAAGAACTGTTTCTGTTGCTCGTGCCGACCCACCAGGCACATCTGCAACACGGCGAAATGGACGCCTACGCTGCGCGGCTTCGCTGGGCCAAACAGCAGGCCATCCACGTGCGCGAATTGCTGGAGAAAACCAAAAGCGAAGACGACACAATGTCCTCCAGTGGCAGCAACAACAACCTCAACGGAAACCTCAACGGCGACAGCCCCCAAGCTATGGCTGGTGGCGCCACCAACAACGAGAACAGCGAAACCAGTGGGAGTGCTGGTGGCACTGGTGGCACCGGTGGCACCGGCCCGTGGAGCTACCGCGACAAGATCTGGCACAACATGGCAGACAACATTTGCTTTGAATTCTCGCAGATTCACATCCGATACGAAGACTCGTCGCAGATGATCTCGTCCAACCCACTGGCCATGGGCTTCACAATAGACTCCTTTTGCATCAACACCACCAACGCCAACGGCCACGTGACGTTCATCGATCGGTCCCAATCGCACACGCCCTTTGTGCACAAGAGCCTGGACTTGCACCAGTTTGGGGTGTACTGTGACAACGATTCCATGTCGTTTCTGCAGTATTTCTCCAAAGATTCGGCATTTGCCAAGAAACCCAAGGATCCCGACATGTACATCCTTAAGCCCTTCAACGCTAACGTCAAACTCACCATTAACCATGACGAATCCACCATCAATTCCGTGCCGAGATACCAGTTTATCGTCGACATCAGCTCACTTCAGGCGTTTGTCACGAGCGATCAGTGCAAAGACATTTTGTGCGTCATCAACTTTTTCGGATCGCACGAGAACTACCTTAAACGCATCCATTGCCACTCCAAGAGACCGTCGTGTCCTATTGCAGTGGATCCAAAGCGGTGGTGGCAGTATGCCTTCTACAGCGCAAAGATCATGTACGCGTTGAACAAGCAAAGCCACGGAGTCCTAGCGCAGACGGCCAACAACACGCTGCACTTGAATCCCGTCAAATGCACTTGGAAGCGTTTTGGAACCCTATGGCTTCAGAGAAGTGAATACATTCGACTATACAAGCGACTTCTGCATGCTGCCAACAAAAAGCTTGCGATTGATGCAATCGCCCAGGACCGAGAACGACTTCGCCAAATGGAGGATGTTCTGGATGTGGAGAGCGTCGTGTTCTTTCGTCTTTGTGCAGTTCAAGAGTACGATCTCGAGGAGACTCGGCAGGATTCAGTGAAGAAGCTTACGAATTGGAAGAAACGATGGGGATTTAGGACGAGTACGGGCGGTCACGGTGCAGGGAGTGGTGTTGCGACCGGCTCAAGAGGTCCCAAAGATGACCATCAGTCAAGTGGAGTCGGCAGAATAACCCGTCATCTGGATCCACTGGAAAAACTATTGGTATACACCAGCGTCAACGATCAGCTGCATTCATCACGCGATGCTCTGGCGAAAGCCATTGAAGCGAATGCAAAGCGTGATGCCCAAAGTATTCTGTTTGCCATCGATTTGGCCGTTGAAAGTGTGTCGCTGGACCTCGTTGAGATTGATCCGAACGGAGCCAAACCACAAACAGCAGCCGGCCCATCCATCGAAGATGAAGACAGTCACAGATACACCCGATTTGTCACGTTTGGGATGGAAAAGATGTCGTGGACAGTTTTTGAGCGATCCAGCGGTCGGACGATGAGATGCAGCATTCAGAATGTGATCGTTTTGGATTATTCTCGTGTGAAAAAGCATGGTGACAAGCCAGAGCCCATGTTTCTTGCACTTGCTCATGTAGCAGCTCCTTCTGATACATCATCACCCTCTTCATCGTCCTTGACGATCTCTGATCAGGACGCTGTTGAGCTCGCATCCAGTGAAGGGACTTCTTCTTCAACAAGCTCAATCATTCCGTCTTTTGTAGTGTTTGGATTAGAAAGCGATCCGAAGAAACTCAAAGTTGACTGTGAATTCCAACCGTTCCGATTCATTTACAACCTCGGTGTGATCGAGAAGATCCAGTCGTATGTTGTTGTGCCAAGCGCGATCGAAGATACCGTAGCACATTCCATGGACGATGAGACAGAAGAGGAAGAGGGTGATCTCTCGGTTCCACCGTCTGCCGCATCGGAAAACAAGCAACGTCGTTTGGTCTCCAAGTCTTCGTTTTGGTTGAACAAGGCAACGAGTGTTCCAGAAAGCGGAAGTGCATCGAGTACGAAACCGATTGTGGAGTTCACAATTGAGTGTCGCATTCGAATGCCGCTGATCGACTTGTGGTTTCTGTCAAGTGTTACTTCACCGATCCTTCAAGCCACATTCACGGAAATACAATTAACCAGCGGGCAGCATGGCGATTCCTTTGTGTTTGGTATCGAGGGGATTGAGCTAGTGTTCATAGAAGCTCTCTTATCCGCAGAGTCAGCGCGGCATTCTCCGAGAAGCTCACGACGCACTTCGACGTATGCAGTTTCGCTTCGAAAGCATTCTCGGATCCTCAAGAAAACGCAGTTTGTGTTTGAAGGTCGTAAGTGCCATCCAAAATCCAAATCAACAGCTCCGAAGTGGGAAATGCGCTGCAGAGGACCTCCTATTGCGTTTCACTTGTCGCTTCGCCAGTTTCAACAAGTCATGACTGCCTACTCTACATGGGGTGAGGGCCCATCGAACAATCGTTTACGACGGTCATCGAGTGCGGTTTCACCTGCACCATCTCCTCCAAAGGATCCTGCCCCGGCGGTTCCCATGGCGCAAGCTCAAGGCTCGGCACCAGAGTTTCACGCCGATTGTGAACTATTCATGGTGAGTATTGAGATCCCCTCGATTGATTTGGTGCTTGCCGGCGAAAAAAGAAAGCGGGCAGCTTCGAATCCAACAGGCGCCCATGACCCCTCTTCTTTGGATGGCCCTAGTGCTCCACAGTCGCCAAATGCATCCAGGATATCCGTCGAATCTCCCGAGCTGACTCCCATCCACATGGCCATGCTCGAGTGGTTTAAGTCGACCGATGTGGTGCTCAGTATCCAGCAAGCCAACCTTGATGCCAAGTTCTCAAGTGTTGCCTTCGCCACCATCGTGGAGTGGGAATCTTTGTGTCTGACCAAGAAGCCCGCTTGCGCTTCGAGAGGCACACGAAGCAGTAGTACAGATGCGTCGTTTGGCGCCGAATCAATGCCGACTATGCCGACGACGGATGCAACCACCAAGCCTTTGCAGCCAATGGATCATGCATTTGATGCCAACGATCAACCAGTATCAAAGCTTTTGGAAATGCGATCAAAAGCACGCCTGTATATCTCGAGTTTTACGCCTTTCAAGGCTCGATTGAAAGCTGCGCAAGTGGCTTTGTACTGGGATCAAGTGTTTTTCCATCACTTCTTCTGTGTGTATATTCTGAACGACTTGACAACGCTAAAGACCACGACGACAACAAACGACAGCAATACCGACATCGCCGACGCCAAGAGCGCTGCTGCACATGCGCCAATAGATCGTTTGCTAGCGCTGAAGTCTTTTCGAGTTTTTAGGGAGCAGAACGACCCGTCGACACAGCCAAAACCGAATTCAGTGGCCGCAAGTGACACCATTCCCCAGCCGATCACACGATATGGAATTGACTTGACGATTGACCAATGGTTTGTGTTTTTTCGTCCGACCGTCGCACCGATCGAAGATACGGCAGATCCAAAACTGCGAACGTTCTCATTGGAGTTGTATGGCAAAGGGATCACTGCGAATCTTTCAACGCTCACAAGTGACTACATGATAGCTCAAGTTCAACTCAAGCCTGGAGTGAGTCTTGATTCGCGAAGCGTCTGGCTGGATTCAAACCAGCAGCGTGAAGAACGTGTAACAGAACTCTTGCGGGTTCACGGAGCAATGTCGATCGGGTATGAGTCGGGTGGCTTTGCCGACTTATCACATCGTGACAATGCATCTAGCTATCTCAGCATCTCTTCGAGCCAGATGCAAGTGAATTATGTGCATGGTTACATGCGCCTTTTCATCAACAGCTTCACCAATGACGTCTTGGGCTTAATCGGGTTCATCAATGACCGACTGAAACCTCCCGAACAGATCAATCCGACCAACTTGCGAACCAAAGTGGATGCCAAGATCCAAGACTTCACTTGCTATTTACCTCGTGGAGCAGTCAACAGCCACGATCCATCAACGCATGTAAGGGATGAACGACTTCAGTTGGACGTTAAGCAGTTGCAAGTCAGCTCGCGAGCGTTCCCTGCTGATAAACGGTTTGAGCAATTGCTTATAATGCTGCACGAGATGCAGCTAAGCTCATGGGCAGGCTCGTGGCTCGTCAAGAATCCCATGATGTCCCGAAAAGAAATGATTGTGCAGCAACCCCAAGTGCTGGTGGAGTTTGCCAGTGCATTGTCGCCAGCACTGACGTCCTCAAAGAAACCAAAACAGTCGGAGTCAGAAGATGAGTTTCGACCGTCTTGCAATTATGTTCGTGTTAGCATTCCGAGAGTGAAACAGAATCAAAAACATGGTTCGCCATCATCGCAATTGCAATTGCCAGTTAAAGCGCAGCCAGCGTCTCCACCACAACAGACGGTGAATGTGCATCTCAACGACTACCAATACGAGCTGATTCATTGTATTCTGGATGAAAACTTTGCTCAGACAGTCCTGGATTCAGGAAGTGACGACGCTGCAATGGTGACTGGCACTTCGGCGGAGTATCAAGTGATGCACGTCGAGATTCTCGCTGGACAATTGCTATTGAAGTTGTATGAACGTCTTACGGCGGAACAAGAGTCGAGTGATGCGCTGACGGATGCATGTGGCTCCAAATCGGTCAAGAAGAAAGCGCCTCAACGTTTTATCTGCAAAGCATCCTTCGACAATGCGACGTGTTACATGGACGATTTCTCTTCGATGCGCTCGCAGTATCGAGCACACTGCTCCAAGTCCAAATTCTGGCGAGCAATACCTCTCGGTTCAGTCGTAACTTCTTCAGACAAGAAACCCCAAGTGGTCTTTGTACCATGTGCGGAGGTTTTTCTGGGACAGCACGATCAAGCCAAAGGAATTGATCTGACAATGGATCAGCGTGCTCCCTCCACAACACAAGTCTCTGAAGGCGGCTTGGCAGCTGGTCGAGATATTCGAGTGCACATTGAGCTTTCAGCTCTCTCACCTTCGTTTATTCCCATGGCCCAGAGCATCAGTGATTTGTTTCTTCGGAAACCCGATTTGCCGTGTTTTGAACCGTCGCCTTCTCGATCGCTGGAGTTGTCCGTGACGACAGGGACAGTTTATTGCATGATGGTCCAACACCTGACGTCGATCTCTTCCATGTCGCCCAATGACATCAAGTCTCAGTCTTTGCTATCCAGCGCATCGATGAATCTTGTCTTGAATGGGAGTGTCGTGTTGAAGTATATGGTTCAGGATGCCACGTCGCGCCACCTCCAACTGTTTGGTCGGAAAATGATGCTTCAGGTGAACTCGAATTGGCCACCTTTGGCATGCCAGAAGTTGTCGTCAAGTACTGTTCCGCAAAAGGGAGCAGCAAGCGATCAGGCGCCATCAAGTCCAGCTTTTGGTGGTCGTGTGCTGTGTGAAGACTTCGGGTTGGATATGGATTACGTCGATACTTTTCTGGTGAATCAGACTCATAAAATGTCGATCTCGCTGACACATTTTCACCTTGTGTTGTGCAGCTTCGACGTCTTGCTGCTCTCTGAAATCAGTCAAAACGAGGCCCTTGCAACTGGTGACAATCACAATTCCGGTGAGGGCTTCTTCGCGAACGATGCAGCTGCGCTCTTCCCAAGGGACACCGAAGTCACCGCGGGGACATCAGGCACGAGAGGTTTCATTCACATCAATTTCCTGCTCGAAGATGCGAGTACGACGTTTGTACGTGAAACGGGCGACTTCTTTTCGCCTCTAATGCGCATGTACTCGTTTTGTACCATGTGTCACGTCGTGTACGAGTATCCTGTGGTCACTGAAGGAGCCTCAAATTCGATCCCGTCCATGCGCTCGGCCTCGGCATCAGCTGCGAGCTTTGGTGTGGAATTCAAACTGCATTTCTCCCATGAACTGGCCAGCGATGAGCTTGCTGTGGGCGAAGATGATTTCATCAGAGGAGATCTAGAAGACGACCACCAAGAAGGCGTGAGCATCTGGAGCTTCAATAGTCTCCTGGGGGCGTGGGAACCAATTCTCGAGCCGTACACGTTTGCTTGCACTCTGAAGCATCAAGTGACGCATGAAGCAGCGATTGAAACAGAGAATGAACGAACTGTGTTTATGAAACGATCGACCCAGTGTCTTCTTCATGGCAATCCCAATCGATCACTGAATCTCAATGCGTCGCCCAAACTACTGGAGACTCTGCTTTACGTTGTGAAAGAGCTCGAACCTCTGGTTTACGCCAACACCGTGCCACCCGTGTCCCATTCAAGTGTGATTTCGTGTGGGTTTTACTTGATGAACGATTGTGGTATGCCTTTCTCGTACTGGGTGAGTTGCGATGCGTCTCCGACCAACAAAAATGACACTGGAAGTAGCAGTAATCGATCCAATGGGTTTGCGCGTACTGTCGCTGGCTACGATTTGACCTCGAATGCGTTGAAAATGGAACACGAGAGGGTTCTGCCCCGCCAAAAGGTTCCTTTGAAATTCACTCGAGCGATTTTCCCAGCACTTCCATCGGATCAGACGGTCTCCTTCAGTTGGGGTGACGATGCTTGGCATCCATTGACAGATGTTCGTATCCATCGTGCAGGAAAGTTTGTGTACTCGATCCTTCCGAAGGCAGGAATAAAACACCCCGACAGTGAGAACCCCAAAGATTCTGACCCTATTAGTCCAGCTGAACGATTGCCTTCCTCTGGTTCTGCGCAGGCTTCACCAATCACCGCCTCAACTGTACTTCCAAAGATAATGATGGCACTCTTTGATATCTCAGCCGTGCATGGTTATCGAACTCTGACGGTCTCATCGACAGTTCAGCTTTTCAACGACACAGAATTGATGCTGGATTACGCTGTGTTGTGTGAGGATGGCAAGACCGTGATCGAGCTGGAGCCGATAGCTCCTTATGAGTCTTGTGGTGTGCCGATCAATTTGATCAAGTCAATCGCATCGCTTCGCCTGTTGGTTCGTCCCCATGCTGTGGCTGCATCACATGGTGCTTCAACAAGTGCGACTACTGCCTCAGGTGAAAGGAAAAAGCATCGATGGAGTCGTGAGCTCATGCTCGGAGAGAAGCAAGACTCGAGCGATACTATCACATCCTGTTCGCTGCTCTTGGATGACTACGACTGCAAGTGCCAGCGCATCATGGACAGTTCACTCCCGTTGCATTTCAACAATCCTTGTGCCTCCAATGGAAGCTTTCTGCGCGTTGAAACCCGATTGTTCATGTCATCGAACGCCATGTGTCTCAAATACGCTCAAGTCCGCGTGTCGCCACCGATTTGCTTTGAGAACAAATGCTCTCTGGCGCTGAATGTGGTCGTGTTTGTGTTCAAACAGGGACGAAACATTGGTGGTGCCAGTGCCGGCAGAACTACGACACGAGGCAGTGACAACTCGAGCAATCCTGAAAGCGATCATGGGAACAATTTGCGTCAGTGTTTTCATCTGGTGGCTTCCCAGCGAATCGAACCCCATGCAACCATGCAGTTCTTCAATTCGTCGCTGCATGATCCGACGTATTGCGCGTTTTCACTGACGGGATCCAACTGGACGCGATTGATGCAGCTGCCAGGCGCACCCAACGCGGCAAGTTCGTCATCCGATGGCACCAGTGGGACCAGCCAGAGCAACTCGTTTTCAAAAAGCAGTGGTTCCCCTCGTGCTCTTTCCAAGGCAAGCGCTATTGTGTGTGGAATGGATGACTTTCAGGGTCGAAAGGCGACAGTGAGAGTCTCGCTGTCGTCTTCTGCATCAACAAAGGGTGCTCCGTCGTCCAACGGGCACAAGATCATTGTGCAGCCTCGGTTCATTCTCCAGAATCATAGCAGCTTGGCGTTAGAGTTTGAGCCCAGCGTTCGCAATCGCAGCATGATGGGTAAGCTCCCTGCAACTCCTAAGGCTCTCTTGGACGCCTTATCGCCTTCAGCCTCACCTGTTGGATCTCCCCGAGCGTCTTCCTCCGCTTCGTCGACACCTTCAAACCCGACAAAACCTTCGTCAACTTCAAATTGCTGTGGTTCTCCTCAGCTGGAAATGCTGCATACAAAGCTCAATGCAACAACCCAAGAGATGATGTCGCAGACATCAATGCCACGCTCAACCACGTCTGCTCTTTCACAAACGACGCGGCTGCCGCCGACAATGGAGCAACAGCGCGGTCACTCTGAAGACGATGAAAAGCAATGCTACTACTACACCGAGTCGAACACTATCAATGTGCAAATTCGAGGCAACACAATGCCTAGCTCGGGGGTCAGCAGGTTCCAATTGGACACACTTGGCGTTGGTGGTTCCAACAGTACTCTGCGTGTACTGGATGAAAAACGACAGGAATGGTTCGATCTGGTGGTCATCGTGGAGCAGATTGACACGTTTTGCACTCGAATCGTGTTTGTCGAGCGATTCGTCTTTGTCAACCGCACCCAAAACCGATTACTCTGCGCCGCCTGCGAAGAAAACCCGTTGGAGAGTGCATCGTTGTTGGCCAAAGCAAGTATCAAGCAGCATCAGTCCAAACACAAGTTCCCACAATCCAAGGATGACCCCGGCTGCGTTACTTCGTCAGGGTTCTCAGTGATTGAGCCTCGGGATGCCATGAGTTGCTTCCACTTTCGTCAGTCTTCGCAGCTTCCACCAGACCTCTGCGTGCGACTCAAGATCCAAGATCCATCTACCACGGGCTGGCGGTGGGGAGGCAAATTCTCGTTGAACCAAGTCAGCGAGACTGCCCTCAAGATGAGTAACAAGTTCACTGGCCAAGTGTACGTGGTGCGCGTCGAAGTTCGAGTCAAGAATGCTGTTCGTGTGTTTGTGTTTGTGCATGATGAAGAAGTCACTTCGTTCCCGTTGTATCGCATCGTGAACACGTGTGCGAGTGAGATGGTGCATTTCCGCCAGGATTTTGACGGCATCGCGTTGGCAACTGCATCTGGAAGCAGCAATAACCTCAGTCGTGGCATGGCCAACAGCCCCGGCGCTGTTGAATCATCCTCCATGGACTTCAATCGTGGCGTAACTCAGCGGTTGTTTCCAGGAGAAAGCTGCTCTTTTGGCTGGGATGAGGCATTCTTCATCAATGGCATGCCGCGTGTATTGATGTTTTCGTTTTATGGGGAGAGCGTGGCTCAAAAAATCTCGATGGATCAGCCTTTTGACAGTGTTCGAGTGGTCATCCCGGCAACCAGAACCAAAGAAGAGAGTGAAGTGGTGATTCATTGGTATCTCAACGGCGTGACCAAGACGATTCACCTGCACGACTCGGTCTTGACAAGAGAGAAACTTCTTCTCAAGAGCCCCAACAAGACCCAGATGAAAAAGCGCAAAGGATCACCGTTCCGACTGAGCTCGCAGCGTCACGGAGTCAACACGAGTGGTCTTACTGATGACGAGTTTGCTCTCGGGGTGCAGATTCCTCGTACAATGCTTTCAATGCTGAATGCAACCCCCGAAGAAGTGGTTTTGGTGACTATCGATCAGCTGCAGGTCGATTACACCAACAAGAAAGATCAGAATGACCAGTTGGAAATCAAAGTTGGCTCGTTGCAGATCGACAATCAGCTCGAGAACGCGGTGTTTCCGGTCATGTTCACTCCATTGCCCCAGGCCTCGAGTGACGCACTGTCTTCCGTAGAATCGAGCGCGTCGATGCCTGGACTGGAGTTGGTGGCTCCCAAGCAACTGTTTTTCCATTTGTCGCTGTTTCGTGTCAATTACAGTGATGGCGTCGAGTACATTCGATATTTCTCAGCGATGTTGCAGCCCACTCGGCTGCAACTGGATGATTTCCTGGTAGTGGCAATCGCGTCTTTGTGGGGTGATTTGCAGGACGTCACCACTGCTTTCCAGGCGTCGAGAAGAACCAGCTCGATGTCGATGGCCAAGCGCACCGCTTCCCAGAGTAGTTCGACTACCCCGGGGATCTTTGCAATTCGTCAAGCCATCCACCAAGTACTGCAGGAAAGAATGTACATCGAGACGCTGCAACTGCACCCGGTCAAACTCCAATTCAGTTTCCAGCAAAACAACCTCAACAAGGCTAGCTTTTACGCTGAGCAGAGCGTGCTCTTGCCGTCCGTGTGTTGGTTTTTGAAGACGAACCTGGCCAACATCGATGGCGCTGGCATCAATCTGAATGCGCTGCACGTGTTCAACTCGTTTTCGTCGTGGGAGTTTCTGCTGTCAGCCATGCAGCAGCATTACTCGTTCCAGGGGATGTGGCAACTCTACGCCTTGATCGGATCCGCGGAAGCTCTCGGCAATCCGCTTGGACTGGTGTCAAACCTCGGCACTGGTGTCAAGGATTTCTTCTATGAGCCAGCAGCTGGAATGGTGAAATCGCCGCAAGATTTTGTGCTGGGTCTATCACGAGGCACCGCCAGTCTCGTCAAGAACTCTGTATATGGTACTTTCAATGCAGCCAGCAAACTCACTGGAACAATCTCGACCGGACTCGCGGCATTGTCTATGGATTCCCAGTATATCACCCAACGCAATACGCGGAATCGCCAAGAAGTGGCGACAAACGTGGGCACTGGGTTGTATTACGGCACTAAACAGTTTGGCAAAGGCATCTTTGAAGGTTTCTCTGGAGTACTCACGGCTCCTGCGATGGGCGCGTACCAAGGCGGCTTGACTGGGTTTGTGGAAGGCGTTGGCAAAGGACTGTTGGGGGTTGCAGTGAAACCCACTGCTGGTCTGTTGGATCTCGCTTCCAAAGCGACAGCTGGTATCACGGCGTCTGCCACTGCGTTTGATCGCAAAGCGCGCAACACGCGCATGCGGCTGCCACGCATGATGGTCTACTCAAGCGACAAAAGGCTCAAAGTGTACTCCAACGAGGAAGCCGAGATCTCGGAATTGCTCCACAAGCTACCGGACTCGCTCGAGAGCAACGAGCACTACGAGAGCCACGTGTTTATTCCCCAGAACCGCGTACTCATCGCGAGTTCGCATCATTTGTTTCACGTGGACTTCAGCACTTTCATGCGCGTGAACAACGAGGCGTCGGATCCGCGCATTCGATGGAAGTATCCTCTGCAAAACGTGTGGAGTGCGCAACGAGTGACCAAAGGCGTCAACATCATCATTGGCTCCATGGTGACTGCAGATGGCCAGGTCGCCAAGCAAGTCACCAAGAGCACAATGCTGAATCTGTTGGTTCCATTGCGCGAGTCGGATTTTCAGGTCGTTGCCGATCGCATTGTGGACTTTGTCACGGCGCTGGTCACGCGCGAGCGAGAGCGCATGGTGGTCTCGGAGACGTTTTCATCCCCGCCACCACGCAATTCCATTGGTTTGGTGCTGGAACCCGTGCCAAAGGGCCACGTGTCCAGTGCTGAATGTGAGGGCAAAGGCGGTGGGTTGGTGGTCGATGTGGTCGTCGGGTCGGTGTGTCATCGCGCCGGGTTGCAAGTCAACGACGTAGTGCTGGGCTTTGGCAACCAGCGCTTTGAAGCCGGGGACCACGGCAATTCGCTGCGCACGCGACTATCGCTGATGAAACGCGGCGAACCGCTGGATCTCTGTGTGCTGCGCGACGGTCAGATCCAAACCATTCAGCTCGTCACCGAATGAGTGCCATCGCTCGCTCCTGCATGTGACAGCACCGGCGTCATCCAGCCACCATGATACTGTACAGCCCACGCCACGCCACCCAATCAAATGGGATAACCTTCAACAAAAGAGTCTCTCAACAACACGTGGCGATGTGGGACGCGGGGTGGTACACTCGCCTGGTACATCGTACCATTAGTCCCTTGTTGCACACCATTACTGTATTACTGTCGTGGTCAAAGCAAAGCCAAACCGTGTCAAGTTGTCGTTGTCTTGGGGACAGCCCTTGCATCAGATTCTGATTCTCCGATCGCCATCTCATTTGCATTTCCGTGTGAAGCCATCCACTGGATTTCTTGAGGGTTGGCTGAACTCTGAACTCCAGAGAAGGCAGCAGAGAGTTGAGGGAGAAGCAGTGAGGTGGCCATGGCACAGAGAAAGTTTCGAGCGCCGGCAATGCCGATGCCCTCGAACGGCTCCAATGGGTCCAATCGATCCAATGGGTCCATTGGCTCCTTGGGCTCTGGTTCCTTTTCTGGCTCGGGCTCGTTCTCTGGCTCGGAGCTGCGTGACAGCAGCAGCTTCACGCTCGAAGACCTCAACACGTCGCCGTTTCAGCCACCGCTGCCCACGCAAAACACGGCGTTTGCCCATGCTGCCAGTCGTGGAAACGTCAGCCAGTTCAGCAACCCCAGCAACAGCCACCAGTACTACAACAACACCAGCAATGGCTCCAGCAACGCCTTTGTGCCTCGCGCGGGGGCCGCCATCCGTGCTGGGCCGACCCCACCCAATCACAGCCATAACAACGCCAGCAACGTCAACAATGGCTTTGGCGCGGCAGCTGCGAATGGCATTGTGTTTGCAAGCGACAATTGGACGCCGCTGCCCGAAAACTTTTTCCCATTGCCACTTTTGAGCAAACAGGAAAAGAAATATCTGATCCGAAAGGCCTGTGAAGCTGCCCAGGAAGTGGTCGAACGCGCGCGGTCCACTGGAGGTCCCATCCATTGGAACCATTTGGAACGATTCAGGAGCGTGCAGATTTACACGGGCCAGACAAGAGGAAGCTTCCAGTCCTCTAGTACGCGGTGCATGTGCGGCGTCACGACCATCCCCAGTACCATTCACGAAATCGCGTCGTTGTTTTACTTGCCGACCACGTCCCACATGCGCGAGTTTGCCGCCCAATTTCCGGAATTCTACCAGGACGGCATGATTCTGCACCACTTGACGCGACTAACCCGCGCCACGCCGATGCACCAAGTCACGGCCAAGTGGTTGATGGTGGACTTTTCCACCAGTCAGAACCAGCAATCCAGCAAAAACAAAAGAAGACAGCTTACGAAACGAGACTTCTGCGTGCTGGAATGCCAGGATCAGTTTGTTGACTCGTTTGGCCGCAAAGGTTGGGTGTTGGGCATGCATTCCATCAAACTACCAGGCGTACAGGATCTGCAGCAAACGTTTGGCATCACCCGTGGAAGCTTTTACCATTCCGGATTGATCGTCATCGAAAGTGATCGCCCCAATTATGTGGATGTCATCCATTGCGTGCAAATGAACTTGAAAGAAGACGTCACGCAACAGGATTTATCACTCTCCGCGTTGCGAGAACGGGTCATGTTTCTGACCAAAATCAACGACATGGTGCAGCGCAAGAGACTCAATGAACAACGGTATTTGAGTGACCTGGAAGTGGTGCCGCGCAAATCTAGATCCAGATGCGCGGTTTGCACGGATTCTTTCGGATTGTTGTTGTTGAAGAAGATGAATTGCCGTAAATGCGGTGAAGTCGTCTGCGGTGCGTGCTCCAAGGAGCACAGCATCACCTCTCGGGTGCGCGGCAAAGACGGACAACTTCGCAAAGAGATCTGTCGTGTGCGAATATGCTCGAGATGCTTCTCCTACATCACCAAGGTTCGCCCCATGTTTGCAACTGGCAACGAGTTTGCGCCGCGACCGAGCTCCCAAATGTCGATAAACATGGACATGATGATGCCCATGGGAGTGGGCGGCAGCAACATGGATATGGATATGAACATGAACATGAACATGAACATGAACATGGCGATAGGCATGGGAATGACGCCGAGCCAGAGCTTTGATTCCGATTCGACTCCTGGGGCTACCCCTCGACACAATCCTTCGGTTGAAGGCTCATCTCGGGGTGGCCGCTCGCTGTTGGAATTCATTCACGACGAAGAAGATTTCCCGCTTTCTGCCGCAGATTTGGCGCGTCGTCAACAGCAGCAGCAAATGGAGCAAGTGCAAGATGCAAAAATCTATCTTAACTCCATGCGAGGATATAAACGTTCGAAGCGACGGGATGAATCGGCGCCTCTGTCGGACCAACCAATGAGTCAGCAGCAGCTTCAAGAGCAACAATTGCAGGAGAGCGTGTTGCAGTACCAGCGAACTCTGGAGATGATGCGGCAGAACTCTTATCCTATGTATGCCGTGGAAACGCCGAACAGTGAACAACCCCCAATGCATGGGGCGACGAGCGCTGGTGCTGGTGTCAATGGTGCCGGATCACACTACCGACCTGGTATGGCGACAGGAATGGGTTCGTTTCACCTGGCACCGTCAACAGTGAGCGGATCCGATTCGAACGAGTGCGCATCCAACAGTTCGGTTGGAAGCTCGAGCATCAACCAGTCCATTGATCCTCGCGATACTATGAGCGGGTTCAGCTCGGAGATGTCCATCAATCCCATTCAGAACCAGCATCATCTAATCGAGATGCAGCGAAAGCAGCAGTTGAACCAGCATCAACAGGCTTTGGCATGGTCGCGTTCGGAGCAACAGAACCAGGTGGAAGCGATTCTTCCGCCACCTTCGCGGGCAACCGCGGCTCGTCCTCGCAATGAATCTGACTGTTCAGATTCTTCTGCAGATTCCATTGACATTGATGCAGACGAAGCTCACGGTGCTGTCGAACGATTGAGTCCTGTTGCAGCGAGCCCTCAATTGGGCAGAAGCCGTGCTGATGGCTTGCAAGCAACAAAAAACCCAGAAGAAAAGGCAACTGATGGTCATGTACATCAGCCATATGACTGTGTCGTGGACTCTTTCCCACCAATGGCGGCTGCAGATTTGATCAGCGGACGAAGACAGAGCCGAATGCGTTCATCGGACCTTGAAATGCCGTTCACTCATCAAGACCCGGCTGGTTCGCCAGCCAATGAGCAGCACCAAATGATCCCTTCGCCCCATGCGAGGCCAACTTCAGTCAAGTCTGCCTCCAGCACGACGATAAAACCGGTGCAACCAGTTGAAGCCACAACAGCTGCGTTGACCAATCTGACGCTTAAAGAAGACGTGAGCAACCAGCCAGAAGAACCTGAACCTGAAAAGCCCTGCATTTCGACTGCTTCAGCTCCCGACGTTGACACCACCAAGAAGGAAGTGGTACCACAACCCAGTGAGTCCTCTACGCCACTACCAGAGGTGACAAATAGCATAGCACCCACAACTGAAGCTTCCATACCAGAATTGGCGCCGTGGATGACCTTAGAGCCTCTTCCAGAGTCGTCTCCAGCAGCAGCACCATCCACATCGACTGATGCTGCCATGCCCGAGATGGCGCCATGGATGAGTCTTCCGTCGGCGACCGATGAACCTCCAAAGCGAGTATCTCCGCAACAGGATCCGCGTCTTTTGTCGGCGCGAAACCTGTACCAGCGGTTCAAGTCGATGTCCCAAATGCAGCATCTCGTAGGCGAAGATTTCAAAACCAACACGCGGTTCCGCAAAATGCTGGACAAGATTTCCCAGGCGCAGGACGAATCCGAGTCGTCTGAATCGGAATCCGACGAAGAAGGCGGTGAATTGAAGTCTTTTCGTCGCGCAAAGTCGGCTATGGCGTCCAGAAGCAGCAACAAGCAATTCGGATGATGTCCGGACACCCCCCGAGTCGATTGGAAACGTAGAGAGCGAGGCGAGGACCCCAATTTATTGTGAGGACCATCCAGCGCAGCAGCTGGAGGAAGAAACGAAATGGAAGACGTGAGTTTATGCTTTTGTTCTGTGACTGCAAGCGGTCCGCTGGCCGTTTGGTAGTCAAAAACGCTTCCTTGTTCACTTCGTCATCTATGCAATCAAAGGGCAGGCGAGTTGGTGTCTCTTTAGAACAATTCGATTTCCACAGGATTATCGCATTGCTACATGGACCACGGCATGGTCCATGAGGAGCAAACAACCGACGACAGCAAGCCGAAGACACAAAGACAAAAAAGCTCAGACGAGGGCGGGCCTTCGAATGGCTGCTCGTCGAAGGATTTTGCTTCCATGAGTCCAGTGAGCAGCTTGCAGCAGGTCGCAAGGAAGCAATTGGTTGGTGTGACCATGACGACGTTGACGACCTCAAAGAGATGCAAATGCTTTGGCAGCCTCCGAATGATCAGCGAGAGGGTGGAATTCATTCACCGTCTTCTCCGTTGATGGTGCGTCATCTCTCAAAAGGTGCAAAGGCCGACGCCGCTCGCTTTGACGCGCCAATGAACAGGCGAAAGACCCACAAGAGCAAGTTGGTTGCATTCTCTTTGATCAACAATACAAAGGCAAAAACTACAACAAAGCACAGCTCCGACGTCGCTCCATCGCTGCATTCGCTTGATGCCATGCAAGGAGACGACTGTGTCTACGTCCGTCTAGTCAGTTTACTTGCGGACGCAGCATTCCTCCAGTTGGTCTGTCGAGTTGTCAGCTGGTGTGGGGACTTCCACTTGGGTTTGTGCACTGACGAGTGCAACAACGAGCACGAGAGCCGCGAGCGCACGTTGGAGCATCTTGTGAAGATCGTTTGGTTGGCTTTGGAGGATGCGATGGAGAGATCAACAACGCAGCGCGTGGATGGACAGAGACAACAAAGAGCAAGCGAGAGAACGAGAGAACAAGCGAGAGAGAGAGACGCCGGTGGTTGGTGTGTTGAAGTTCTTTGCGTGGTCCATCTGATTTTGACTCGCATCCCACTCTGTCCGTCCATGAGGCGAGGAGTTTTCCCTCCAACGTCGGAAAGAAAAGCCACAAAGGCGCATCTGCAACTGGTGCAACGCGCTTTTCCATCCGCTCTCGTTGTTTGCGCCTGTCTCGACGCCTCGTTTGCTGCCGAGTCCCCCACACAGGTGCAAACCGTCGCACACCATCTCCACTTGCAAGGATCCTCATGATGCCAGTCATCATCATCATCAGCAGCAGCAGCAGCAGCAGCATCCTCAGCATCTCTCTCTCTCTCTCTCTCTGCTTCGCGTTCATGACTGATGATGACGTAAAGCTTGCCAGGTTGTCGGTTGTCATTCGCATTGATCTTCCATCGTTGAAAAGCGAGAGATGGGAGATCCATTCTCAGAATCAGATTCCATGGCGTAGCACCAACCAGCGCAACAGGCGGGGCAGATTGATCCAAATGGCATCTTTGTGGCTTTCTTTCCAGACCCATCAGACCTTCTCACAGAAAGCAGCTGGCATGCATCAAGAGGTCCGTCCCCCCACACGTGGAGTTGCTCTCTCGATGCTTCTTCTTGTTCGTTTGCGGCACTTTTGTCAGCGAGTTCATACGCGCAATGTTGCTCATCCAGAACGCTGATGCCTTCTGGGACTTGTCCTGCCATCAATTGCTGGTCCTCGTAGTCGCTTTGCGTCTAAGTGAGGAAGAGCGTCAGTGGCGCAGGCAGCCAGCACGAGCGCACTCTTCCATTGCGCCCCTGCCTGGCTGCCTGGCTGCCTGGTGGTGGCCGGGATGGTGCAAGAGGAAGTGATGGGTCAGAAGAGCTCATCGGGGCAGCATCGTTGGTCATCGCTTTCGATCCCAAACGGTACTTGACTCCACGACAAAATGCTGCTCTTTTATTGTCCGCTCCAAAGTGAGTTCGATGGCGTTCGGAACTTGAAACAAGTTCATGACAGAGGACTAGTAGAGCAGACTCTTTGAAGCCTTTCAGTTGCAAAAGACAATCCCAAACAAGTTGCATTTTGCATTTTCCTCTTAGACAATTGCAATAGCAAACACGCTTCCAGTCAACTTTGTTTGTTTCCCTCCATTGGATCGACGCGACGTCAAACCCACAAAGTCATGAAGCTCAGCGTTGATGAAAGCGATGGAGGAGGGGGGGGGGGGGGGCTTCATGGTTTACTTGCGGACGCAGCATTCCTCCAGTTGGTCTGTCGAGTTGTCAGCTGGTGTGGGGACTTCCACTTGAGCCGCGAGCGCACGTTGGAGCATCTTGTGAAGATCGTTTGGTTGGCTTTGGAGGATGCGATGGAACCGAAAGACTGCGAATTGAAAAGTGAGCGATGGAGAGATCAACAACGCAGCGCGTGGATGGACAGAGACAACAAAGAGCAAGCGAGAGCTGAGGGTGCCAACGTAGCTGGACAGGCGTCGAAGTGGACAGGGCGGAGCAAGAAGTCGTGATGCCGATGGTGCGGCGGTTGGACAGAGGTCGAACTTCGCCCACGGTTGAGTCGAAGTGGACAGCGAAAGCGAAAAACCGATGGTTGATGTGTGCAAACTGGAACTTCGTTTTCGATGGTGTACCGCCGTCCATCTGAGCAGGGATCGTGTCCCACAGTGCCTGGCATTCTTGAAGCATGACTCCTGCCTGCCTGCATTCATTGACGCAAGAGTGCGTAGCCGGGTGGAACGCGAGAGTCCAGAGACCTTCGAAACCCAAGGCGCACCGCACCCTTCAGATGTCTCCTTTGATGTCCAGAAACCACAAGCGCAGAGATGTGGAGTTGAAAGTGATTCCTTCCTTCATCATGGACGATGGCTTTCGCGGCATATACAAAGTGGCAATCTTCGAGACGATCAATTGTAGCGTCAACAGCTCGTGCGTCACAGTGGCGTCGTATGCCAACTCGGATGCAATGACCAGTTCGGTCAGTTGTCTCACACGTGAGGGCGGGCAGACGTTGAGCACCACCTCCGTGGCATCCGTCAACAACACCAACGGCTCTGAGATCCCCATCTCAGCACCAATCTCTTTGGCATCACAAAGCCATCCGTTTGGTTTACGCTTCTTTTTCTCAGTGGTGTTCTTGCGGATGCTGGCGAAGGCCTAATTCTCGTGTCCAAGAAGGTCACTCACTGGCCACCTCCAACGACCAGAGCACACAGCACCACGCAGCTCCTCATGTCAGTCAGTCGTTCTCGTGGGATTAGCAAATAGAGTAGTATCACAACAAGCCGATCGACGGATTTTGACTGTCCTTACTGAAACCGTTTGACTGCTGCTGCGTGGATTGCTCTGAGCTTTTTTTTTCAGTCGAGTTCGCCCTGTTCAACCACTTCGTCTTCGTTGGAAATTGTCGAAAAACGCCAGCATTTCGTCTGTGATCTGCGGTCGAATCATCGCTTTGGCCTGCAAAAAGTGGCGTTGACTCACTTGCTGGGTGTGCTGGTCTTCTTCAATCGCGAGCATCGCGGCTTCGCGACACAATGAGAACAGTTCGGCACCCGAAAACCGATCGCATTGAGCTGCCAGCGCCTTCAAATCCACGTCTGGTGCCAACGGGATCTTGCGCGAATGGATGCCAAGAATCTCTTCACGAGCCACTTGATCGGGTGGCCCAACGTACAACACACGATCGATCCGACCAGGACGCAGCAGCGCCTTGTCAATCAGATCTGGCCGATTCGTTGCTGCCACAACCAGCACTTGTTTCAACACTTCAATGCCGTCCATTTCAGTCAGCAGCTGACTCAGTACACGGTCGGCCACTTGGGAAGAGCTGCCTCCACCCCCTCCGCTAGCTCGTTGACTGGCGATCGCGTCGATTTCATCGAAAAACACGACACACGGTGACGCTGCTCGTGCTTTCTTGAACAGCGAATGGATCGCTTTCTCCGATTCGCCGACCCATTTGCTGTAGAGTTCGGGGCCTTTGATCGCGATGAAGTTCATCGAACTCTCCGTGGCCAACGCTTTGGCAGTCAAAGTCTTGCTGCAACCAGGTGGGCCATACAACAACACCCCTTTTGGTGGGCGAATACCCATGCGCACAAACGCTTGTGGGTGCTGCAGAGGCCATTCCACTGCTTCTTTCATTTGCTGCTTGATCATGCCCTGGCCACCAATGTCTTCCCAGCGCACTTGAGGGATATCTATGCTGATCTCGCGCAGGGCACTTGGCTTGATGCTCGCCATGGCCTTCTGAAGGTCCTCTATATGCAATTCAAAGCCGTTGATGCTGTTGGACCTGTTGCTGTTGTCCATGCGACCCCTCTTGAGCGCAACAAGCGCAGCTTCTTTCACCAGTGCAGCCAAATCGGCTCCAACAAAGCCGTGCGCCTTGCCACTCAGCGCTTCCAGCTGACTTAGGGTGATTTGGTGCGGCATTCGGTTCACAAGCTTTTGCATAATGTCGAGTCGATCCTGTGCATTTGGAATGGAAATCTCAATCTCACGATCAAATCGTCCGGGTCGTCGAATCGCCGGATCCAATGCATGCGGACGGTTCGTTGCACCCAACACTACCACTTGGCTCTGCTTGTCGAGGCCATCTAAAAGCGTCAACAAGGTTGTCACCAGGCGTTTCTCCAGGTCACTTACGCCACGTGGGCCATCTCGGCGAGGGCAAATGGCGTCGATTTCATCCAAAAACACAAGCGACGGAGCCTGACGGACCGCTTTTTCAAAGAGTTGGCGCAAATTGGCTTCACTTTCGCCCACAAACTTGCTCACGAGTTCCGGTCCATTGATCACAAAGAAGCGCACGTTCAAATGGGACGCCAGGGTTCTTGCAAGTAGCGTCTTGCCAGTTCCAGGCGGACCAAAGAGCAGCGCTCCCTTGGGTGGAGGCAATCCAAAGCGTTCAAATAGTTGTGGGTTCAAAAGAGGCTGCTCGAGAACTTGGCGGAGAGTACGAATCTCTTGTGAGAGCCCTCCAATTGCATCGAATGAGTGTGGGGTCTTAGCAAGATCCGATGCTCCTAGACTCTTTGTCGTGTCCTGCTCCGCCTTGTCGGCTTGCAATCCGCGGTCTGTTCCTGGTGATTGGGGGCTCTCGTTCTCTTCGTTGTCGTTGTGCTGACTCCATTCGAGTTCCACTCGCGTGTGGTTGGTCATCAAATATACAAACGCCACATATTCCTTTTCCTCCTCCTTCTCCTCCTGCTGTTGCTGCTTTTCGTCTCGTTCGGTGACTGCAAGCACTCGCAGCGTCACGTTTTTGCCATACAGCGAAAGCGCCAAGACCGCATTCTCAAAGACCGTCATGCCCAGTAGCATGCAACGCACGTACTCTGACAGCAATTGGCGTTCTTTCAAGGCGATAACCCGTTGGTTGCGTTGGGTTGCTGCGGGATCCACCTGGAAACGAACCACTTGCGCAAAGCGTTTGTGCACCAGCACAGTGGACGCCTCGAAAGTGGACAACGCATTTGGCAAACCAGCTGCCTCCAAGCCCACCACTTGAAACTGCTGCTGGGTGGGGTCAAGTCCTCGAATGATTAGAGAAGGCTCCCAAATGGTCGACAAGCCAAACACATTGCGCTTCTTTAATTTGTCCGAACTCCATGCAATGCCGCAGGCCACGACCACGTTTTCCTTGGCAGGCAACTGCTTTCGGACCAAAATCGCCACAGGAAGCCCCAATTCGATTCGGAAAAGCGCCAGATCCGTCGCATGGAAGTAAATTTTCGTCTGCACCGAAGCGTTGACTCGCAGAAACTCGATTTGGCCCACAAACTCAGCGGCAACCGAAGTCTCCGGCACGACACTTTCTTTGCGTTTCTTGCCCATTCGATCTTTGATGAATAGAAAAAGTAAACGGTGTGGTCCACATACAACTGGTCAAAACCGGTTCCATAGCGATATGAATGGGACGAGGAGATGGTTGGGGAAACCACACACAGTAATTCAACCAAAAGATCTCGATGGACTTCAATGAAATCCTCAACTCCTGAGTTCCTCAATTTGACTCAATTGGCTTTGGTTCCCTATGGTACTCGACGGAAGCAACTCTTGGTCAGCAAACAGAGCAACAGAAACATTTCCGCACACTCAGCTGTGAGCTTTCTTTCTTGTGGAAACCCTCGACAGTTCACAAGTTTCACCGACGAGCACCACCCCCCCCCACAAGTTGTCCCACATTCCATCAGTTGACGCAGTACAACAAAAGAACCCGTGACGGATACAGTGGGCAGTAGGGAATGCCAACCAGTGACGACCAATTCTTTCTGCCCTGATCAGTATGACAAGAGCATCTAATCAATCTCGTCGTCCCTCTCCCAGTCCTTCCCCTTTGTGTGCGGCTGCCTGAACGAGAAAGATCTCTTCATCGATTCACAAACGTTTAGTTGCCGACATGACTCAGCGCTTCGTCTGGCCATGACGTTCGAAAATTCGAAGGACGGTCTGGTGACTAACTGGATCTTTTTCTTTCTTTGTGACAGCCAATGAACTCCAAGCGACAACAAAGCGAGCACTTCGATCGGGAAGCGACTCTTTGAACGAGTCAACCGACGCCACAAGATAACTGAAAAGAGAGTGAGATGGGACAAAAACACACGTCAAACGACTTGGGGGAAAATCAGATCTCGAGAAGATGAACCAGTGAGTCACCCGGTGACACCGGACGACCAACTCCGTGCTGGTGATGGGGGACCCCCACAGCATAACAGCATAACGTCCAAACGATGGATCCGATCGAGATGGTGATAAGCAAACAATATGAAAATCTGATTCATGGGGGTTATTTCTACAACTACAGAAGGAAGGAAGGTAGGAAGGAGGATCAGAATCACATGCAGGTACGAAGAGGCTGATCCAGAATCAGGATCAACCAGATGGCCAACTGATCAGTCGACCTGCTATTTTCACAATTCCCGGGGGGCAAAAGCTGAGTATTTACAATGGATTCCCATTCACCACAACAAACAAAACGAATGGGGAGAAGTTGACGTCGTCTTCCATGCCCAATGCGAGAATGAATTCCTTGTGGGCGGTTGTCGGTTTCTGTTTTGTTTTCATTGGGAACATACTTCAGGGACTCCCGTTGCACTCATCAAGGCACGAAGGACCTGAATGGCACATGGTCTGCATTTTGGATCAGGATGCAAGCACGCGAATATAACTTGCTGGGAAAGGTTTGAGATTGGATGCTTCTCGATCGAAAACTGAAATCGGCGGCCGTCGTACTGCCCAATGAAATTCTTCATAGCGTCAGTCGGAGTCTTGTCCGGATAGATAGGGTGTTTGCCAAACAACATTGCACAGAAAATCACTCCGACCATCCACATGTCAGCTTTTTCGGCTGTGCAATCTTCAATCTTGCCAAAATGACCATGAAAGCACTCAGGTGGTAGATACTTGATTGTACCCTCGTCACAACTTATGGCTGGTGTGGAGACACTTCGAGCAAGATCGAAATCGGTGAGCTTCACACAACGATCTCGACTCACGAGAATATTGGCGGGTTTGAGATCATAGTGAGCAGTTCCCATCTACACAAGAAGGAGTAACTTCAGTGGAATCCAGCCTGGCAATTGTGAAAAGACCAGGCATCAAGACCCACCTGGTAATGCAGATACACAAGTGCACTTAAAAGCTCGAAAAGAATCTTGAGAGCAGAATTCTCATCAAAAGGCCCAAACATCTCAATCAGTTTCTGGAGATCCGTGTCCACACTTTCTATTGTAAACGCTGTGTAGATTTTGTCGTTGTATTCGATTGTGAATGGCGATGGACCCACTTTGACAATGTTCTCATGGTTGAGTTTCTGCAGGACACAGATCACAAGCTTAGCATCGCCTTTTGTTCATTCCAATCATTTCTCTTTATCACTTACATTGTGGGTCTGATGTTCGCGTTGAGTGTGGTGGTAGGAGCTCGAGATCTTGAGAGCGCACGGCCGCTTGTTGTCGACGTAATCGATCACATCCCAGACTTCTCCGTTGCCCCCTTTGCCGAGAAGACGACGCAAAATGAATCGGTTGCCGAGAACTGGGAGCATGCTGAAGTCGGAATCTGCAGTAGCAGATCCACAAAACACTTCAGAGATGACCTCGAAGAATGATCAAATGTACTGGCTTACTCTTTTCTTGCAAGGCGAGGATGCATTCATGCTTGTGTCTGGCTTCTTCAGTCTAATCGTTCAATTCAAGAGATTCAGAACCATTCCGACTTGCCACAAAAGCACTGACATCTTTCAACTCACTCGAAAGTCACGACAAGCTGCTTCATTCACG
The DNA here is from genome assembly GCA_027475765.1 of Paralagenidium karlingii. Lineage (NCBI taxonomy): Eukaryota > Oomycota > Peronosporomycetes > Paralagenidium > Paralagenidium karlingii. Next base: position 99,379 of record JAMFLO010000025.1, read on the forward strand.
TTGCTTCGCAGTTGACTCAGCGAATCCCGTTGTTTGCCTGGCCGGAAGTAGATACCGCTGAAAAAGCAGATTACGCCACGGGTCAGATGACTATGAGCACGCTGGTTGAGCAGATCTGGGCATTCTCTCACTTTTTGCGCTCCACAATGCTACCCCACTGCTCGCATTTGCGTTCGAGCTCGACTTGACGGCGAATCTTTTCGTCTGTGAAGGCCCAGCGAATCGACTTCGGACAATTTGATATTAGAAGAAGTGATACAAATGATCAAGTAACGATGACTAACCTCGATTTCTTTGCTTTGAGCTTTGGACGCGTTGAACCAGTAGGCAGCGTCACTGACAGGAGCAGCTCGACGACGAATGGCGATGGTTGCATGATCAGGAGACGAAGGACTGTTACGATGCAACCGCATGGTATCCTCCCGCAACCGTTGGGTCTCCACATCGTCTTGCTGACGAGTGACTGGGTCTCCGTGGTTAAAACGATCAGCTTTCATCGTCTCTGGTCCGGTGTAGATCTCTTCTTCCATGGTGTGATGGTTAGCCAGCGTCTCCTTTCGACGCGTTTTCTCGTTGTCTTGACCGATCAGCGACATTCGCTCTGTGGTCGAATCACCGCAGCTGTCGCTCTGACTGTTGATTGAGATCTCTGAGGCAATCAGAAGCGGTTCCGACTTAGATGGTAACGGACATTCAAACGCCAGGGAAGCGAATTCACATCTCTTGGGTTTTCTTCTCGGTGTGCGGATGTTGCTACTGTATTCCATCGCCTGTTGCCCAGAAGGGTACCCTTCTGACTGCTGTCGTTGCTGCAGCTGTTGGGGTGGCGCTGGTTGGAAAGAAGTCTCCGCAAGAGTTTCCACAGGGACCGTTGCGACACTTGGGTCGTCCACGCAAAGCGGATCTACAGGCACAAAGCGCGCTTGCTGATGTGATCGGAATCTTGCCGTTTCTTCATCTGGGAAGATGAGACAGTTCATGTCCACGTCTTCACAAGAGTAGCGCGAGACGTACTGCGGCGCGGCACTGATCTGTTGTTGTTGCTGTTGGTGGTGCGATGGTGGAAGTTGTTGTTGTGAAGGCGACCCTGACGCATGCCACGAATTGATGGACTGGGCCGCCGTGGAGACAGCAAAAGCCGAGGCAGCGGCACAAGTGATCGACGAAAATGGCTTGGTCACTTCCTCACAGAGCATTGGCGTGGACATTCGGGCTCGGAATGATGGTAGGTGGATTTCGATTGGGTTAACGGAGCTGCAATGACCTGTTGAGCAGTCTATTGCTCTCTCACTCGCGCGTTGGTTTGCTCACTGGATGCACCAACCACTGTTTAAGCTTGATAGATTGCACTTTTGAGTCGTGATGGGGCTTTGGCGGGATGGCAGCGGCGCGCGGGAAGCGAGAGTGAGTGAGGTGCCGACGCACACGGATTGCATATGCGCGGGAGTGCCAATCACTAGTAGAATGTATGAGTGACTGCCTGTAGGTATCAGACACTCGCTTTCCTTTTCCTTGTTGGGCCTGGTTTCTTCTCTCTGCAATTGTTCTCGCGCGCGCTCTTCTTCACGGTGATGGGATCATGAAGGGTCGCCTTGCTGACCGATCAACCAATCAACGATAATGCCGACTCTTGCGGATAAGGGAAGACCTCGCCCAAGGCAATGGGAAAGCCTCATACAGCAGCAAAGTCTAACCTGGGTCATGTCGCCTTGCCCAAACCCATCCCCGCGCAAAGTACAACTCGTTTCCCTCGCTTTTGCGCATTTGAATCCAGCTGGCATACAAATGTCAAGTGTAACTGCAGTTTTGCGCGGGAAACACCTTACACTTGCGTTCAAAAAGTATGGAAGAAAAAAAAAACGAAGAAACCGTCAACGTTAAAAGCCAAAGAGAAGGGAGATGCGTCTTTTCCGAAGAGAAGTGGTTGATGATGACGGTTTCGCTTAGGGAAGTTGTCGTTGTGGTTGAAGTCTGTCTGGGGATAAAGGTTACGGACAAGACGTACTGTACATCACAACGTCGCCTTTGCTTGCGATTGCTCAGCTTTGGACCCAAAGAACCCGCAGAGAAGCGTGGGGGACGTGTGTGCGTCAGTTTGGTCTGGTGGGCGCTTCATGTCTCGCCTCACCTTTCATCGAAGGAGTCACCCGCTCGTGCTTGTTTCTTTGTTTCCTTGTTGTTGGAGGTGGATGGATGACTTCAACGTGGCCTCCTTACACTTGACTTTTGTATGGAAACCAGCTGAGGTGTGTGATGTAGTATACCCCCTCAATAAGGCGCCATATTGACAATTCTCAGCTTCACCTAGACGGAAACGCCAGGAGCGGCATGTTTGGTCTGAAACGGGCGAATGGAATGCAACCCAAACAGAAACTTCTTTGGCGACTGATATCCATCGCCTTCCTTCCATATCTATCTGTCGATTGATCGCCGTTTCTATCATTAGTGGATGGAAGGTTTGATTGCTTTGAAGGAATGGGAAGAAGAAAGAAATGCAACACATGGGAATGGAGGCAGTGCGAGAGATGTGTTCCTTCTCTCTCTCTCTCTCATTGTTTGTTTGTTCTCGAATGCCCGAGTGCTTGACCTGATCACCAAGATTTACCCAGCCATACTACAGATACGAACGATGGGTGGATATGTATGAAGTCGCATGGCGACGGTGGACCAAGAAGCCAGACAGAGAACAATCAAAGGAACAATCAAGTCAGCCAGCCCAACAACTCATCCACTGAACAACAGCCACAACCAGCTGTGGATCATACAAGCGTCTATTCTACATTTCCGACCCATGATGTTGCCATCTCCAAGGTCAAACGGATCATATTCATCTCGATCTCAGCAGCTGCGGTCGTCAGTGCCATTGCCGACCAGCTCTCGAGTTCTTGTGTCACCAAAGTCGAAAGAGCCAGATCGTCACTCTGGCGTTGAAGTGACCATCATTCCTTCAATGTGTTAAATAACCTCGTGTTATCTAACCATAGCAACGACTAGCGCTTTGGGTGGATGGTCGGTTCGGTTGGGTGAAAAGGACCATCATTCCGCTCTCCGTTTAAATTCGAGTTGTTCCAGCTCTGCCATCAACAATCCAAGCCCGCGCAAGAGAAGAAGAAGAAGAAGACAGAAGCAGCTCACGGCGGTTGTCTGACTGGCTGACTGACTGACTGACTGATATCCAGCGATAGAGCGAAATGAGTGTGTGGCGAAGTGTGTCGCGCAGTGTGTTGGTGTTCACCAACGTGTTTTTCCTGCTTTTGGGCGCGGTGCTCATCACCCTCGGAGGTGATCTGCTTGCTGCTGGGTTTCATGTGGGTGTCGTGCGACCGTTTTGCTGACTGGTGCTATGTGTGTTGTAAAAGGCTATATGATCACCATTCCGGACCTCAATGCGTTCTCGGAGGGCGGCATCTCAGGCGCAGTCATCTGCTGTGGCCTGCTGATCCTCGCCATCGCGTTGCTCGGTTGCTGCGGTGCCCAATGGGACTCCAAGGCGTTTCTCTGTCCTTATGCCATTCTGGTATGTTCATTTGTACTCTCTGGTCGTCGCGCAGACTTTCACTCTGATATCTTGGATAACCACGTGCTCCAACAGGTTGTAGTCTCAGTCGTGACGCAACTCATTCTCGCGGGCTTCATGTTCCATGTGCACGGCAGCCTTATGACCATCGCTGACCACAACTTCGATCTCCATGTGCTCTCGTCGGGCGACCGCAAGATTCTAAAATGGATCAACAAGCGCTTTGAACACGCTTACGAACACTGCGACCCGTCCATCAACATCGACCTCACGTTGCGTGAACACGCGTTGATCGCGACTTGCTCGCGCCCGCAATACGACTGGTTTGCCGCCTTCATTCAGACCAACTGCCGCATTGACTCGAGCGATTTGCAAGTAGGAAGCTACTTCATGAAATGCGCTGGTAATTACGACTTTGGAAGTGCGTTGGACGAACATACGATGCTCTGCGCGTGTGAATCCAAGATGGTCAACTGGATCAACGATCAGAGCTTTTTGATCGGCGTGTTTGTCGCCAGCATCGCGTTATTTGAAGTCGCGTTGGTGTTTTTGAGCTGCTACGTGATGTGTACCACGCGAAGACGCATGGGCTACCAGGAGATCCGCATGCCGCTCAAACAAGAGTACAATCCGTTCAACGCACGGGAGTTTTTCAATGCCAACTCGACTTCCAACTCGTTTGTGAACACCCATGAGTCCCTGCAGCCACCAGTGGTCAACGGCGGCCAAATGCAACGCGCGCCGCAACAACAGCCCTATTACCATTCACAGCAGCAGGGCTATGGCTACGCGCCCGCGCCGTCTGCTCCAACACAGGGATCGTACCCGTTTGCGACCCCGGTAATGGATGGTGAACGTTCGCCGACGAAATCAAAAACCTATGGCAGTGGTCTGTAAAGCTTCTGTGTACGTCGAATGAACCCTCTGTGAAAGCCAAACGCGTGCAAGGAACTGACGTCCTGTGAGTGTCGCTGACCTCGTGGTCTTTGCACGTGCTTGACTATCGCTTTGGACTCGTTTGTCTTTTGAAGATTTGTGTTAGAAAGAAAAGAAAAAGCGAACCCGCAAACAGAAAACAGAGAGAAACAAGTTGAAATGTGTTCCACAACACCCCGTCCTCGTGGTCGCAACCGTTCTGCTCGTTTTGCAGCGGTCTCAATCTCACTTTCTTCTGGACGCCGTCTCTGGTCTTCGACTTATCTCTTTGCTGCCACCACCACTGCTTGACGACGACGACGACGACGACGTGGACTTGGACGACGCCTTGGACGAAGACTTGTGTGCTGTTTTGGGTCGACTCGAGGACGAACCTGAGCCCGAACCAGAGCCGCTTCCTCCCGATGAACATGCGTTGACAACCACTTTCTTGCGATGTGCCGCTGGTGCGTACCCATCACCTTCTTCGTCTGACACGTAGACAAAGAACGGGTTCCGCATCAATTCCATTTCTTCGGCATTGGCGAGTTCGTCTTCGACTTCTTCGTCCACCACGGGCACGTATTTCTTTGGTCGCGCCTTTTCGGTGGTTTCTGGTCGTCGTAGACCCGTCGCAGAGGGCGGTCTTTGGCGCAGGCGCAGCGTGTTGCCAGCCAATTCCAAGTGATCGATGGTGAAATCGTCTTCTTCGTCGCTGAATTTGGCCCGTTGTTCGAGCAACGCGACGCTCTCGGGCGGCATGAAGTAGTCCACCAGCAGACTCTTGAGCTTGAGTTGCACCGTGAGTTGACGAATGGTGTCCAACAAGTCTTCGCGCTCGCGGTTGTGGGCCTTTTCCATCGACTTGATCTCGTTGAGCACTTCTTTGACTTTGGTGTACACTTTTTTCAGTTTGCGCGCTTTGGCTTCGGCTTCTTCCTGTAGCGATTGGTATTTCTCTTCGCGCATCAGATTGGCTTCTTCCTGTTCCGCGAGTTCTCGTGCCAGCCGTAACTCCTGGGCTTTGCGTTCTTCCAGCTCCAGCTTCATGCGTCGTAGTTCGTCTTCTTGTTGGGCGGCCTTGGTCATCATCTCGCCGCCAACCAGCACTTTGGCCTGCAGCGAACTCAGTTTCTCGGTGAGCGCTTGTTGTTGTCGAGCGACTTCTTCGGCCTGTTTGTGCTCGTTTTCCAGCTTGAGCTCCAGCTCGCGTTTGGCGTGTTCGGCCAGAGCCTTGTCTTTGGCAGCGTTTTGTAACTCCTGTTGCGCCTGCTTCAGCACTTCTTCTTTCTCGTGGCGGGTTTTCTCTTCGATCGCTTTGGCTTCTTCTTCGCTGACGCCTTTTTCGATCACGATGCGTTCCACGACCTTCTCCACTTCCACGACACTGGGAACTTCGACTCCGCCCGAACCAGCGTCGCAACCGCTGCTACCACTGCCTGAGGCGCCTCCGGCTTGTTGCATGGCGCTCAACTTGGCTTTGAGTGATTCGATTTCTTCTTGGAATTCGCGAATCATGGCGTCTTTAGGATCCTCGTTGATCTTGGGCTTGTTTTTAATGTTCTTGGCGCGACTGGCGTACCGCAGCGTGGTCAGCGTCTCCTCAAAATTGTAGTCTGCGGGTCCGCAATTGGCGATCATGACGGTCTTCGTGTTACCGCCGAGCGAATCCTGCAACAACCGGGTCAACTTGGAGTCTCGATACGGAATATGCTTGGATTTCCCATCCACAAGTGCCGAAATCACGTTGCCCAGAGCCGAAAGCGACAGATTGATCTTGTTGGCTTCTTGCAGACGCTCTCCAGTGGCGCCTGTCTTGCTCTGGCGCTCGGAACCAGCCAGATCCACGAGGTTGAGTTTGCCCACGCACACGTGGTCTTTGCCGTCGACGCCGTCACTGAGACACTCGACGACAATGGTGAAAATGGAGTGCGATCGAGAACTCGTCTGGTTCATGAGCGTGGCACCGACGCTTCGGTTTTTCTTGCCAATTTGCATCACGTGGTCGATCTCGGCTGCATCTTTGACCACTTGATTGGTCAGCCCCTTGACGTAGACTCCCGAGTCCACGTTCTACAGTCCCATAGGTTCATCATCAGGTTCAGAGGAGCAAGAGACGAACTAGTTTGACCAGAATCCATGCAGTGCAGCTCACTTCTTTGAGATCAAGTCGTGCCTTGGGGTCTTTCGAGAGCAAGTCGCGGATTTCTTCATTGTAGATCTCGAGATACGACGCGCGCACGAGGATTCGCTTGTTCTTGGAGATGGCCACCTTGTCGAAAATGTGTTTGAAAGAGTTGGGGATGATGCCGCGTTGGTCCGCAGGCTCTGGATTGCCCTCCATCGTGTGGGATTTGCCAGCACCGGTCTGCCCCAAGTCGATCAATTCATTCACTCTCAGTGAATCCAATGAATCTTGTTCTTCCGACAAGTGCACTCTTCCTCTAGTGACTCACCTGGCCATAGGCAAAGATGGTGCCGTTGTATCCTTCCATCACGGCTTCTACGATGCCCGTGGCCGCCGTGTCGTAGACTTGTTGTTGCGTGGATTCAGCGCCAAACGCAGCATCAAACGTGAACGATTTGGGTGGTTCCGACCCCGCCGGGTTCACGACGGTGACTTCGGCGCGATCAAAGTTGGCGGTGGTCACGATTTGTCGTCCATCCTGCTTTTCTTTGGTGCTGACGGGTCGAATTCGCACCATCACGCGCACGCATTCGTCGTTTTTGGAGCTCTTGGACGCCATTCTCGGTCTCGCAGCAGAGCGTCAAAGGATCAAACGAACGTCACTAAAAAGCTCAATGGAGCCAATGGAGCCAATGGAGCCAACGATGGATGCAATCGAATTGGCCACAGCGGCTCTCAAGGAAGCCACCAAAGACGCCCAACTATGAGCAAAACGCCAATTCCTCAAAGCAACCGTTATGTTTCCTTTTTGTGTGGACCACCTCGGAATTTCGTCGTCTGATCGAGTCTTCTGATTCTGATCTGTTGTTGGCCAAGGGTGGAAATCACCGGCCACGAGCTGCTCGAGTGGGCCATTTTTATCTCTTTTTTGTCGGCGGCTTCTCCGCAAGCGACGCCGGTGATCTCCTCGCGTGTTGACGCTCTGCGCTGCCTCCTCTGTGGCTCTGCCTCTGCCTCTGTTCGAGGCTCAAAATCAACGTGGAAGATGCCCACCGCAAGCGATGCAACGGCGGGGACCATGGAAAGTGCATGTATGGCCTCACGAGCTCCCGATGAGGACCACGTCAACTCCAAGCGCAACAGCAGCACCATTGTGCAATCCAAATGGTGCTCGTCCGCTTCATCGCCTTCTTTTTCTTCTTCTCGTGACTCTGCTCGCTCTCCGACACCAACCGATAGCTGCATATTGAGCTCCCGACTCAGCTGGCTGCGACCTGACACGCAGTCCACAGCATCCTCAACTACAGCAACCACAGCAACTACAGCACCATCAACACTTGCTGCTCCGCCATCACCACCATCCTCACTGCGACCCAGCTATGAAAGCGCGTCCAGTGTGCTGCAATACGCGTTGGGCTTTTGCAGTCTGCCCGAACTGGAGTGTTTGGGGCTCGTGGACCGAGAATTAGCGTCGTATTGTGAAATGGAATGGAAACTACGCTTTCAGCAAGTTTTCGGCATGCCGCGGTATGCATTTGGCTGCAATTTCCGCAAGAATTTCAAGCTGCGAAGCTTTTTCCGCCAGCAAATATTGGACAAAGTCCGTGCGCGGGTGTATTTGATGAACACTCGAGGCAACACGGCGTGCTTTGCTCTACCAAAGGGCAAGACCCTACTGTGTTCACGCGAGCGAGCCATCATTTACAACCGCTGCGAGCGCATGTTTGATCTCTCGCTGCGCATCAATCGTTCCATCCAAGAGATATCGGCGCTGATCGGCATGGTGTCTATCGACGAAGCGAGAGACTTGCTGCAGGAGCATCTGAATCTTATGGCATCGGTGACGTCTCTACGCAACACGCTCATGTTTGAGAGCGAGTTGTTCCACGTGTTCCCGGCACCAGTGCTTTTGGACGCCAACACGTTGTTAAGAGGCACGTTTCGTTTCTCCGAGCCGCAGTTTGTGCAGCCCGAGAGCCATTTGATGATGCAGGTCTGGGCGTCGGTGGATGGCATGATCTATCGTCCGTTGGCGCCGCCCACATTGATGGAGACGCCGTCGCAGACGCCTGGAGAACCAGAACCGCCTCAGCATTCGTCACGAGCAGGTTGGCAGCCTCACGAACAGCAGCCGAATGAAGAGGCCAATGACGATCAGCACACCCCACCACGGCAAATCCGACAGCCAGCGCAGCAGCTGCAAAACCAGCAACAACAAGACCGACCAACGACGCCGGCGTACAATTCGGTGAAACTGCATGAACTGGCCGGGATGACCATCAACATTGACGACAACACACTGCGATACAAACTGCAGCAGGCCAACCAAGAGATCTGCGTCAATGCTTTGGTCAGCAACACGTATCTGTTGTATTTGTTCAACCCTCTGGGCTTTCGACCGTTGGACTGGACTTTCGAAGCTACATTGCGCATTGGCTCTGGCGGTGACTCGGCCAGTGGGCGAGCGCAAGAGGTTGTGTTGCCGACCCAGCGTGAAGGTGTGTTCTTGAACTCCACGTCATGTGCCTTGCGGGTGTTTCTCTCGTACGGCAAAATCCCGCAGGATCAACACCAGCCACCAGAGAACGACCGAGAGGACCACCACAGCGAGGAGGAGGACGACGACAACGAGCACGCCATCTCTACAGTCCAACCGGCAAAGTCCAATTCTCAAAGTGGTGTTCGCGGCTCAGAGTCAAGTGAACCTCTGGAGATCGAGTACGATGGCAGCCCACGGAGCTTTGAATTTGAGTTAACTGCTTCCAATCGCGTCAGTCGCGAACGTCGTGAAATCGTCAACCACACGTGTTGGATCCGTCTGGACAGCACGGATACATCGTCAGAAGAAGTTGAAGACAGCTCTGGCGCGTGCTGTCCCCATCAACGCCAATTTGCAGTCTCTGATCCAACCAACGCGTTCGAGCGTCACGTGCATCTGCCTGGAGATGCGTTGATTTGCTTTTGCTTTGCCAAAACGCTTCGTCTCCAGTACATCGAGTTTGCCATCGGCTTTGAACCGCTGGTGCATCGTCTGGGCATCTGTCAGTTTCTCAAGACTTGATGGCACCCATTGACCAAGCAATGTAGCAGTAAGAGCATAGTGGGTTGATATTTAAGAATCCCAATCAACACACCCACAAACAAAAGGCAAGCACACGATCGTCTGAACAATTCCTTTTGACCTGTCAGGCGAGTGAGTGCACACAAACAAAATAGAGATCACTGGCCAACCGCCACTGCACCTACTACCCAGCCCGCAGCTCTGGACGACTCTCCTGCTTGAACCATCGCAGTAGAGTGAGATTGCTTAACTCTTCTTCTTCATTTGCCTCGCTCGGGTCTTGTACTGGAGCAGCCAGTAGATGCCAAAGCCGATGCCCACGAGTGGACCGCCGCGAAGCAGCCAAAACACCACAAAGCGACGCGTTTTCTTCCATTTTCGCTTCAACGTGCGTGCCCACTTCGGAGGCGGAATGTACGGTGTGCCTGGATACGACTGGGGGTCGCATGTGTCATACTCCACCAGTGTCCCATGGTAAATGTTCTTGCCCCAGAAATGCAGACAGATCTTGTCTCCCGTGTCCTTGACGTCCATGACGCCGTATTGACCCGTGCCAGGAAACACTCCATGGGAAAACGTGCTTCCCTTGATGGAACCCGGTCGTCCCATGGCAGCTGCATGGAACAACGTGAGGTTGGCCGGAGAATGGCTTCCGTCATCTAGCGCGACCATGTGCGCATCTCCGGCGACAACCACAATGGGCGTCAGCGTGTTAAGTCCGTGGGATTTGATGAAGTCCACAAGTTCGTTTTGTTCGTACGTGAAGCCACCCCATTTACGTTGATCGTCGTTCCAAGGCATGGTGGAGCACCACACGATCAGACCAATCTCGTCGTTTTGGCTCGAGCGAAGCAATTCGTCCTTGAACCACTGTTTTTGCTGCGCGCCCAGCACAGTTTTCTGCGGTGAATCCGGCTCACTCTCGGGGGTCTGCTCGGAGCGTTGATCTGTGATGACGAAGCGAACGCGGCCAATCGTGAAAGCTTGGAAAATAGCCGAGCTCTTGTGCTTTTCATTGTCGGTTTCTTCACCGATCAATGGGTAATGCGGCACAAATTCGCGGTAGGCTTGCAAGGATGCCGGTCTTCCAGGAGCCGACTTGTCGCTGTTGTCGGGGCCGAAATCGTGGTCGTCCCACATGTACACAAACGGGTAATCCATTTGCATCATGGCACGCCCAGCTGGAGACGTGAACATGGAGTCGTAGGCGTCGCGAAACACTTGAACCTTGTTGACCGCAATGTCGTGATAGTGGATGTCACCCGTGTGCATAAAGAACAGCGCTTGCTCTTTGGCCATTTCCTCAAACACTTTGGGGTCAGCCAGTTCATCGGCACACGAGCCAAACACAAAGCGAAAGTCGTAGGGTTTGCCTTCTTCTTCAGGGGTCTCCAGCCAGCCCTCACGCACGATCTCTTCGCCCGTCGAGGTTCTCTTGCGCTGGTTCTCTAGCGTTTGGCTGTCTTCTCTTTCTTCTTTGGGACTGGTGAGAAGCAGTTGGTAGAAGTAACGACGCCGAGCGTACGGCAGTTGACCCACATGGCACTCCATGACCGAGGTCTTGGCGACGCGCTCGCAAAAAGACACCAGTGCCGGCTCGTGCTCTTCACCATTCAGCAATTGCTCGGGCATCACACGCACGAAAAACAGGGCGGGCTTGGAAGATTTGGCGCACCGTGTCAGCACTTGGGGGTCGTTGCGAAGACCAAACTTGAACCGCACGGAATTGGGCGTCAGCGCGCCCTTCCAGAGCCACAGCACATCGTCCGAATGGCAATCGGCTGAAACAGACGGTTTCTCAGCTTGAACCTGCCGAAAGGCACTGCAGGAAGCAGTAAATGCCCCCAAAAGCAATGCTACCAAGCGCATGGTGGCCTCTTGGGGTGGTGCGCTTTCTTCGCTTCAATTGAAGGTGACGAATGAAGATCACCTACGTTAGAAATCGGACTTAAGTGAGGCGTTAATTTTAGGTTAGATTCAGTGGTTACGATGCCTCATCGGCGTATTTTTCTAAAAACTTCAACTTGCTGACCACCGTCTCCAGTGGCAAATGCAACTGTTGGGCCAAACTGGCCAGTCGATCGTGTCTACAACCAGTTGACGAGGTTAATTCAGCCTTTTCTTTCTTTCCAAAAAGAAAACACCACTTAGATTCACCTGGTCATGGTCCACACGGGCTGTTGCGCAATGTATTGGGGGTCGTCGGCATGTCTGGTGTACCACTCGGCCAATTGCGTCGCGATCTGGTCCAGTTCGTCCAGTTGCTCGGCTGTTTGTTGAGCCGATGGCATGACGGGCTCCAAGTCGACCAAATGCTCTTTGAGAAAGCGGTGTTCCAACAGTCGAACAGCGGGTGGGCGCATCATTGGATTCTTTTGCAGACACTGCAGGCCGCAAGTTCACAACGCGCACATGAGTAGGTTTCACACATCACGCAACACAAACCCAAGGAAGTAACCCCACCAAATCGAGAAACTCGCAGAGACTTGGAGAGAAAGAGCCATAGTCCGAAAGCTGCGGCGACGGCTGCTCTTGCACGGCCTGGACAACTCCCCAATAACCATCTTTGGTTGGCACTGGCAACTGACCGATGGCGCACGCCATCAACGCCAGACCAAAGGACCTAGCATGTTCATTCAGTCAGTTAATCTGTCGCTTATCAACGGATCATCTGTCCACCGTGGCGGTGGGGGCTGGTGGCTCACCAGATATCAGATGGGTAGGAATACATGCCACCACTGATGCGCTCTGGCGCCATATACAAGAGAGTGCCAGTGAATGTGGTCGCTTTGGCCAGAGTGCTCTCGAGATCACGTGAAATACCAAAATCCGAGATCTACCATGAACCAGTCAGCTAAGAACAGCTACTGAGTAGGTGAGCCGAGAGATGTACCTTGACTTTGTTTTTGCGATTGATTAGGATATTGCTGAGTTTGATGTCGCGATGCAACTGATGGTGCTCATGAAGAAACGCGAGACCCTGGAGTCCACCATGAGGTCACCGTTAGTTTCGACTTTCTTGACCACGAGGCACGACTTGTGCACCTTGAGCACCCCATACGCGATGTTTGCTAGCTCTTTTTCAGAGCACTGGTGCTTGGATTGGACGAGGTCCTGGTGTCGGATTAGCACAAGTCAGATCTTCGTCAGGAAACGTAGACAACAATGTGAGGAACCTCTAGAGATCCGTGGTCCATGTACTCCAAGACAATCGACACCGAGCCGATCTCCGGGTTGGTGTATGCATCGTAAAAGATCACCAGCTCCTCGCACGCTGCTTTGGGCTCTACATCAACACGGCTGTCAAGAGAGTGGCAAGCAGGCAGGAACAGAAATCAACTCACCATTTTCGCAGATGGAGACAAAATTGGCATACAGCGACCGCAGCTCCCTGACCATTTGATGGCGTTTCTTCTGGTCGTAAATGCGGATTACTTTGACGGCTACGAGCTTCATGGTCGGTACGTACAGCGCCTTGTACACTTTCCCACCGGCTCCATGCCCCAATTCCTTCAAAATGATCAGATACTCTTTGGTACCGAGTCGTGGCTGATTGGAGCTGGTTGAGGCTGCGCCTTCTATGGCCGCAGGCGCGGGAGGAGTGGAAAGCGCCGAAGAAGAAGGAGGAGGAGCAGGTGGTCTAACTAGGTTTGTAAAAGGTGTTGTGGTAATCCCTTGGGTCTGTTCGATCATGACAACACGACCTGCATCATCAGCTTCAGTTGAGCAACAGCTGTCCACCCATCCAACGGGACTCACGTTGATATCGAAGCCCTGCGTCTGCAACCTTCCTTCTGCTGTGAAATCAAAGGATGCCGCGACAGCACGGGCTTCCTTCTTTACTTGGGTGATGTTCAGATCCAGAGCACCAAGCTAAAGCAACAAGCAGCAGGTCAAGCTTTGATCACCTCCTATTACTCGACAATTTAGCAATGCACTGACCGCATTCCTGGCCGAGCGCAAGTCGTTGCGAGCCTTGTCACCATCGATGCCGCCAGCGTCGACTCCAGCTGCAGCAGGAGCGGCAACAGAATCAGTGGGCGTCTCTTGGGGATCAATTTGGATCTTGAGCGTCGGTCGCATGGCAAAGCTCTTGCTGCGCTTGGCATGAACGACGGCATTCGACTCGATTTGAAGCGGCGGGATGCCCATGCCCATCGCAATTCCAGTACTAGAGCCACTCGAAGTCATGCGACGGCTCACTCGGCCCTTGGTCTCGTCCACCTGGCCGTGTGTGATGCTGAATCCAGCAAGTGAGTCGTACGAATCGTGCTGCCAAACACATCACAGCCGACTGACTCACCGTGAGCGCAATGCTGTGACCGGCGAAGATAGCCGTTCGATGGCTGCATGGCCATCAACTTGCACTCGCAGATTCACACCTGGATGACGACTGCTGCTGAGCCCACTGGTGTCACTGAAAGTGATCTCACTGGGAACATCTTCAGTCATGGACACAGTGGGCATATCAGATGCAGACGGATCGATAGTGGTGGCGGTTATGGACGGAATTGCTTTGGTCTTGTCATCTGATTCTGATTCGACAGCCGCTGTCATCTGGGATTTGACTTTGTGGATCTCACGGACCAATTTCTTCTTGAGTCCGCGATTGCCACTGGACACGTTGTCCAGAAAGTGATTCATTTTGAGAGAAGTAAAGAGGAATTGACCGTCGATCTGATGCTGATCCACTTCATCCAGAAACGCCTCCAGTTCATGGGTTTGCATCCATTGTTTGACCTCGTCGACGCTCCAGTTTAGAGGATCGATGGCCGTGTCTGAATCTGATTCCGCTCGTTGGCTGGTAAGTCTTGTGTAGCGTGGATTCACCACGGCGGACGAAGATGCCGGCGAAGAAGTGGATGACGACGAACTGGACGACAGCGACAGAGGTGACATGGCGATGATGCCACCAGTTCCTCCGTCAAAGTCTCTGGCCGAATTCATTCTGACACTTGCATCTGCGTTGGCGACTGCGTGCGGAGTCGGAATTAGTGTTGGTTTGACACCGAGCTGCTGGCGCAAATGCTTGCGGAGGTTGCCTTTGCGATGGCGAAGCGCGTTGCAGGCGTCGCAATAGACGAGATCGCAGTCCACACAGAAAAAAGCCGCTTCCAGGTGCTCGCATTCATCGCAGATGGCGTGGGACGAGGACTCGACTTCCGGAATGGATGACAAAGAAGTGTCCTCTGTGGTGCGCACTTGCATATAGAGCGAGGAAGGCTTTGGATGCACCAGCGATGAAGAAGAAGACGCCCCGAACGAATCGGCCGAAGTCCACGGTGAAGTCATGCTGCGATTTGATGGAATGATGCTTGGATTGGCGAATTTTCTTCCAATCACATGATGGTTTGATTCAAAAGAATACACACTCTCACTCTTCTGTTAAATACGAGCTCAACTATGGATCTGGGATGGGGGCATGAAGAAGCTTCAGTGCTCAATGGGCGAGGTCATAATTCTGGCGTGGTGTTGCTGATAAGGATGGTCGTTGGCGTTGTCACGAATAGGATTCCACGAGAGCAGTGGACCATGCGGATCAAATGCACCAGGCCAGATCTCGTTGATCAAGTCTTCCACGGCCATGAGCTCTTTTTCGACTTCAGCGGCGCCGTCCACAGTCCGTTCTGGCTTGAGAGTCCATGCTACCTTTCGCGCTTCTTGAGGAAAGGCTTGGCGAAGTTGACTCTCAGTAATATGAAACATGGGCAAAGTGGAGGAGGCCGCGATCACTGCAGCAGCGCCAGGCCCAGTAATATATGTTGGTTCTTGCTTGATCGTCGCCAAGTGGATGCCAGCTGCAACGTTGTTGTTGGTTCGTGACGAGGAAGACTCTTCTTCCGAGTCAGTGATCGAAAATGACGCGTCGGATTCCAGCACGCTTGCACATTGGTCTCCTTGTCGGCGCTTGGTTTTCTCAAGCTTTCGTTTCATCTCTAGTCGTCGCTGATTGCGGTTGGCCAATTTGCGATGGTATTCGCAAAGGTTGTGCAGCTCGCCGTTCTTCTTGACAAAGCGCTTGTTGCCGCATTGCTTGGACGGGTATTTGCATAGAGTCTTGTCTTCACGGTCGGCGTATCGGTTGGGGCGCGATCGCTTGGGTCGGCGCTTGACGTCATTGTTCTTGGCTGTCGGCTCGACGGGGTCAAGAGGTGTCTGAGAACGTTGCTGTTTTGGCACCACCATCACTCTTCTTCTTCCACCAAAGAAACGGAAAGGAAAGGGAAACCTGTGTACACTGTTGACACCGCGACGATGCTGTTGAAAAGGAACGGAAAGTGGCAGCACTTTGCTGTGGTCGTCGCAAGGGAATTTCGGAAATGACGCGCTTGCTGGACTTGATCGTGAAGGGCTCAGGGCTGTTTGACTGTTTCCTGACACTTCTGTATGGAGCAAGAGAAGTACAGAATTCCACCCGGATAGTGGACAAGGTTTGTTATTCAATTGTGGCAAGATGATCTAGATTCAGAGGTTTTCCGCACTGGCCTCTTCAGGGTTCAACAAATGGCTCAGGCGCACACCCAAAATGCCAATGTCTGCGCCAGCAGTTGCCAATCGAGGACTGTTCGCCATGATCCCATGCCCACGATACCCATTCCATCGCAACGTTAAAGTCTACTTTGAATAGCGGATTCATATCCACATCCTCTCCACTCTCTTCACACTAATCTAACACAATGCATGTTTGCCTTTTGTCGCTTGAATGCGGCGGTGACACATTTTGCCGTCAAGTGTTTCTTTTGCACGCTCTCATCGGTTGTGTGTGGGCTGTCAATGGCCCCTTTCGCGGCGCCAACGATGCAGCTGATGGCCGAAGTGGAGATGGGGAATCCGAAGTGGGTCGTCCATTCCACAATGGCGGGCTGTTGGATGCTCTTGTGGGCTTGATTGTGTTCCAAGATCTCCTTCTTTTGAGCCAATGTTGTTCTGACGCGCTTTGCATCGGGCGATTGGAGCGGCGTCCCATTGTTGCGCGTCTGAATTCAACGCCAGCGGATCTTTGGTGTGTTGATGGTGTGGTCAGATGCAATTCCCCAGGTTTATAAGATTATAGGCATCCACTATCCGGGTGGAATTCTGTACCATCGGATCGGCAACCGCCATGACTGACTGGCAGTCCCAGACTCTATAGTCCAGGTGGTACACTCACTCACATCATCACCTCCCCCATCCAGTGCAGCAACAAGGTCAAGAACGTTTGCAAAAGCAGGTGAGCTAACGGGAGATCCTGTGCACAGCATTTGGCAACTGCCCCGGTTTTGTAAGCGGGGACCCTTTGGCGACAGAAAAGATCCGCCAATTGCGAAAACAGTGATCGGGGTGGTGATTACTGGCAAGGCACAACACAGCAAGCTCCTCACTTGCCTTTTTGCTGTGCGCAAGTTTCGCCAAAGCGTTCCGTTTCTAGTTGGTGGGGGTATCCACGAAACGGCGAGAATTGTGGCCAAGAACGCAAGGAAATGAAAATGATCCCCATCTCAACCCATCTCACGCCAACAAGATGTTGAAACGTTCAAAAGCCCATCACCTCATTCCACAACAACCCGACCCTTTCACCAAAGAATCCAACGGATGAGGTGATGCACCACCTCATCACAAATCAAAGGAAATTGACAAAAGCTTATCAAAGTAACGGTGTTGCGGGTTTATTGTTGTATTGCCCTCAGTTCATTTCCAGCCAGACAAGCCAAGCCACTCAAGGTAGTTGAACCACGAAGGTCCAATGGCACCTTGTTCAACCAAAGATAACCCATTTGGCACTCTGTAACAGCAGACTTGCTCTTTGGCATGCAAACTGAGGACCAGCTGCGCGGAGCCAAAGAGCACCCACCCACTTCTATGTCAGGACTCGAACAACTCTGACCTCCCTACTCATTTGATTTGGTTATGCTATACTGAGACCCAATGCGCACCGACTGGTTTTTTTCCACTCCGAATGTTTTCATGGCTCTTCAGTATTTATGCAACCACTTTCTGATTATCACATCTTGCAAAGACGGAGAGCAGCAGCTGCCCAATCCTGACCGCTGCAGGAGCGTTCCTTGGAACAGAAATTGAAGTTTACGTCCTACTCTGGGATGCCACTCCCCAACAACGTCGGGTGCTCCACCCAATCAACAATCTCCAGTCAAAGGTACTTCAACTTGGTTTGTTGCTTGCTGCTTGTCAAGAGGGCGTCCCTGTGTGCGTGTGCATGCGAAGAGATCGGATCCTACACCATCCACAGCACTTGTCAAAGCCCAAGTTTGTAACGCAGTCCTTTGTCTGACCCGTTCGTTTGTGCGTGGGGAGGTTGGAAATGGTAGCCGAAAAGCCAATGTGAAATGGACGGGTGTAATACGAAGTGCTTTGTGTAGCACCATGCTGGCGTTGCCTTGTTCTCGCGCGCCATGGCTTGATCTTCGACTGGTTTGGATGGATGGCTCTTGTTGGAGTTGTACAGTGAACGGAATAACACACGTTCACAGGCTCGGCACTGTGCCTTTGTTCCTTTCAACGCTTTGATTGCTCATCAACTGTATCCAAAGGACATACCAGTTCAACGTGTGGCATTCATTCAATCAATGCCCGTCCACCTCTGGTTTCGTGTTTGCAGCGACACCAATTGCCTACTTTTGTGTGGTAGATGTCCCCCAAAAGGCTTCCACTTTTGTGTAGGTCACGCTAAATAAGGTTGCACCAGTTACTCTCCGTGTTCTGGATCCATTGCTGCTGGACTTCCACAGACAACGAAGTGTCGCGGCACGTGACTGGAAACCCACAGCAGTGAGCGAGGGACTGGGCTTTCCACGCCGACTCACACCCTCGACGCTGCTTGCAAGAAGCAGAGACTGTACGACAGTTGCGGGCTCGCGCTTGCACTGCGTCTTGTCCCCGTTGCCGCCACAGCTGCTCAAATGCGCACGCAAAGTGATCCAGAAACGCTACGCTTTGCGTCCACATTGACGTATTGCCAGAACGCTTCGGACCACACCAAGGTTCTGTACCCATCGCTTTGGGCTCCTGACGAACCCACCGACAATCGAAGCGACAAAAGCTATCAACCAGTTTGTACAACTCGATTGCTGACTGTGGATGCAGCCATAGTCAGAAACCATTGCAGTCTGTTCAACTTTTGGGGCTCGTTGACCGCCAACGCCTCCAACCAGCAGTGATCCACCATTATTCGCTGGGGATCTGGATACTCTTCAGTGGCTGAAAAGGAATGGGAGCGAGATGACACATGGGAATCGTCTGTTTGTGCATATGCGCATATCAAATCGTCTTTGGCTTTCGGTGCAGCTGTCGGCGATCAACTTCACATGAGAATATGGCACTAGGCTCTTCAATTTGGCAGGACCAAGAGAACGATTATCCAGAGGCAACCGATGCGACTTGCCGGCCGATTGTGGGCTTCTGAAGGCTTCGCATCGAAGAAAACTCGCTGGTTATGATAATGACTCGTGTTTTTGGTGCTCAAGTTGTACTGTTTGGTCAGTACCGAAGACTTGATTGCGTCGTGGCCGATCCTTGACACCTTGTCAGAGTGGCATTTGTGGTATTTCACGTGCTGTCAAAAGGCAGAAAGGTTCGAGTGGCAGACAAGCTGCTTCGCTTATTCTCGAAGAGCTAGCCAACGGTTTTTCTGAAACCCCTCATTAGTCCGGAGAAGTCGTCCTCAACAATACGAGTCGCTTCACTCGACCCGTGAAGCACTGCCAATCGACTCAATCGGTGCTCCTGCGCAACCATGAGTGCCGTGTGATACTCCGTTTCTCGCTTGGATGACCCGAAGATCGCTGTGTCAGTCTTTCGCTCTCACTTGCCTCCAACTGCTCTCGTTGACTCGAAGATATTTGTCGGCTTTGTGAACCCTCTGGCTTGCCAACTGTCATGAACTCTTCCAAGACGACTTGCTCCATCCTCTCGTCCATCGCTTCTTCCACTGACTCCAGTGCTGCGCGCTCATCGCCCTCCTTGTTACGTCGAACCCTTCGACGGATGGGCTAATCGTTGCCGCTCCGCTTCGCTGGTTCCGGCGCAAGTCACTGAAAACCAAAGCCATCAGTGATGTCCTGCCGGAGTAGGAGTCGTGTGAAGAGTCCACCACGGACGAAGAAGCTCTCGAAGATGAGGATGACCTGGAAATGGACGTGGTTATGTCACTGCGTTCCGTTTCTGAACGAACCGTAGTCGTGGTCTACGTGCGAGAACAAGATCAACGACTTTGGACTTTGATCAAGTGTCTCTGGTGTGTTCTCCTCCACCGACGCAACTTTGACCAACAAGAAGTGCTTTTTGGAAAACACTAGACTCCCATGTCAGTTCATTGTGACTCCAAATCGCATCATGTCGTTGCTCGCACTGCTGCCTCTCCACATTACGAAGTGGTTGTGCGTGCGTCGTGTCGTCTGGTTATTGCGTCAACCGCGAAGAAAGCCCCGAAGATCGTAACACTTATTATAGCTGTGTTGTATCCCGCACAGCTGTTGCCTTGTCTTTTGTAATTGAACAAACGAAAGGCACGAGTGGACCTCAAAACAACTCTGGATCTTGTTTCTTGTCTGGTTGGTGGGTTGTGTGAAGCATCCGACCGGGGAAGCCGGACAGATTGATACGAATGATCCACGCGTGATCCAACACTGGATGGGACTCTTCGCGCAGCTTGGCCATTGATGAAGCATGCAAATGTATAGATCGATGGCACATAGCGGATGAAACTCGCGCTAAATCGGAGGAATCTGCAGCTTTGGACTGTGAGCCAAACTTAGTTGAAAGGGACTCTCGGTTCTGGTATTGTGCAGGGTGTCATGGAGTGGCAGCTCGTTGCCATCGTTGTGATGTCGTTGGCAGTTCTATCCTATGAATGAAACCATGTGGTGGACACAAGTCGGCAGCCAGATATGCTAAGAGGACTCTGTGCGACGGCATGGATGACGAGAATGACGACAGGTGACCCACAAAACGTTGTAACGGAGCAATCACACGGTGCGGAACAATCTCTTGTGGGGATGAGGACTCCTTCTTGGGTTGGTCTGACTGTTTGTCATTAGTAACCTTGGAGGGTCATGGTGGCGGATGGAATGGAGCCACCCCATCTCTGGTCCTGGCGTCGTAGTCTCAAAGCCATCTTGTGATGACCAACGTGCTACACGAAGTAGCTGAAGAAGCGTCCGTCGAGCAGACGGAAGACGGCGCGAGGGTTTCTCTTTTGCCTCGAAAGACACCAAGAGAACAAGCACTCAGGTTTCTCCGGCCATCTTCACAACCGTTGCAACAGGATTCTTTCTAGCACGCACTACAACTCGTGAAACAGGATCCAATCTTGACAATCCAAAGGACGAACCAAGGCATCACCTCAGTTTGTATGCAGATGACCTTGAGATCTACCAAGAACACGACTTTTGAACGTTGCTTTATGTACATGTGGGTATCTCACGTTCATCTTCACCGGCCCATGGTATATCCCTCTTGATAGATGAACGTTGCTCGTACGAGAAGTGAACATACCAAGGTCCCATTGCAACAGGTGCCATTGCTCGGGGTTTTGCTCTCACGTGAATGTCAGAAGACGACAAAGAGGACCAATGAGATATTCAACGACCACTCCGAGTCGACCTGAACTCATGTGCTTGGAAGGCCACTTCAAGACGAACGACCCAGCAAATTGCCTGTGGTCAGTTCCGTTGTGAGAGCGCTGTGTAAAGGGACAACCGCTCTTTCGACAGGTTTAAGCTGTAGTATGGCACACAAAAGTGGCATTCTGACACAGCCAGATACGTTGCATTCCCGACAAATCTTAACTAATCAACAGCTCATCTCAAACTCTCTTCTTGTCGTCTTCATCATCCGGTTCCTGTTCCTGTTGGGATTGTCGACGAAAGAGATGGAGGTCTTCTTTCTCCAGGTCATTGAGTGTTCGACAAGTGATCAGCTCGGCGACGGGGCTTCGTGGGTTGACAATACAGGCCAAGAATCCTTGTTCCAGCACCGCTTGGTTCAGCTGCTTGCCAATCAAAACGATCTTGCTGACCCGTTCGCGGCTGGAGCTCCATTCTCTTCCTGGCGCCAACGTGTACGTGTCCAGCGCACATTGCACCACGCAGCGGTGTGGATCGTCGGCGATCGAGAGAATTCCTTTGATGCGCAGGATGCGCTTGCGCGAGTATTCGTCCACCACCATTCGAAGCCTGCCATGCATAAGAGGTAGGATCAGCATCAATCACTGCTCACAGTCTTTTGTGCTAACCAACCATTCTCCAAAGAGTGCGAGGTCCACGTCGCCGCGGATACTGAAATGCACTGTATTGATATTCGCCGTATGGGACGCGCGCGAGAGATTCTGCCGTTCCATGGCCAGCTCTTCCGAGAGATTACGTGGACGACGCAAACTCGCGCCCGTGCCCGACTTGTTGGAAGTGTTCTCGTAGCGCATGATGTCAAAGGTGTGAATGCCGATGATGTGTGTCAGTTCCACTTGCGCATTCACACATTCATGGGGGAT
Organism: Paralagenidium karlingii; assembly: GCA_027475765.1. Classification (NCBI taxonomy): domain Eukaryota; phylum Oomycota; class Peronosporomycetes; genus Paralagenidium; species Paralagenidium karlingii. The sequence continues at coordinate 121,484 of JAMFLO010000025.1, forward strand.
CGCTTCCTCGTTGATCTGCGTAATGGCTTGTTGCAGACGCTGCAACTGCGGGAGCTGCACTAGGTCCTGTTTGTTGTACACGATGACGTCGGCATACAGCAACTGTCTCTGCAACTCGATGGGGAACTGGTACTCCTGCTTGTCTTGGTGCCAAAAGCTCTGCGACGCGTACGAGTCTACCATGGTCACGACGCCATCCAGTCGGAACCGCGACGCACGGAGCTGCAAAAATGTCTCGAGGATCGGCCCCGGGTCCGCGAGGCCCGTGGTTTCCACCAGGACATAGTCAAATCCTTGCGTGTCGACGATGCGCAGCAAATAGTCCAGGATGCGTTCCAGTTCATTGGACGAGCTCTTGTCGCTGCTGGCCTTGCAGCACATGCAGCCATTGGCCAACACGTAAATGCCTTCGGCCACGTCCATTTGGTTGGCGCTAAGCAATTCGTGGTCAATGCTGATGCTGCCAATCTCGTTCTCCAACACCATCACTTTGAACGGCAGTTTGGGCATGCGCAGGATGCGGTTGACCAGGGTGGTCTTTCCAGAGCCCAGGAACCCCGTGAGAATGGTCACCGGTACACTGCCGATCAATGCCGAAGAGTCTTCTTCCAGTTCTTGTTGCTGGTCGCTGACTGGCGCTTGGCGGGGCAACTGCTTTGGTGGCTCAAGTGGAGAATTGACGGCGGGATGCGTCGAGATCGGCTCTTTCTGAGAAAGTGACTGGATTTTGTTGTAAATGCGCTGTTGCTGACGGAAATGCATCCACCAGGCGACCGCATTGGCCACAAACAGAGACCCCACCAGCCCCACCACAAACCAACCGACGCTGCCGCCGAGCATCCCGAACTCTTTGTAGATGATTGATGGACTTGAAGAGAAAGGAAGTGAAAGGGAGAACGATGATGTGGTCCACTTCTTCAAGTGGCACAATCTGCACACAACTTTTTGGACTAGGACATGCATTGCCTTGACCATGGCGGCAAGGACGTCACACGACGTCATGCGCTTTGGCCATGTGATGCCATTTTGGAGGTGACGTGGCGTGGCGTGGCGTGGCGTGGCAATGAAGGACACTGTGCCGTGTGGAAAAGAGGAGGCTGTTCATCAAGAGACATGGAAGGGTTGCTGGTGGCTTTGAATGCGTCATGCTAATCGGATCCTGTATCCTGTCATGCATGTCTTGCACAAGGTGTTCATTCAAACGTGATGCAACGGCGCGCCGACTATGATGCCACGTGGAGTGCTGGCTTCGAAATATAAATCGTTGTCGTTGCTTCCATGCGGAATGGACGCATTTGCGTTCGTGCTTGCCTTGTGGGTGGCACCGCCATCACTTGCCGTCTTGCAAAACTGAACGTACATGCCCGCAGACCAGACCACCCCACTGGCCGCCAGATACGCCCACCATGCATGAGGAACATGGTAGAGCCAACCTCCTGAGCGTGTGGACACGCGAAATCGTTCCAGGTCCGCTCCGCTGGGATAGGACCCGGCAAAGTAGCCGACTCCCCATGTCGCAGCTTGAGCACCAATAAAGCTGGTCGCGATGATCAACACAGGCTTTTCTAGTTTCCACGCCGCAATTGCGCCGAGGCCAGCCAGCAACACCATCAGAATCACGAGCATGGCATCCGGATGCGCCGGCATTAAGCGATAGCCAAACGACGAGTTGGCTACAAACGCTGCCAGCACACCAGCCGTTGCACCGACAAGTGACACGCCGACGTTGTAGAACCAGAGGACAGAACAGCTCATCACGAGTCCACCGACTCCGAAGCTGATCCATGAGCCGAGGCCGATCCACGATGCGCTTCCAAACACCGATTCGACCGCGAACGCCGCCACAAGACCACCGAGCAGAAAGCCACTCACAAAAAGCGTCGGACGAAACCATTTGTAGCCAAAACTAGCCATCAGCACTCCGCCAACGATGGCGACAATCGCAACCACGCTTGGCAATGTTTGGATTTTCTGGGGACTCTCCAGGATATGGCCCGCGTGCACTTGATGTACGTCCATCGCGTTCACGGCAAGAGCCATCACCGCGCACCACAACGCGCAGTTCGCGAACCATTCACTTGCCATCGCGTTCAATGCCGCTCCCTTCTTGTCTTGTCTTGTTGTCTTGTCCAAAGGTTAGAGAATGACGATGGCTGGCGATGAACCAGATCAAATGAATGGCTATATATGGGACGAGGATCTAATTATAAAAGAAATCACCGTGCTACCAGGAGCTGGGATGGATTGACTGGCTGACCTTGGTTGACGTCCAAAACTGCTACTCTTTGTCACATTCGACACGTTGGGCAAAAAAAAACGAAAGCACTCAGGGCTCTGGCAACACACATCGACAGGTCGGACACTCCATTTTCACTTGCATCCATCCCTGGAGACACTCGCGGTGGAAAATATGATCACATGGTGCTATCATGTAGTCCCGAGCATCCACATCCAGTTCCACCTGATCAACATGCCACCTCTCAGTCTTTGGCCTTCTGAACAGACCACCACAACAGCACAATGTCAATACTCACCATGCAAATGACACAGTCGATCGTGTCCTCGTTGGCAGAACGAAGCAGCGAGAGTTGTTGCGGATTGATACGACGCTCATAGTTGTATTTGACCGGAAGAAACCTCGCTGGAATGAAAAAGCGAGGTCCGAGGCGTTGCTGAAGTGTTAACACCGTCACCTTTTTGGCGAAGGAAATACACCACGCCACGTTAGCCTCGCGCCAACTCATGGATGAGCAAAGTAGCACTGACCTGCAGTCCCATCCAAAAGATCAAAGCATAGCATGTTCGTGGACTCTGTTTGCTCTCGTACTAACGATTCAGCTCCGACGTCAGGCAATTGGATGTCAGATCGCGAACTACAAGGGAACTCTTACCGTCGGAAAAGCAGTCAAAAAGTTGTGGGGACAGCCATAGAAATAAAGTGGCAAGAACAGCCGTAGGACACTGATCCCATACAGATACCACCAGTCAAATGGGTTCCGAACCTCCCTGCGAATCAAAGACCCCGTGAGTCTCATTATCGAATCAGCAAGTGAACGGGAAAACAGGCCAGCAAACTCACCGATGGACATTATGAACAATCTGCGGAACCCAAAATGAGTACGCGACAAACACCAGCAGAGGCAAATAGCTCTGTAAACACCATCAAAGGTCAACTCAGTCTGATGGGACGTAAAAAAGCTGTGACCCGCTCACCCAAAAGTTGTAAATCGCGAACAAGCCCAGCAGAAGCGACAGATAGAACCGAGAATACAATGTGGTCAATTCTCTTCGCAGCACCAGCCATCCTTCTGAGAAACCTTGCGGACGTCTTGCTTTCCAGATGATCAGCAAGTATCGCATCTCGAACACGGAAAATATGATCAGTTTGATGAACGCCACGCCCGCAAAGACAGTGAAAATCGCTTGTGCCACGATCCCAATCGTCAAATGCGCCAAGCACAAATACGAATCCAGAATCGCCTGACCGCCAATAGTCAGCAACGAGACTTTTGCGGCTGTTGCCTGGGTGTTGGAGATCTGCAGCTGGCGAAGCAAAAAGTAGATCTCGCCCATGGAAATCAGTGTCATCAGAATCGCATAATGGGCGGCTTTGCGAAAGAATACGTCGAGGTTGGCCTCTTCAAATGTGGCGTGCACTTCCAGGTACAGCGCGCAGTTATCACTTGCTAGCGTGCCACGCAACTGGCCAGCCGGAAACAGACTCAAACTGCCATCATGGTAGCCGTGCTTTCGTGCTTTGGCGTCATCGTCTGCTGGTACCGAGAGGTCTCCATCCAGTAATTGAAACTCCAACATGCTCACGCACTGGTCACTAAAAGAATCGGTGCTTCGAAAACGATGGGAATACGAATACCGCGGTGGTGATACATCCAAAGCCGAGAACTCGTCTCGTTCTCGTTGGGATGGCATGCCACCAATCTTTGTTTTTTGGTCCACTGCACTGTCCATCACGGAAGCATTCAACGCCGAATTCTTCATGGTGCCATTGTGGCTGCCGTCGCTCAATGTGGAATTGTCGAGATTGCGATACAAGAGCTGCACAGTTGAGTCCGGCGAATTGCCGAACAACGTCAATCGTCCGGTTCGACGAAGAAATACGCCCTGAACAGGCAAGATCGTGGCGGTCAGAGACGTTTCTTCGTCGTATATGACCACTTGGCCCGTCACGTATTTGATCTCCTGGTCAAAACCCTTCGTAGCCGCTGGTTTCATCTTGAGAAACAGCCATGTGTGGCCCGTGTGCACTCGTTGGGTGTATCTTTGTGGGTGAATCTCTCGGTCCACGCGGAGAAACGGACTGTCAAGCACAAAACCATTAGTGCCGCAGCAAACAGCAGCAGCACCAGCACTCACATCAAATCCGAGTAATTCGGTCGCTTGGCCAGATAGTCGTCGTATGTGATGGCCTTCCATCCACCCGAGTAAATGCCGGACACATTCAACGGGTTTCGGTGCGCATCATAGCGAGGCTCATGGTTCAACGCATGCTGGATGGCCTTTTGCTGCAGGATCTCGTCCACTTGGCTGTCGAATGCGTTGACATGTGCGCCGTACGCGTCTCGAAAGCCGCCAATGGCCGTGGCGCCGTTGTTGGCTCCGCCGTTGCTTCGAAGGCGATTGGACCGCGTCTGCTGTTCGGCGCGGTTGTCAAACAGCAACACCATGAAACACAAGAAAATGGCCATGCTGAGAAGCTGCATGCGCTGGCGCTGGAACTGCTGCTGCCGCCAGTCGGCTTCCATGGCGGCGTTCATGCTCAGACCCATCTCCATGCCTCGATGATTGCTTCCGCGAGTGAACTCTCTTCGCGAGGGGCCCGTGCGCACGATCATGAGGACTGGCCCATCGCCACCGCCGCCGCCGCCATTCTCCATCGCTGGCTTTCCTTCTGCAGTTTAGTTTTATGCACGCACAGTTGGCAGTAAGCCAGTTACTGCCACGGTCGGACGGTATCTCTATGAGCAGGTTCGGTTACCGTTATACGACGGTTATGACTTGTCGCAATGGATCCGTTGGAGTGTATGCTTTATCGCAGGACTTGCCAAAATGGATCAAGACCAGGCAACGACCAACACTCATGCTTCAAGTTCCACACAGCCACAATTTTCACTTGTGTTTAGTATGGCGCTGGTGGGTGCAGGCCAAAGTCGCTCGAAGGTTGCTTGAGGGGTTTGCTTTTTCGTGTGGTTGGGATCCTCTTGGTTGGCGTTGTGGGATCAATTTCTGATTGTTGCGCGGGGCGGCTCTTTGGTCCACCAACACAAGGCAAAGGGAAACGTCGAGAGAACGAGAGCAGGGAGACAATGGAGAAAGAAGCGGCGCAACTGAAGAAGCGTATCGACGACTTGGAGTCCGGACTGGAAGTGCGTGAGAAAAAGATCTCGGAGCTGGAGAAGAACCTTGAGAAGCTTCAGATGAGCCAAAACGCCGCCTCGGGCTTTGGCGTGGACAAGTGGCCCGCGGCCAAGATTCGTCAGACCTTTATCGAGTATTTCACCAAACACCAGAAGCTTCCGCACACTTTTTACGCGTCCTGCCCCGTGGTGCCCTTGGACGACCCCACTTTGCTGTTTATCAATGCCGGCATGAACCAGTACAAGCCCATTTTCTTGGGCCAAGTCGACCCGAACCACCCGATGGCTAAACTGCAACGCGCTACCAACTCCCAGAAATGCATCCGCGCCGGCGGCAAACACAACGATCTGGACGACGTCGGCAAAGACGTGTACCACCACACGTTTTTCGAGATGCTCGGCAACTGGAGTTTTGGTGACTACTTCAAGGCTGAAGCCATCGATATGTCGTTTACGTTGTTGACTCAAGTGTTCAAGATTGACCCCGAGCGCTTGTACGCCACGTATTTCGGTGGTGATGCCAAGCAGAACTTGCCATCGGATGAAGAAACCCGTGAGCTCTGGCTCAAGTACTTGCCTGCCAGCCGAGTGCTGCCATTTGGTTGCAAGGACAACTTTTGGGAAATGGGCGATGTCGGTCCATGCGGTCCATGCACAGAGATCCATTACGACCGCATCGGTAACCGCGATGCCTCCAAACTGGTGAATGCGGACCTGCCCGATGTCATTGAGATCTGGAACAACGTGTTTATTCAATTCAATCGCGAACAAGATGGCAAATTGGTCCCGCTGCCCAACAAACACGTCGATACCGGTATGGGCTTTGAACGTTTGGCCTCAATTCTGCAGGGCAAGACATCCAACTACGACACCGATGTGTTCACACCTTTATTCAAGGCCATTCAGGAAATCACCAAGGCCGAACCTTACACGGGCAAATTGGGCAAAGAAGACCCCACCCTCAAGGATATGGCGTACCGTGTCGTTGCGGACCACGTGCGCACGTTAACCTTTGCCATTACGGATGGTGCGGTGCCCAGCAATGATGGTCGTGGCTATGTGTTGCGCCGTATTCTGCGTCGTGCTGTTCGTTATGGCCAACAATTCTTGAACGCGCCAAGTGGATTTATCAGCAAGCTGGTCAAGGTGGTGGTCACCAACATGCACGAAGCGTTCCCAGAGCTCAAAGCCAAGCAAAGAGAAGTTGAAGAGATCATTCTGGACGAAGAGCAGTCATTCGGAAGAACCCTTAACAAGGGCATTGAACGCTTTAAGAAGATTGCTGCTGGCATTCGTGAAAACTCGCCAAAGAACCTCGTGGTGCCTGGCGAAGACGCTTTCTTTTTGTACGATTCGATGGGTTTCCCCATTGATTTGACGCAGATCATGGCAGAAGAACAAGGAATGACGGTGGACATCAAGGGATACGAAGAGCAGATGCGTTTGCAATCTGAACGATCGAAAATGGATCGCAAGAAGGGCGGTAACTCTGGTGTGCGCCCGTTGGTGTTGGAGGCCAAAGAAACCAGTGAATTGGGTTCGCGCAAGGTTGTGGTCACGAATGACAGCACCAAATATGAGTGGAACAAAACCCTTAAAGCCAAGGTACTGGCGATCTTCACCACCACTGCGACCTCTTCAGACTTTGTGGAGACGGTGAAACAGGGTGACTTCGAACGTGTTGGTCTGATCCTTGACCAGACGAGCTTCTACGCGCAGGCTGGTGGTCAGATCTATGACACAGGCAAGCTGGTGAGTGCTGGCAAGTTCGAGTTGGAAGTGGACAGTGTTGAATCGTACGCTGGGTATGTGATGCACATGGGCCCCATCACCAAGGGAAGCATCGCTGTTGGAGATGAGATCACTTGCGAAGTGGACTATGTCCGTCGCTCCAAGATCGCACCAAATCACACCATGACGCACGTTCTCAATTATGCTTTGCGTGAACATGTTGGTGCCCACGTTGACCAGAAGGGTTCGCTCGTTGATGATGCTCGTTTGCGTTTCGATTTCTCGACCAACAAGCCTCTGAAGGCTGACCAAATCGCGCGTGTGGAAGCCCATTGCGAAGACATCATCAAGAAACAGCTGGATGTGTACACTCAAGATGCCCCACAAGCCGATGCCAAGCGTATCCAAGGCTTGCGCGCCGTTTTCGGTGAAACTTACCCCGATGTTGTGCGTGTGGTGTCCATTGGTCAACCAGTCAAGACCATGCTCGAGGATCCAGAGAACTCCTCCTGGAGCAACTACTCTATTGAGTTTTGCGGCGGCACTCACTTGAAGAACACCAAGGAAGCCGGCAAGTTTGTGCTGTACGAAGAAGGAGCAATCGCCAAGGGTATTCGTCGTATCTCGGCGTTCACCGGTGAAGCGGCTAAGGAAGCTGAAAAACGTGCTGCCCAGGTGCAGACCAAGTTGGATCAAGTCAAGAAACTGGATGGCAATGCTCTCATCGAACAAGTTGCTGTTATCAAACCGTTGGTAGACGGAGCTGTGATTTCGCTCGTGGCCAAGGACAGCATGCGAAAGCAAATCGATGCCCTTGTGGAACGAGTCAAGAAACTGCGCAAGGAAGCGGCTGCTGCTCGTGCGGCCAACGGTGCTCGCGATGCCCAAGCGCAAGCTGAAAAAGCCAAGGAAAACAAGCAACAATTTGTGATTTTCCACTTGGAAGTCGGCACCGATGCCAAGCTCGGCCGTGAAATGCTCGAGTCCATGAGCAAGACCCTCCCAGAAGGCAGCTTTATGATTTTCAGCACGGACCCTGATGCCAACAAGACGGCGGCGTTTTGCCAGGTCAGCGATTTCCACGTGCAGAATAAGCAGTTGGATGCTCGTCAATGGGTAAACCACGCGATGAAAATCATGGGCGGCAAAGGCGGTGGCAAGGACCCACTGAACGCCACGGGCCAAGCCAAAACCACGGACAAGCTCGAGGAAGCCATGAAACTCGCTCGGGAATATGTCCAAGCTTAGAGTTGCGATACACGCGACATTGCGATGATTTGGCTTGAACTAATAGTTGCCTTTTTTTCTCACGACAGTCATCGTTTTGTCAAAAGACGGTGGCGAGGAGTTGTGTATCCATTCTCTATTCTTCGACTTTTCCAACACCTGGATGTGCGTGTACAGAATCGACTCGTTTAAGTAAGTTACACTGCAACCTGGGTACTGAACGACACGCATTTCCTTCTTTCTTTTGCACACGGGACAAATACTGCTGGATACCGGTACAACCCCGGGATTCACTCATTTTACAGCTCCGTGATCACCTTGAACTTTTCATACGCCGAGTTGATGATGCCCCATGAGACGACCGAGCGGAAAAAGTTGATGTGCACCCCTCGATAGAGACGCGCCACGGAGCGGCCACGTTCTTCATATGTGAGACGAATGGCTTCTATTGTACCTACATGGCGCACGTTGCCGTACACACTCTGCATGCGCGTTCGCGCCACTGCCAAGAGTCGCCGACAACACCCCAAGCACACACGAAAACCGCCATGAAACGCATGTGACAGACGCGAACAGCCATTAGATTTGCCGTGAATGGGATCGCGCGACATGGACAAACCAATCAATCAGAACACCACACTTACCATTGAGTGGAAAGAAGAGCGTGCTAATCACGGCACCTAACATTCCGCCACACACGAAGTCTCGCAGTATGGTCTGGGCCACGGACCCGTCGGTGGGGAAGAACTCACGCAGTGGCCCACGCACGCCGAAAAACACCGCATTGGCTGGCCCATTGCGCAGCAAAATGGCAGTTACCCCACGGAAATGCTCACGGAGGCCGTATTTGTTGATATGAATGATCACGTCGTTGACCCCGCGAAAATCGCGATTAAATTTCGGCGTCTGCAGAAGTGTTTGAGCGCGCTGTGGGTTTGAGAACCATGCAACGAGTGAGCAACAGTACAATCAATTCAATCCGACAATTCGGGTGCAAACTTTCGCACCTCAAAAGGAGTCAACAACGCTTCTGTGGTGCCCGACAACGTCGCAGCAAACAAATGAACGTTGCTTCGGTTGCCAAACCGTGCCACAAGCACTTCGTTGTACCAGTTATATAACCCAAACATGATGGATTTCGACACCGCCGCTTGCAAAAGTGGTGGCTGGATGCCACGATAGAGCATGCTGATGCCTTCGTTGCGAATGTTTTGATACGCCTGCCAACTGTTCAGTCCAAACAGCTACACAAAACGAAAAAACCATCAATGAATCACTCAATTGAACGTTTGCCATCCAGACAGTAATGGTCAAGCTGCCACAAAGAGATTGGACTGTACCTGTTGGCGAAACATGATTTTGTTGGGTGGAAAAGTGACAATGATATTGAGCGCCGCGGCCGATCCGCCGCACACAAACTCGCGCAAATGCGGATAATGATGGAAAAAGCGCCGCAACTCGTACAATGACGAGCTCGGGTCGTGCCGATAGTGATGCTGGTGATGGTGGTGATGATGCGGGCCATCAAACGCCGCAGCGGGCTCTTCCCTAGCCAGCAAATCGCTCATCGTGTTTGTCGTGCAACTCAGATGAACCAGACAAGAATCCCAAATTAGCCGCGTCGCCCCACGGCGCACGCTGGTCTGCACACGAGCCAAGTCACAAAGTCACTGAACAGGACCCTTGTTCTTCTCTCCTCCAGACCCAAACGCTCGCGACTGCCTGCTTTTCGCCTACTACTGCTCTGGTCGGTGCAAGCTCACAGCCAAAGCTGACGCTTAGCTTCTGTTCAGTTCCGACTGAGTGGAATGCGGTGAGTGACTTGGCCCTGCGACTCGATCGAGACTGGATGAGTGAGCGAGGTTATTGGGTGGAGCATTCCGGAAATAGATGGGGGATCTACGGTACTTCCCGTGGGAGAAAGAAAACCCAGACAAAAAACCTCAAGTTGTTACCGTATGCACACCGTATGCACACCGTAAACCCATTACGTCACTGGATCAACCGTGTTTTGGAAATATCGGACTCTGAAAGGTCTACTTTTGGGATGTCATTAAGAGCGCAGAAGAATGATGGTCTATTGGAGAAGTCTTGGCAGATCCACTATTGCTGTTGCGGCGTCCGGCCACTAGCTATTGACCAACTGCTGGTGCTGAGCATGGCGTTTGTGGCCAATCGAGAGATCTCCACACCATCTTCCTCTGTAAATGTGTCATCCAGTGATCTGATTCGACTCTTTGAGCAATTTGGCTGCGAAAATGCGCTCTCTAGGACCACATTTGATGCGCTGTTGGGGTTGCCATCCATGCGCCTGCAGGGATTTTTCGAATGGTTTGTGACACGCTTCCAGTCGTTGCCCAAGCTGCAAATCTCTGTGCGAAAGCGATTCAGTGATGAAGACTACCAGCTCTTTCTGGATCTGCTGCAGAGGCATCGCGGCAGCCTGCCCAGTGGAGAAGAACTGGCCAGAGACGAGCAAGCATGTCTGGTGGAAGCACAGCTCCAGGTCAGAAACGAGCGTAGCTTGCCCCAACGGCGCATGAAGACTTTGACGCGATGACCCATAGAGCTGACATCTCGTTGTTTGTATGCAGAAAGATCAATCTTTGGAGCAATTGGAGCAGGAAAACGACGACCTGGAAGACGAAATCCAGCGCTTGGAGCAGCAATTGCGCCTCTCCACGGTGAAAAACCAACGTCTGCAACGGTTGGTGCAGCGAAAAGCCGCCGCAGCAACGATCACACAAGTGGATTTGGAAGACGATACCAAAGAGTTCTTTAGCGAGGCAAGCAAATGAACGAACGTACGAACGCGGTTTCTCCGAGGCTTGTTTGACTGACCATGGAAATGCGTCGCTGTGATGATGGTGCAGATGTTTCACGAGTCGTACAACGACCAGGAGATTGAAGATGAAGAAGAGCTCGCGAAAGGTGCCTTGCTCGCCCGCTGTGACTTGCTTTGGTTCTTCAAGAGTGGCTCACATGGGAACCGACTGTGGGATGTGAAGTGACGGATGCCATTCTTGTCAACTTGACAACACATGAAGAACAAGATTCAGATGATCACTCGAAGGATAACAACGACGCCACTTCTTTGACGTTCGCTTCAAGGGAACAAGAACGAATCTCTCGTCGCTTTCTGTTCCAACAAGACTTGACGACTTGGAAGGACAAGGAACAGTTTGTGTTGTCTCAGACACGGGAGCAAATAGACCAGTTGGAGGTCAAACGAAGCCAAACCAGTCAAGACGAAGAAGGCACCGATCCAAATAGGGAGACGGCACCATTGAAAGAGAACAAGGATCCAGCTGTCGAGGCTCTTCCGAGTTTTTCAGACGAAGCCAAATGGTTTCATGCTTCCAACGCTCAACAAATGCGCTTGAAAGACCAGGAAGCTCACATTTATGACAAGTATGTTTTATATGCTGATCCTTGTGGCTACGGCATGTCGTTTGTTAACACCCGTCGCCAATGGTGGTATAGATGCAGTCTGGAACTCGCTCGATTGGAAGGAGCATCGTCGCTGAGTGAACAAGACTTTCTGTTGGCACAACTCGCTGTCACTACGAGTGAATCTCGACTTCAAGGTTTGCAATCTCGTCGAATGATGATGCAACATTACGAACTCATGAGCTTTGAGACACTTTTGTGAGTGCACCAGTACCTTTGCGGTAATAGTGTTGGATCAATGGAGAATGACCTATTGTGGCTTTGGCAGACGGAAGAAAGAGGAGCTCGTGCAAGCCATTGAGGATCTGAAGCTTCAGATTCACAAATTGCTGCGGGAAACTCTCCCAGGATTGTTCAAAGAGATGGCGTTTCTGGACTCCACGAGCATTCTAATCGGAAGTTATGAGAAGAAGTTGTGGCGCCAAGAAAAACGATTCTTGCAGCTTCAAAAGTGCCTTGATGAGCTGTTGTATCAAAAAGCGCGGCTTCTGTGAGTAGTCAAGCGCCGGTGCTGCTTTACTAACCCATGATGGGTCGTCAACTGACGGTTGCTGCTATGCGAGACCCATAGGCTCGCTCAGAATCTACTGGCAAGCGAAAGAGAATCCATGGCATCTCTGGCACAAAACTTGGAGGAAATCATGAGCAGCATGCACACTGATTGCCGTGATATCAAGAGTAGAATAGATATTCTCGAGACTGTTCTGCAACAATGTGCTCTGGCCAAAAACCGCACCAGTCATCATCGCCTTTCGGTCAAGGACGATGACGTAGTGAGCCATGGCATTTACGAGCTTCTTGCCAAACAAGTAGACACCAAAGACGAGGGTGCAAGAGGATTGCGTCATGTCGCGGGCGTGTTGACTTTTGATGAGATTGTTCGGGTTTGCAAGAAGAAACAGAGCACAGAAGAGTCGATCCGAAGCACCCGACTGGATCTACAACAAGAGAGTCAGCGCCTTCTTCAGAAAAAGCAGCGTAGTTTGGATCGATTGAGGGACGAACTATTCGGCAAAGACAACCAAGAAAGAGTGAGAGAACCCAGTCTTCTCTCGAGTGATATAACGCAGACGGTACAAGAGATCGTTGACAAGCGACAGTCACTTGAGGACAAGCTCAGCGCGGCAATGGACGAGATCTCGATGAGAAAACGACAAATCCAGTTCGATCAACAGCACCATGCCCAAGAAGAGTGAGAGCAATACTATGCTGGCATCAACTACTCGTGAGTATTCTTTGCGTGAGGGCAGAGCGGCCATGCTTCTGGCAATCAGCAGTCACAGTCACAGCTGCCACTACTCGATGGCGCAGTGCATGTCTTGGAGGACCATGTGATTGATTCATTGGGGAGTTCTACTACGCTGCACCAATTGTGCATGTTCAAGAGAAAGCGAATTGTGCGCAGATGACCACATCCAAGAGCGCTCAGTCCTCCACTGCACGAATCCCCAACCATTGGTTGATACTTCAAGGTAGGCCAGAAGCGTTGGCGAACGAGCATTGATAGAATACGCGATGCTTGCACAGTTCCGATGGCCTCGTTGCTTGGGATGATGGTCAGCGCTTCATGTAGCAGCGTCATGAGCAGACCGTACAAAGGAGCAAACTGCTGGATGATTGGAAGCATCTGCGGTCTTAAGTAGTCGATGGACTTAGCTCCGAGAGCCATGCTGGATTGAGTTTAATCAGAATGAAATCATGATCGTGCTCGTCGCCCAGTCAAGAGAGTCGCAGATCAGTTCGCGCGCGAATCACAGCTTCAACCTGACACCTCAACGCAAAACGTGTAGTGCGTGATTGAGGCTCAGAGCCACGTCATGACCACAAGACATGCGATTCACGCCGCGCCGCGCTGCGCTGCGCTCAATCATCCACCAACAAACCACAAACCAAAAGCAGCACCAATCGGTCGTCTGCATCGCTGCCCTCAGAAAGGATGGATGGGACCCGTTGTTGCCAAGCAATTCTGGTGCGATTGATGGTGGCGATATTGCCGAGGAATCGCTCGTCTTGCCATCGTTTGCATGTTCTTCACTTCTCCTTCTTCGAATGCTGTCAAGAAACAACCCAATTGATTCTGCTTCAGAACTCGAACGATCATTGGGAAAGGTAGTCAAAGCCAACAGCACCACATCCAGCAATTCTCGAGAGGCACACATCCAGACCTTTGTGTTCATCTACGCCACTGGATTGCCATTTGATTGACATCAACAGAGGCCTCTCCGGGTCCATCTTCGCTCAGTGTGCAGTTACTCATGCAGATCAACTGTACGTGACCAAACTGCTGAATGATCGGAGGGACCGCAAGCTTTGGACAATCGTAGAGAAAGAGCTGTGTCAATCTTGCTGACTTGAGCCTCGTCAGAATGAAGTCCATCTCATGATGGTTGTCCTGAGTACCCTGGAGATGCCAGAGCCATATAGGTCTGGAACACTCGGAGCTGACATGTGGATATACAGCACGACAATGCCTGAGAGCCAGATCCGCTGGAGAGGAATTGCGTGAAGTTTGGATGTCTTGACACTCGAAGGTTCTTGGTCTTGACGATGGCGACCTTTTGGCTACACTGGATGTAGTCAACGGTTGAATGCGCGCGTCGCGCACCACACGGCGCCGGTCTGGTCGTTGTACGAAGCTCTCACAAGTGGACAGAGCGGTGAGAATACTCCACGGGCAGACGAAAACTCCACATAGGAGTCTCATCGCCGACCATGAGCCCCGAAAAACGTTAACATCGCTGACACGTACGCCATCAACATGGTTAACGGAATGAATCACCGAGCTTGAGGACCACCAAGCGATTGCACTGCCCTGAAAATCGCTTCTTTCAAGTCCAGGAACTCCAAATGGCCATTTTGAGCCGCTTGACGGGTGGATCAAACGCTTCCAGGTGTCATTGCTGTCGAAGGAAACAAACGATCTCGATAAGAGCCATGCTCTATTTGTCAAGTGGCCGTTGCAAGTGCTGTTAATACAAAGACGAGGAGGAAGAACGAGAGAAAACCTACGGAGTAAATTGAGTTTAAATTGTGCGTCTTTTTCTTTGCGATCTGCAGAAGCAAACAAGACGGATTCAAAAGCGCCATGTGCCCTCCAACTGACCAAATGGCTGCAACGCTTTTGTCTTTCTTTCTGCTTCTGCGCCCGTTTCACCTGTTGTGGCTTCTTGCTGCATGTGCTGCTGCTTGCAGTGCACGACACAACGCAACTGAAGTGTCCTGTTTGGTTGGTTTACTTTCGGATCTTAAGCAACATGCCTCGGTTGGCCTTGATCTTCTTTTGCATTTGGATGATGCCGTAGTACAACGCTTCGGCCGTGGGCGGGCAGCCGGGCACATAAATGTCAACTGGCACGATACGATCGCAGCCACGCACGACCGCATACGAGTAATGGTAGTAGCCACCGCCGTTGGCGCAACTGCCCATGGAAATCACATAACGAGGCTCGGGCATTTGATCGTACACACGACGCAATGCAGGAGCCATTTTGTTGGTCACGGTGCCGGCCACAATCATGCAATCGGTCTGACGCGGACTGGCACGGAACACCATACCGGCACGCTCAAAATCGTATCGGGGATCGGCTACAAGTCAACCAACGGCATGGAGGCAAGCACGGAAACCGGGGAAAACGCGTCAGTTTCTTTGCGATGGACGATACAAGCAGCCGCGCAATCGCAGCATCAACGTACCAACGTGCATCATTTCGACGGCGCAACAGGCCAAACCGAATGTCATGGGCCAAAACGACTGGCGACGACCCCAATTGACCAGCTCATCCAATTTGGTGACCACGTATTCTGCGCAAATCCAGTCATTCCCCATTCCGTCAGTTTCGATCTCATCGTCTTTCTCCATCGCCAAGCAACCCCAAAAACGTTCAACGTACCCACGCTGTTACGCGCCGCGGCGTTGCCACGCAGCAGATCCGAAATGTGGCTGCGTTCCGAGATCTCGCCCGAGGCCGCGAGTCGCGTGGTGTGCAGACTGCTGGTCAGCAGTTGACGGGTCGCCGGGGATTTCAGAGTCGAGTTGCGCACCGCCACAAACATTTTTCCGATGGCTTTTTGCTGGGTAATTGAGCGGAAGATCTCTGAGCTGCGTTGATGGCCGCCTTTGTGCTGGAACTGCGGGGAACACTACCTTGTGGTTGGGATGATTGGGAACAAGTGCACATAGGGCAAGCACACAAATGGCGTCCTGGCCACTATCCTGGTCGGAAAACTTGGGCACACACCACGAAAGCCCCCGCCCCCCCCCCGCCCCCCCGCCTCCCCTCCTCCCTGCGACCGTTAGGTTGGAAATGGGCTGACCAAAAACGACCGCATGCGAAAAAGAAGAAGAAAAATGTCATCTGCTCCACGTTGTTGGAATGGAGAAGACGTAGAATCCTCGCTTTGTTCTTTTACGATCTGTCTTCTTCGCTCTTCTTTTTTCCCCATGCCAATTGTTTCCATGGAAGAAAACCATTTCGAGCGATGTGGTGGAGCGCTTTGCACATCCTGGGCGCGTGTCATGGGCACATCGAGTTGTTCCAAGATGGATCTCGAAGGGGTGGCTTCGAACTGACGATGTTG
The DNA here is from genome assembly GCA_027475765.1 of Paralagenidium karlingii. Classification (NCBI taxonomy): domain Eukaryota; phylum Oomycota; class Peronosporomycetes; genus Paralagenidium; species Paralagenidium karlingii. The sequence goes on from JAMFLO010000025.1 coordinate 137,845, forward strand.
ATTGCAAGCTGTGGCGTTCGATGCTGAAAGTCCATCCAACTGTTTTGGGCGTGCGCTCTCCGCACCAGCAGGACCTTCACCTTTCACCGCCTCTTGACCTCACCTTTTGATGCTGATGCACTAGTTGTCATTGTGCCCAACCGTCGTTTCTGCTCGTCAACGTCGCTCATGAAGGCATTCCGCTCCTCGGGTGGATGTCTACGCCATTCACCTACGAGATGTCGTCCAATGGAACGGCGTGGAAATGCTCGAGTATAAACCAATATTTGGACCCAAACTATCCGCCCAGCGGCGGGTCGACGTTTTTGGTATCCGACAGAGAACAAGTCGATGTCATCTTGGTATTCAAGCATTCGTCGTTAACGCTGAGCAGCCTCACAAACCTTGCCTTCCATGGTGTTGGTGTGGAGTTTCAATCGCCGAATTGGTTGCCAACCAACCATCAGCTCCAGCAATTGAGTTTCGACTCGTGTTCTGAAACAGACCAACTTCAATGCGGACCCAAAATTGCTCGATTCAAGTGGGTTGAAAGAATCCAATGATCGAGGCACTTGATTCCGCACCCACAGTGTCCGCTTGGCGGTCGATTCAGCTACCAAATGGTCAACGAGGCGGAGGAAGTGATGATCACGACAACAAAGTCGACATTCAAGTGGTGTCCAAGGCAGCGCACAATGGCCATCGCCAGGGTGGTAAAGGATTTGTTGCAAGAAGGTGACTTGTCCAGTGAAGATCTGACATCCGTCCGCCACAATGCGCCCTTCGTGAATCCGATTTGAGACATGGGGGATGACTTGACAACGAATACTCAGAGCTCTTCGAGGTGCAATGCCTTGACGTTCCCTCCGACAAGGTCCAGGCTCGTCGTCGTCGATTGGTTCCCGCAAGTGAACCCAACCATCCACTGCGCATCATCAACACGACGAGGTAATTTCATGATCGTCCGAGCTGCTTATGTGGGCAACGCTCTCTCCGTTGCCTGGGAGAATGCGCGACGGCACGGCTCACTCAGCAGCAAGCCTCATGCACAAAATGGCCCGATCACACAATGATCCACACTTCCATACCATTGTGGTCGCTCGTTATCCCTCTCGCGGCAACTCCACTGAAGTCACCAACGACTCGCTCGACTCAACCAAGTGGCTTATCTCAGTTGACCCAATCCAAGAGTTGCAATCGCTTTTCATCGATTCCTTGCTGCATGCGAGTGCACTTTCCAACTGGAGAGTGATTCGATCGATCGGAGTATCTCGTGGTATGAGAGAGAGAGAAAGAGAGAGAAAGAAAGAAAGAGAACAAGAAAGAGAAAGACCCCAAAACAAAACGGATGATGATGAACAACATAAATCCATTTCTTCACATTTACACTTCCACACTTCTTCTGCTCCCACCACTTGGTCGCGTTACTCCTCGTCGTCCTCAAACAGCGCAAAGCCTACGGTGCAGCAGCAGCACACAGCACCAAAGCGAGTCAGCACACCAGTCACCAACGAGATCAACCCGTTGGTTGCTGTGGTCTTCATCGCTTCATCTGATGCCACGCTGTCGAATTCATCTTCTTCATCATCTTCTTCTAGACCCAGGAGCGACTCGACCAAGTCGTCGATGCAGTCCTTCAACTCATCGGACGAGTACCACGAGAGGCGTTCCAGTGACGAATCCTGTACAGCCACCCCAACCAAAGCGTCAGACTCGGCGCGCAGGCCAAACACACCCACCACCAGACGACGGAAGAAACATCCACTCGAGCGCGCGCATGCACAGCGCAGAGGCTGCAATCCTGGATGGAAGGTACCGAGTGCGTATGTTCACATCGAGAACGCTTTCATGCACCACATAACGAGCCACCTCCTCGACGCCTTCTTCAGCACCAGAAGTTCCAGACTCGGTGGTCGCGGCGAGAATGCATTGAAGAAACTGGTACGCAGTCGGAGAGATGACGCGGTAGTCGAGTGTCTGGAGCATCTTGGTCTCCATCGCGATGAGCTGCTCTCTGGAGTTGATGTCGCTCGCGGCCTTGGCCAGAAACTCTTCGATCGGTGGGAATCCACACTCTTCGAACTTCCACGCAATGTACAACACCGCCACACACACCAGGTGAATCACTTCCAGACGCACCACTTGAATGTCGACTTTGTTGTCGTGATCATCACTTCCTCCGCCTCGTTGACCATTTGGTAGCTGAATCGACCGCCAAGCGGACACTGTGGGTGCGGAATCAAGTGCCTCGATCATTGGATTCTTTCAACCCACTTGAATCGAGCAATTTTGGGTCCGCATTGAAGTTGGTCTGTTTCAGAACACGAGTCGAAACTCAATTGCTGGAGCTGATGGTTGGTTGGCAACCAATTCGGCGATTGAAACTCCACACCAACACCATGGAAGGCAAGGTTTGTGAGGCTGCTCAGCGTTAACGACGAATGCTTGAATACCAAGATGACATCGACTTGTTCTCTGTCGGATACCAAAAACGTCGACCCGCCGCTGGGCGGATAGTTTGGGTCCAAATATTGGTTTAAATACTCGAGCATTTCCACGCCGTTCCAAAGACGCCTGGAGTTTTTCGTCGTGTCCGGACATGGATGGAACGCCGAGCATTCTCATTGTGGTGGCCTTGGTTTTGGACACATGTATCCTTTGCTTCTGGGATGGGTACGTTGTCTCCCTGCTGACTGCTATCCCAAAATGGCTTTCTTTGACGGCGACTCATGCGAACTAACCTGCTTCTGGGTGCACGACATGTAAGATCCGTGCCATGGACCATCAAATTCTGAGATTCATTCGGGGCAGCATGTACGCAGCTTTTCGCTGAGTCTGGCGACTTGGGTCAACTGGATGTCGAAGCTTGTGGTGTTGTTACACTTTTGTCCACCGTTTGACGTGTTGCATCCCTCTGGTGCATTTCTGGTTATATGCCGCTATCGTTTTACGTCGGGTTGGCGTTCTTGTGATATGTCTTGCCCGAACCTACAGACCTACAGCACTGGAACTGGAAGAGATCCATTCGATTTTCAATCGTCAGCGCCAATGCAAAGGTGGGTGGGTGACCTTGAAAATGTGTTTGAGATTGAAGTTGTGGTTATGCCAAGATACATTTCTTTTATTCTTCCTCCTTGGGATCTAACAGATACGGGTCTTCAACAAAGCGCTTGACGTTTTGGGCCATGCGCGCGCACTGGGTGCCATCGGCATAACGATGATCAATGGTCGTCGTGATGGTCAGCATGGGGCGCACCACGATTTCACCCTCGACCACGACTGCCTTGTCTCGGATGGCACCGACCGTCACCAACATGGGAACTTGCGCAAAAGGAGTGAGAGGCGCAAACGCGAGATCCAGGCCCATCATGCCCACAGAAGTGATCAAGCACGAGCCAAACATGTACGAAGTCACACCCAAAGCTGGAATGGCGATGCCGACCGCGTGACCCATCCAGCCGCAAACGTTTTGGATTGGGCGCAACAGCCATGTGGGCAACATCATGACCAGTTTGTTTCGATCAGTTTGCTTCTTATCGCCATGGCTTCGGAGACTGGTAGAGCGGCTAACAAGTGTTTCGCAAATACCACGAGTTGTCTTCTTGTCGGCATCACGGATGGTGGCGACTCCAAGATCCTTGCCGCCATCGACCGCGATCAGACACGAGACGTCTACAGTCTTGGACGGGAAGAATTTCCCCCAGACGATGTGGCCATTGACGGAGGGCGCCTTGGCCAGCGCCGCACCAACTGCGCGCATGACGACGTGGGTGATGGTGACATGAGCGCCATGTTTGCCGCGTTGTTCGGCGATGAATTCCTTGGTCTTGGTGACATCCAACACCAGCGTTCCGAGAATGCAGCCCTGGTCGGGTGGGCCAAATGATGCAATCGCCATCTTGGATCTCGCATTCATGACGCCAGGGCCCAAATACAAGTTGAACGCAATGTACCCTGCAAGCGAGAGCAGCGCCAGACTTCGTAGCCATTGAGGCACATCGATCGCGCGAATCACCCAATTGGCCACATAAAACACCACCAAATATGTGCAGTAAATGCCGACCGTGTTTTGGTTTTGCACATGCGCTCTGCCGCCGAGCACATCGGCATCCAAGTCCAGTTTGGCCGGCGAGTCGACTTTGCCATTGGAATGACAGGTGCCGTTGGTCTGACAAGAGCCGACAACGCCATTTTCCGTGACGGTGGGCTTGGGCTTTTCGGGGGTCATGGGGGTCTCGACCGACATGATTGGGCTGTCCTTGTCCTTGGGGGAAGCTCACTTGGAAGGATCTTGTCCAGTGTGAGAATGAAGGCCAGCGATCAGATGGTTCCTCGTCCTTGCAGCCTGCCGGCTTGCTGTCTCTTCTGACTGTCTCCGCCTGTCGTCGGTCGGGTGGCTGTCTCGGGGTGACCGGACTGCCGCGTCAACTCGTCACTCGTCACGAGCTCACTTGGCGTCGCCTGAGAAACTGAGAAACGCAAGCCAACCCAACCACCACAATGGGGTTTGTCCCTTCTTGGACAGTGGAACAACAAGGGAAACCGACTGGTAGTGCTGGTCGTACTGTACACTGTACCTACAAACACTTAATGGGACCAAAGAGCTCAATGAGCTCAATGAGCTCAATGAGCTCACCTGCTTTGGACCATGACTTCAACCGCTGCAACACGCGGAAACTGGAATTTGGAATTTCCAGATTCCTCTGCAAAGTGCCGGCGGCCAACTCTGTCGACAAAATGCACAGCACCTTCTACGCAGCAAGTGACTGTCAGCAAACGACAGAGAGAGAGCTCTACGTATTGACCAGAAAACTGCTTGCCGGGTTTTTGGCACCTGTGGAGACTACCACCACGTCACACGTCAGCGGGACGTCGCTTGCGCGTGTGACGAAAATGAACAGGCGCGCAAGGTCTTGGTCTGCCCATGGATGCATGCTTGCACAGTGCTGTTCAGAACAAAAGAGAGACCCCCGACTTGGCGAAATCAAAATGCACCAACATGCAAAAGCCATCCAAAAACCAAATGGAAAGAGTAGGTTGTTTGTTGTATTCTTGTTTGTATAGATGATGGCGGACTCGGAATTGTACGAGAAACGCGCAACGGGTTTGAGAAGCGCGGGGGCTTCAATGAGCTTCTTGATGGCTATTGTGGTATGCATGCATATTGGTCGTGATTGTAAGAATGGGATGGGATGCATTGCAACTTGGCCTTTCAGGACAACGGGCTTCTCCAAGAGGTCATCGATCGTCACTTGCATTGACATTTCCGTATATGTGCTCCATGGATCAAATGCAAGATCGAGACCCATCATACATGCGGAGACGAGCCGACTTGGATGATCAGGTACTCGCAGATGCCGCGCATACTTTGCTTGTCGGGATTTGTTGATCCTAGCCACTACCAAGTCTTTGCCGCCACCGTCAGCGATCAGACATGACAAATCCTAAGTCTGCGAAAGATAGCAATTGCCCAACACAAGATGCCCGTTGATCGACGGGTGTTCTTGAAGGCTGCACCCAATGCACGCATCACAACGTGAGTGATCGTCAGATGACAGCCAAACTGTTCTCGTATTTGTTGGAAGTACTCCATAGTCTTGGTCTCATCGATGGTGAGGGTCCCGAGCATCGATTCACTGTCTGGTGGGCCAAATGTAGCAATCATGATCTTGCGTCGAGCCGGCAAGTTGCATGGGCCCAAATGGATTTGAAGAGCGTAATACGGTCCAAGCAACAGCACAAGCGGGAACTAAACCGATCCTGGAACAGGACTGTACTTGAGCAGAATGCTGACAACGTGGAACAGCACCACATATTTCACGTAATCGCTCACAGAGTTTTCTGGGTTTTTTTACACGCGTTGCTGACAATCACATCGCCCTCAGCCTGCAAATCAGCTTTTGGTGAAGACACAGGAGAAACACCCTTTGTCACGGACGAGTTTGTTGCCTTGTTTCCATCTGGTGCGGTGATCACTGGAACAGTCAGGAATTCTCCAAGACGGGTCTCGCTCGGCGCGTACCATGTCCGAAGACGTGACTGGGCATACGTCCGACTGCTTGACCGATTGGGCGGCAACAAGCATGGAGCCATCCTTGAGCACACGCCAACGGATCCAATTGACAAAGTCGCGTCCTTTGGCCGGGAACACGGGCTTGCAAGTCAAATGATCAATAAACGAATGATCATCAAAGACTTCAACACGATCCACTGAAAGCAGCTGGTGGTCAAACGACATTTCGCTTGTTGACGGGCAGAATCAGATCAAGGATCGCGAACGGCAGGTGGTCGACCATACCCAGATCCTTGGAGACATCAAAGCGCGATGGCTTGCGTGGCAAAAACGTCTTGACCCACCGTTCTTCGCCGTGGATCCACGGCCGTAGTCGGCGGTCGCCACTTCTTCTGCCTCAGGTATGATACCTGACCAAGAGATACGCTGGGTGTGGCACACACCATTTGGAATTAAGCCGATGTGGGTTGGCGCGGTTTTATACTGTTTCTTATGTAGATCCAATGCTGCCGCTGGTGCTCGTTCAAGTCGCTTGTGATCGCGTCGGCTCATTGCCGCATGTGCTGCGTGGCATTACGTTGTGTCTTTTGGACGTTGACGCCATTGAACTGAGTGATGTCGTCAAAGAAAACGATTTGGAGCTACTCAAATACCTGGTTTTGGACCCAAACTGTCCCCTGGGTGGCGGGTTTTCGACGAATTCCGTGAATGAAGCGCTGGAGGTGGCAATTGCGGAGAACCGAATGGAATTCTTCCAGTTTCTGGTGGCAAATGGACCCGTCAGCCTCCCCATGTTGAGTCGCGTTGCGCATTTTGCCGCTGAACTGGGCAATTTGGAGGTTCTTCAATGGCTGGTGGAGCATCGCTATGTGGCTTCTTACTCTTGGGTGCTGGAACAAGCAGCCTGGAGCGGCCGTGTTCAAGTGCTGAGATTCCTCATTGAGTTCGCGTTGGATGACAAAGAAAGCCACGCGATCGATGGTGTTCGTTTAGCATGCATGGCGGCGCAACATGGCCATTTGGCGGTGGTGAACTACCTCTTGAAGGAGTCCAAACTAACGATTAACAATATCAAACCGATTCGTGACTGGGCAGCCGACCATGCACATTTGAGGCTTGTGGGATGGTTAGACAGCGAATGCTCCGAGGCACCTCGTCATCCGACAGGGCCCTTCGATTCGGTCTGTATCAGCCTTTCGAACATGCTACAAATCGGGCACACTGTCGAAACCCTCGGCAAGTTTCGAGACGTGGAAGAGCTCCAATGGTTTGTGAAGCAATTCCCGCGCACTCATCTCGACCCAAACCTTTTGGTTTTTGCATGTGAAGTTGGCGATTTCAAAAAGGCCGAGTGGCTAGTGGGGAATCTAATGCCGAGAAACAGGCGTGAAGCGGTGCTCAACCGAGCACTCAACAAAGCATTTGCCCATGGACATGTCGACTGTGTCAAGCTATTGTTGCAACATGGTGCAAGGCAAGACTCGTTGGTTCTTGATGAAGCCGTTGTGAACGGTCGCATGGACATGGTGCAGTTCCTGCAGCAGGAGTACAACATCACGTCGTTTAAGGATTTCGAAAAGAGCATTGCGGAGGCAGCACAGAATATGCACTTGGAAATGGTCCTGTTGTTTGACCCATTTTTTCACAAGTCGTATCCATCTCAAGCATTCTGGAATGCTGCAAGGACTGGCCATATCCCAATGCTGCAGTTCTTGCTGTCGAAGCCGCACGATCAAGGAATCTATTATGAGACCATGAAGCACGCGTTTGGCGGAGGTCAATTGGAAGCTGCGAGGGTTCTTTTTGAGTACGTTCGATCCAACGGACCTGACACAGTACTTCGACAAGAGTTTGTGAGTCTTCGAATAGAGTTGCAGGCAGTCGAGGTCTTCTATGACAACGGTCCTGAGAAATTGGCGGTGTTCTTCTTTCTGCTTTCTCAGGAGCCCCCCAGTGACCTTGTAGGAGAAGACTTCACTCGTGTTCTCAATGCGGTGAATCGGGTGTATCACTACATGCCTCTGGTCCACTTGCTTCACGAGCGCAAGGCACCCGGGCTCTCTGGCTCCAACATCATCGATGCTGCTTGCCGGGGATTCTTCAGGATGGTTCGATTCCTGCTTGAGGATCACAGCTTCAACCGTGTATGCAACTTATATACACGCAACGCATTCTACGAGGCGGCAAACAACGGTCATCTCGACATTGTCAAGTATATGTTCTTCAATTGCGAGAGATCATTCAACATCAGCATCAAGGTAGTTGCAGGACACGGCCACTGGCGCGTATTGAAGTTTCTTCACGAGCACAAGGCGATTCAGTGCTCGTCTGGTGGTCCTCGTTCTGTCGGTAGCGCATTTCTGGATGCTGCGAGAAATGGTCATTTGCTGGTGGTCAAGTACCTTTTGGCCAATTACGAGGATCGCGTTGAATTGGATATTCAACAAGCATTCTGTTGCGCATGCTGTGGAGGTTATGTGAATGTCGCGAAGTGGCTAATGGAGCACGAACCAATGCATGTGGACGTTGCGCTGGCGTTGAAGGCAGCGAGAAACTCGATGGAGACGGCGGAGTACAACGGATTGGACCGGGAACAAGTGCTTTCGCTCTTAGAAAAGCATTTGAACGACTCGAATCACACAGGTTTGGATCGTCAGCAAGTGGCCTTGCTCTATAAGATCGTTTGAACCGCTGGTGAGAAAGTTATACCCTTCAGACAAGCTTTGCGGAGGAAATGGGAGCAACGACAATCGACCGTAGTAGCCACAAGAAAGATGCGGGATCCCAGTAGCAAGAACCAACTGGAACAATAGCACGTGAAGGATTATCGCAATGAGTTGATCGTCATCAGTGGTCACTCTTCAGCTTGAGAGCGTGCAGCCACAACTTACACCAGGTGGTTCATACCACACGAATCGCCAGCCCAGGCACAAGTTGCAACTCACGATTATTGAAGTTGGCATCAAGACACAAACTCTGTTGATCAAGCCAACGCGCGGCGACCACCGCAAAAGGAAAACAAACAATCCAACCGCCACTCTGCATCCATCATTTGATTCCGATTTGTTGTCTCACTGGGTTGTGGGAGACTGCAAAAAGATTCTAACGTTGACGCTCGTGTAAATCGTTAGTGAATGCGTGGCTTCGTTACCTCTTAGCTTTCCTGCTCATCCAAGTACGAGATGTTGTCAACCTCGATGACTTGGAACTGGTGAAATCCATGCGCTTCGACCTGCAATGTCCTCTCGGTGACGGATTCTCACGTGATCTCGTGTGCGAAGCGCTGAAACACGTGAGATTCCGCCATCGAGAGGACAATGACGAACGGAGAACACTCAGGAGTTTTTGAAGCTCTTGCTGACTGTCCACCCAGTCCATTCTTTCCCTGCCGCAAAAAACGGCAACGGTGAGATCATGCAACGGCTGGTGGACCATCAGTACGTGACTTGCTGCCAGCATGTTCATGAAACCGTGGCCGAGAATGGTCATCTCCACGTGCTAAAGTATTTCATAGAGCTCGCGACTGACAGACACTACGCAGTTGATGACATATAACTGGTGTTGCTGGACATATGGCCTCCATATGTCCAGTGGGTGAAAGGATCTGTTGAAGACATCCAGTGTGAGAGTTGGTAGTGTGCGTCCCATTCGTGACGCAGCAGTTCCAGAAGCGCATATGAGACTTGTTGATGATGGCTGGACAGCGAGAGCGGCTGGAGGTGCCGAGCCATGCGACCAATCCCGAGGACACTGCCAGCAGGAGTTTCGCCGAGATGAGGCGTGATAGCCAAATCCTTGAAAAGCCAGCGAGGCTTTGAGACGTGGAAGAGCTCAAGTGCAGTTTCTGGACTTCGCACTGGACCCGAGCGCTGTTGGTTTGTGCTTTGTGGTGGCTGGGAATCGGACGAGAATCGACTGGTTGATCCATCACCTGCCGCAACTGAAGCTGCGTGAAGTGCCATCAGAATCGCTTGTCCAGGCAAGCGTGTCGAAGTGAGACTGCACGAAGCGCTCCAAGTGCCAATCGACCCATGCTTGTGTTCGCAGGGACGGGATGAAAGATCTCTTGCTGCAGCATGATGTGCGATCCTAATCCATTGACCATGGACCAAGGCCGTCGCGAATGGCCAAGTGGAGAGGTTGAAGAAGCTGCATGTCTGGGCTATGATTCTGTCGTTGGAGTGCTCTTTGATGGGCCTTCCAGAGGGGAAGCAGATCCACCCCAACAAGACGACGAAACGGATGGCTCATCATCACTGACATGACCGCATTGTTCACTTCAGTAGTGACGTGGCAAAAGGTGGCAAGTGTCAAGAATTGTCAAAAACCGTCTGGGACAAAAATGAACGGTGCCTTTGAGTAGTACTAGCAACCGTTGGCCGCACCAATCATTTCAGCTGGTCGTCCCATTCAATTTCCAGTTTTGGAGCATTTCTGACACGCGCACGCCAAACCGCCATCCTTGCGCGAAGAAGATGCTGCCGTTGACGATCGTTCGCGTCGCCTGTGAACGCGTGGGCTCGTTGCCGCATGTGCTGCGTCACATTTCGTTGTGTCTTTTGGAAGTCGACGCCGTCGAACTGCGTGATGTGGTCAAATGCAATGACTTGGAGCTGCTCAAGTACCTGGTACTGGACCCAAAGTGTCCGCTGGGTGGTGCATTTGCCCCGCAAAGCATGGACAACGCGCTCGAGACGGCGATTGTGGAGAAGAAAATGGAGTTTTTGCGGTTTCTGGTCACCGAAGGAACCGCCGACAAGTTTCGTTCCTCGACGCTTGGTCAATGCGCCGCGCAATATGGCAATCTGGACGCCATGCGATGGCTCGTGGAGCATGGTCACGTGACTTGCTACTCGTGGGCACTTGAAAAAGCAGCTCAAAATGGTCATCTCCAAGTGCTCAAGTTTCTCGTTGGAGTCGCCGCACACCAAAAAGGTGAACACGCGGTCAATGTCATGCGTTTGGGGTGGATGGCGGCGCAAAATGGTCATTTGCCGGTGGTACAATTCCTTTTGAAAGAGACCAAAGTGAAAATTGACAATATAAAAACCATCCGTGACAGTGCGGTCGACGAAGCACATCTGCGTCTAGTCGGATGGCTGGACAATGAGTGCTCCGAGGTGCCATGTCGTCCGACAAGTCCCTTTGACGCCGCGCCGATGAGCCTGTCAGACATGATGCGATACGACAGCAAACTCCAAAAGCTGGGAAAGCTCCGCGACCTCGAAGAGCTCAAGTGGCTCATGCAACAGCTTCCCGACTTTGAACTCGATCCGAGGCTGCTGATGTATGCGTGTGAGGAAGGTGATTTGGCCAAAGTTGAGTGGCTGGTTGGCACGTTGAAGCTTCCCGACCAACATGGAATTCTCCAAGAAGCACTTAGCAGGGCGTGTGGTCATGGACACATGGATGTCGTTAGGCTCTTGGTACAACATGGTGCAAGCCACAGTTCACTGTCGCTTGACCAAACGGTCGCGAACGGCCATGTGGAGGTGGTGGAATTCCTGCGAAAGGAGTGCAACGTCACAAGTTTCAAGGACTTCGAGAAGAGCATGGTGAACGCAGCGCAAAACATGCACTTGGAAATGGTTGAATTGTTTGATTCACAATATGGCAAAGAGTACCCGCCAAAAGCGCTGCTCATCGCCGCCTTGAACGGAAACGTACTAATGCTAAAGTTCCTACTGTCCAAGCCTCATGATTCCAAGATATATCGCAATGCCATGAAACATGCGTTCAAAGGAGGTCAATTACAAGCCGCAAAAGCACTTTACGAACACTTTCGAGCCAATGGACTGGCAGAATCAGTGCGGGGAGATCTTGTGAGTCTTCGCAAAGAGCTGCAGAAGGGATTTGACTATGACCGCAACGGCCCAGAAGCATTGAAGGTGTTTCACTTTTTGCTTTGCCAAGAACCCATAAGTGACCTCGAAGGAGAAGATTTCAGTGTGGTCCTGAACACGGCGCATCAGATATCTGACTTTGTACCGCTGGTACAGTTGCTTCATGAACGCAAAGCAGCTGGCTTCACCGACCGCATGATCAGTGAATCGGCTCGTCGAGGATACTTCAAGCTGGTTCGCTTTTTCTTGGAGTTCTACAAAGACCAAGCTTTGGGAGCTTTCTGTGAAGCAGCTGAGAACGGACATCTCAACATTGTCAAGTACTTGTTGCACCACGCTGACCAAGAGCTCAAGATGCCCATTGAGTTTGTTGCTCGGAATGGTCATTGGCGCGTGGTAAAGTTTCTACATGAGCACCACGCGATATATTACTCACCCTGGGATGCCCGATCGGTTGGTAGTGCATTCCTCCAAGCTGCAAGCTATGGGCATGTGCAGGTGGTCAAATACCTTTTGACCAAATACGAGAACCGTCACGAACTGGACGCTCAAGAAGCATTTTGTCGTACATGCTGCGGCGGCTTTGTGAATCTGGTGTTGTGGCTGATGAAGCATCAGGCAGCGGACATCGATGTGCCATTGGGCTTGAAAGCTGTAAGGACAGCTATGGAAACAGCTGAGTACAATGGTTTGGATCTTGATCGTGTGGTTTCGTTGCTGGAAGGGCATATATGCAGCCATCAAGAAGACTTGAACCCGTCGAAGAGGTATCGATGTGTAGGCTCAACGGATTGAACAGAGAATGACTGGTTGCAAAAGCATCCGAACACAAATTGGATATGTTGCACTCATTGGTGTTGATCGCACTCATCCTTTAGAGGCTCATATGCCTTATGGAAGACGCTTTTCTCGTTGGTGGTGGGTCTGGGGTGAAAACTCTGTTGAGGGGAACCTCCAACTCTGGCTCGTAGGTGCCCAACGATGAAGTCCGAGACAACCTCAAGGTTTGTCTGGTGAACCAAACCATCGCCTTTGATTATAAATGGACCTCCCAACCACGACCCACGATTGGGAAGGATGTGAGCAACAACAATCCAATCTGGCTGCTCAATTGATGGTTATTGTGATGCCATATGGTGGTCTGTTGGAATGCTGATATATTCATCTAGGATTGGAGGTCCAACAAACCCATCACTCACTCTCTCTCTCTCTCTTTCTCTCGGTGCCATATATAAGCAATGCAACTCTTGGATGAGCCATACCATGTGCAGAATCGAGTCACGCGGTGTGCTTGATGTCTGGTTGCTCGGGATCACGGTCGTGTTTTGTGGTCAGTACTTTGGTTGGAATTTCGGGCTGTGTGCAGGCATCTATGGAGTGCTGATTTCAACCATCCTCATTGGAGCCGCCTACGTGTGCTTCTGTTGTTGCGTCTCGAAGATCACGGGCGCATTACCGTTTGCTGGAGGCCCCTACGGTCTGGCACGGTGCACATTGGGCTTCTTTCCAGCCTTTCTCATTGGCTGCTTTGAAGTGCTTGAGTACACTGGTGTCATGGCGACGACCACGATTGCGACAGCGGGAACGGTGGTGCAGATTGTTCCGAGTTGTGCCGGCTACGAGCTGGTCATCATGTTGGTTCTCTATCTGTCGCTCTTGTTGGTGCAACAGCTGGGCCCGAATTCTTTCTGGATGGGAAGCTTTGTGCTTGGAGTAGCCACAGTTCTCATCTGGTTCATCTGGTTGTTCTCTGCCATTGGTCACACTGGCTTTCAAGCGAATGCAGTGGGAAATGGTTCCAAACTCTTTGTGGGCGGCGCCGCCGAGTTCTTTCGTGTCTTTCCTTTCTCAGCCTGGTTCTACATTGGCATCGAAGTGCTCAACTTTGCAAGTGATGACTTTCTCCACCCCAAGTCCACTATTCCTGGTGGACAGGTTGCCTTTGTCTTCATGAGCCTTGCAACACTATTTGTGACGATCTCCCTGCCGCGGACTGGCCAACGAATCACCCGACCTTGCGATGAATCCGACTCCATTGAATCCAGGCTTCAATCTCGGTTTGGGTTTGTCCAACAATGCGGCCACCGCGATAGGTATACCTGCGTCCTACGCCGGCATCTATGGGCTCGTATAGTCGTTCACCAAATTGCTGCATGCGATGGCCTCGTCAAAGCTTTTGCCGCCGATCCTGGCCACCAAGTCGGCACGCAATCCCCCCCTACATGGCCATGATCGTGGGAACAACCATGAGTTATATCGTGTGTGTGGTGATTCTCTATCAGGCTGCGTGGGCGTCGTACGTTCATGTCGTACACGGGCCAATGCATCGGCTACATCTCGTTGAAGTATAGCTACCTGGATATCCATGGCAGCGAGTTCAAGAGTCCGTTCGGATTGCTGGGGCACTCTACGCGATTAGCATTTGGGTGTTGAGCTTTGTGTGTCTCGTGTTCTTCCAGGGCAACGATGGCAAGGAGATTGCTGTCTTCACTGGCATCGTGGTGCTGGTGACAGTGTAGTACCACAAAGCGTCAAACCCAAGAAACGAGGTGGGCTGACTCATCTGGATCAACGCACGGCAATGACGCTCACTAATCACTTGAACAAGTGGCGTCAAGAGCATGTCTATTTCCATTTCCATGCAAGCGGTGAACCAAAATGATTGGTGCGCTTGGCGATTGAACAGAGAAGAGAAATGCCCATGGGAACTCGATCATCTTGGCATGCAGCGTTTATGCATTTCTGCATGCATGGCATGATCTCAACCGTCTTTGCACCCATCACTCATCCAAGCAATCAATCATTCCTTTCTTTCTTGCTGCGCTCTGCTCTTTCCGTTTGAATGTATTCCGACGAAGAGCAGGAAGGCATTTTGTTGCTTGCCGCCGATCCGCCCACAACTCTTTTTGCAGATCCGCCACCCACCAGATCGACCTCTCTGAATGGCGCCGCTAGCGATCGTTCAATTTGCCGTTGAGCACAGCGAGATCGTGTCGTTGACGCAGGCGACCCACCAAATCTCGCTCTTTCTGCTTCATTTCGAGTCCGTGCAGCTGTCCCAAGTGGTGCAACGAAGCAACGATTTGGAATTGCTCCAGCACATGTTGGAAGACCCCAATTGTCCGCTTGTTTGCTGCGACATGGAATTCAAACACGCTGTGCGGGCCGCAATCACCCAGAATCAACTGCCTACGCTGCAATTGTTGATGCAGTCCGGCCCAGCAGTGCATGCAACCGTCTTTCGATTGTCGATGTCTCTGCCATATGCGATTGATCACGGCAACGTGGGAATGGTCCAATGGCTGTTGGAGCAACTCCATGGGAGCTTCGCTTGTGAAATAGAGCTTCGCATTGCAGCCAGGTTGGGCCATTTGGAGATTCTCAAGTTGCTCGTGCGTCTGCCCATGATCTCTGCGGACACCCACTACTTCTCAAAAGACCTGAACATCATTCGCCAAGCCGTTGCCAATGGTCACCGCCACATCGTTCAGTTTCTCTTGGAACACGACCGTGGCTTCAGTACAAGCCAACTCCACTCACTGTGCGACGAAGCGATTCGAAATGCTCATTTGAGACTCGGTGCATGGCTTGACGAGCTCGCATCCATGGATGGAGAAGACCGGACCACCAGTCATGATGCTTCTCAAGTCACCATCAAGTCCATTGCAGACCTGATGCGCGAGCCGCATATGATCCGGACCCTCGGAATGCTTCGAGACGTGGCCGAGTTGCAGTGGCTTGTTGACAAGCATCCAGACTATGAAGTCAGTGACCAATTGCTTCAGTTTGCATGCCGAGGTGGAGATGCCATCAAAGTGCAGTGGCTAATCAAACGCATGGATCTGCCAAAGCATGATCCGATCCTCCGAGACGCCCTGCAAACAGCATGTGACTTTGGTCGTGTCGACGTCGTGGATTTCTTGATCCGAACCGGTGTGCCATCTGAAACGCTGATGCTTGATGAAGCAGCGATGAATGGACACGTGGAAATCATCCAGTTTCTACAACAACAACACCAGATCACTCGCTTCCAGCATTTCGACAAGAGTCTCAATCAGGCTGCTCGACTTGGGCTTACCAATGTGGTCAAGTTGTGTGGTCCCTGGCGCACAAAAGGGTTCCCCGCAGCGGTGTTTTGGAGCGCGGCAGCATCGGGAAATGTCGAACTGCTGCAACTGCTGCTGGCAACACCTCACAACATCTCGATTTACGTCAAAATCCTGGGTCATGCCTTTGAACATGGCCAAGTAGAAGTGGTCAAGTGTCTGTTGCAGCACGTCCGCCAACAAGATCTCGCGGAGTTGATGCAACCAAAGTTCGCGACGTTTCGCGAAGAAAAGCAACGAGGTGCAGGCTACTACGACTTTTTTCCAACTCGAAACGGCATATACGACATGGCGTGGGGCCGCAGACGACTGGAAATCATGTGGTTGATTCTCAACAGTGAACACCCGCGGACATGTTCGCACTATACAGAAGATTTTCGATATCTCATCGCGATTGCACAAGAGCATAATCACTTTCCAATGCTCCAGTGGGTGCACGAGCGACGCATTTTCGGATTCTCCAAAGATAAGATCGGCAATGCTGTCAAGAGCGGATCGCTGCAGATAGTGCGCTTGTATGTCGAAAAACGAGGGGAAGTATTGACATCTCAGCATGCGGATGACGCAGCGAGCCACGGATGGCTTCACCTCATCAAGTATTTCAGGGGACATGACGTCTACCCCACCATTTCAGGCTTCCACCAAGCAGCATGCCGAGGCCATTGGCGCATTGTACGATTTCTCGGTGAACACCAGAGCTACGAAGGATCGACAGTGGCGTCGGCGTTTCGTGAAGCGGCCCGCATTGGTCACGCGGAAGTGGTGCGTACTCTGTGGAGTATCCAATGCCAACGTGAGCACAGCGACTGTGAACCCGATCTGGATCTTGACACCGCGTTCAGAACAGCTTGCTTTGGTGGACATTTGCGGCTCGTGCAGTGGCTGGTTACGGAGTTTCCCAACCGCTTTGAACTTGATCTGCAGATTCCAAAACTCCCCTTCAACGCACTCGAGATTCAGTGCGTACAAGTGTTTCTGCAAGGGTGCATCAATCAACGCCGCAACACGAAGCGGCGTCGCCTGGTCTGAAGAAGTGGTCTCTTCAAATGGAACCAGAAAGTTTGAGACACTGCATCCATCGAGGAATAGTATTGGGTTTGCATGTTTGATTCGCTGAAAGAGCCACCCATCTCGGATGGCATGTTGGTGAGCCGCCGTGCGATAACGTGATCGTGATCCGCTTCGACAAGCCACAAGAGTTGTGTGGGCACCATGACGCATCGCAGTACAGCGCAGCGGACCGGGTGCTCCGAAGCGAGAAGAACATGATACACAGATTTGCATCGATGAACGTGAATGCTTTGTCGAAGTCGCACAAACTCTGTTGGATGTTTCGTAACTTTCAGGCCATCATGCGCTTTGACAAAACTGATCCAGGCACTGACGGAAGTTGACCGGCTTCACAAGTAGCCTTCAAGGCCTCGCTGTACACAGAGAGTTTCCAATCATGGGCATCAGCGCCAAATGCATTCGACGGAGACGGGAAGTCATATTGCGCATCGACCAACTGGACACAATAGCTGCTTGGTAGTTCTCGACGTGTCCTGGAGAGCAAGTGCTTCTTGAAGAGCTTTGTTGCTGCGATGGCGGATTGCGGATTCATTCGCATGAGCAGCCATTCCATTTTGTCTTTCAACGCACCACATTCACCGCCTTCACAAAAACCTATCGACGTGCGTGGCAAGAAGAGGTGCCGCCACGTATTCTTGCCATCTTGTCGAAAACACCCAGTGCATTCCCTTCTATCATTGAATGGTTGGATGCCCCAATCATTTTATCCCATTGACCGTTTTTTGTCATTGCCACATCGCTTGCCCGCCCCCCCCCCCCCGCCGCCGTTGTCCGCACTTTGGGTGGCAATTGCGTCCGAGTTCCAATTGGTGCGAGAAAGAGAGCGAAGAAGAAGAAGAAGAAGAAGAAGAAAATGCTGCCGTTGACAATCGTCCGCATCACTTGTGAACGCGTGGACTCGTTGGCGCATGTGCTGCGTCTCATTTCGCTGTGTCTCGTGGACTTCTATGCCATCGAGTTGAGCGATGCCGTCCACACCAACGACTTGGCCCTGCTCCAGTACATGGTGTTGGACCCAAAATGTCCACTCGGTGGTGGCTTTGCGCTCGGTGCCATGAACAAGGCGCTGGAGCAAGCGATTGTAGACAACCGCATGGACTGTTTGCAGTTTTTGGTCACCCAAGCGCCGCCATTTTACTGCAACGGACTTCCTTCGACTCCGCTTGCCGAGCAGTGCGCCATCCACGGCAATCTGCAAGCGCTGAAATGGCTGGTGGAGCAACGGCAAGTGAGTTGTTACCCATGGGTGTTGGACAAAGCTGCGCAACATGGCCATGTGGAGGTGCTTCGCTTTCTGGTGGACACGGTGACTCGCCAGAAAGGTGCCCAAGCAGTCGACGGCGAGCGTCTGGCGTGGATGTCGGCCAAAAATGGCCAGCAACAAGTGGTGGAATACCTTTTCAACGAGTCCCATTTGCCCATTGACGATGTGGTCACGGTGCGACGCAATGCCGTGTACGAAGCCCACCTGCGACTGGCCGGATGGGTTGATCAGTGGAACAACGCCAGCAGCAGCGCGGACCTCCCGTCCATCGTTATGACGCACAGCGTGATCATGAAGAAGTTAGGCATGGAGCGTGCTCTGGAAGAACTTGAATGGTTTGTGCAACAGTTTCCCAACTCACCGCTGAACCCAAAGCTGTTGGTGTACGCCAGTCAAGCTGGGGATTTGGCAAAAGTCGAGTGGTTGATGGGCATGTTGAAGCTCCCAAACCAGCATGAAGCCGTGCAAGAAGCCCTGCAAGTCGCATGTGCGCAGGGCCATCTCAAAGTCGTGCAGTTGTTGCTTCAGAACGGTGTTTCTGCTGATTCCTTGACGCTTGACCAAGCAGTTGCCAATGGCCATGTGGCCGTGGTCAAGTTCCTGCAAGAAGCATGCTCGGTCACAGCGTTTGAAGACATGGAAAAGAGTCTGGCAGCTGCAGCCAATGAAACGCATTTTGAAATGGTGCAACTGTTTGATTCCAAAGTGCAGCACGTGGACGCTTTGGCCTTTGAAAACGCGGCCGAGAAGGGGCATCTCGCCATGCTCAAGTATTTGTTCTCCAAGCCCCATGCCGCTGGCATGTACACTGAGAGCCTGCTGTATGCGTTCTTGGGCGGTCAAGTAGAAGTGGCCCAATTTCTCCTTGAGCACATCAGAACCGAAGGATTGGAAGAATCCATGCAAACCGAGCTGGTGCGTCTTCGACAAGAGCTGCAGACTGCCCCTATCAGTGACTATGGCGACCGACGTCGGGAGATGTTGGCAGTGTTTCACCTGCTGTTGAGTAAAGAGCCTGCAGATGACCACCAAGCCGAAGACTTCAGTCGTATTCTGAGTGTTGCGCATCAAACCGCAGGATATCTACCGCTGGTGCAGTTGCTTCACGAGCGAAATGTCAAAGGATTCACTGACACGATGATCAGTGAAGCAGCAAGACGAGGGCACGTCAAGATGGTTCGCTTTCTCTATGACAATCGCAACCGATCCTATGCAAGCAGCGCGTGTGACGAAGCAGCGCGAAATGGGTTTCTCAACATTGTCAAGTACCTGGTGGACCAGGGCGTCGAGCCGTTTGTGACGACCTTTGAACAGGTCGCAAGGAACGGCCATTGGCGCGTGGTGCAGTTCCTCTATGAGAGCGTGTATATTCCAAACCGGGCTGTCGTGATTGCTCTTCGCGAAGCAGCGAGCAACGGCCACGTGCAAGTGGTCAAATACCTCTTGTCGGATCGCGACAATCGCCATGAGCTCGACATTCAAGAAGCCTTTTGTTGCGCTTGCTGTGGAGGCTTTGTGAACCTGGCGCAATGGCTTTTGGACCACGAGTCTGCTCATGTGAAGGTAGTAGAGGGATTGGAAGCTGCCCAAAAGGCTGTGGAAAAAGCCGAGTACAATGCGCTAGATGTGGAGCGGGTGATCTCGTTGCTTGAGGACCATTTGAAAGGACAACAATCAGAATCGAACCCAGTCAAGCGTCATCGCGGCGGTTCCGAGTAGTTGCCGTCCAGGAAGAGGTCAGTGATCCATTTTGTCGAGTTGAATGGCAAAGCGTTTGGGATAGCAGGTTCGTGGGTTCTAGGTTGGTTGGTTGGTCGATAAGACAGAACAGCACATCGCACTTGGTATTGAGTTCAGCATCGATTCCATCAAGTGGAGAAAGGCTTTCCCATGATTCGACTCGATGGAGCTGCTCTGGTCTCTTGTTCTGGATGATTCAGTTTGTCCCGCTTGGTCGCGACTATGAGTTGCTACACACGATGGTACTCGAACCAGCAGTCGAGCACGGCCATGTTCAAGTGCTCAAGCTGCTGGTTTGATGCATCCATTGATGATGAGCAAAGTGGCGCTTCGACTCTATTGATCGATCGCAATCAGAGAGGCGACACTCAGCAGCTTGGAATCGAGTCGGATGCAGGAACATGATGCTCCACGAGGAATCGATGCATTCTGAGTTACTCCGCAGCATCGGCATGCTCGAGCGCGTTTGGTGAGAATCGCCTCTGTTGCGATCGAGAACAACCAACGATCCAAAGATGGGAAACAAGCAACGACAGAAACGAAACTCGGGAAGAAAACAGTCGGTGTGCACGCTGTTTTCATGCCACCAAGACGTCGATGCTGTGCTGGAGAGTGCTGACGCAGAAAACAAAACAAAAACAAACATACAACTGATGATCTCGAGATGCAGCAAAGAACTTGACGAACACCAATTTGCCCATTCGTAGTTGCTTCTCTTGCAGTCCGTGACGGAGCAAGAGTCGCGTAACGTTGACGTGACCATGTGAGCTTGAAGTTCTCATTCCTCCGGAGGCAGTTTGGATTTGCATGAAGCAACCAGTCGACTTTGGTCCAACTCAGCTCTTTCACATGGGTCTCGCAACAGATGGGGATTCCCATTGCATCTCAAGGAAGCAATTAGCAAGCCATTGGAGCTCTCTCTCACAGGGAGCCAAGCACAATGTGCTCGATGAGAAGCGCATGATCTTGTTGATGGAGAGTCGAGTGAAACGATTGCCACCAGAGTCGTCAACCCACTACAGCACCATCGCGGCGGTCGGAGTCTAATTGCAAGCAAACGGCGTTTTGAAGAGCAGTTTCGTGGTGTTCTTTGGTGGTTGATTGGTCGAAAAAAAAAAGACACCACGCCACAGAACCAAATGCTGGCGATCGCGCTGTCCATTGTTCAGGTCGTCTGCGAGCGCGTGGGCTGTTTGCCGCAAGTGCTCCAGCAGCACATCTCTTGGTATTTGGTCAACGTCTACTCCATCAAGTGGTTTCACGTGTTTCCACGCCACGACGCCATGGAACTACCCCGGTATCTTGTTCTGGACCCAAATTGTCCGTTTGGTCGTTGCTTTTCGTGTTGGGAGATGCAAAAGGCGTTGGAAGCGGCGATTGTTCAGGATCGCTTTGAGATTCTCCAGTTTCTGATAGAGAAAGGACCGCCATTCCACTCCAAAGGCGAATCTTCGAGTCTCATCCTGGTACCAGCAGCGTCAAGAGGCAAATTGCACAGCCTCCAGTGGCTTCTTGCGCATGGCCACGCGAGCTGCAACCCGTGGGTCGTCGAACGCGCAGCGGAACACGGCCATCCAGATGTGCTCAAGCTACTGGTAGCATCCATTGGCGACCAACAAAGTGAGTTTCCAGGCGGCAATCGACTGGCGTGTTTGGTCGCTGCCAACGGCCATCGCCATGTCGTCGAATACCTTCTGCAGCAATCGAATCCTGGTCTCAAGATCTCGTGTCTGGAATGTGTGCGGAAGACTGCGCTGGACAAAGCCCAATTGCGGTTGGTTGCTTGGATCGAGTCACTTGGCACCGTCATGTCTTTGGTCAACTGCGTGCTGCACAATTGCGCACAAACCCGAGTGTCTCTCGCACAAGAATTGACAAGCAATTACGCCATCTTGGTCCAATTCGTAAGCCAAGCAGATTGGACGGAGCTGCAGTGGTTGGCTGAGCATTTCCCAATCGTATCGTTCGCAGACAAATTACTGGTGGCCTCTTGCCAAAGCGGCGATTTGTCAAAGGTCCAGCGGTTGCTGAGCAGAATGAACACTACAGCAACTGGAGCTCTAGACCAAGCGCTGAGCACAGCATGCGAACTGGGCCACGTCGCAATTGTTCAACTGCTGATACATCACGGTGCCAACCCAGGCAGGTTGCAGCTGGATTGCGCCTTGGTAAACGGTCACCTTGAGATGGTACAGTTGCTGCACAACGAATTAAACGCAACAGCTTTCCAAGACTTCGACGCGTCTATGGCACAGGCTGCTCGAAATGGTCATCTCGAGATTGTCAACCTCTTCGATGCTCAGTTCCAGCGTCTCTATCCATCCGAGGCGTTTTCGAATGCTGCGCTGACTGGCAACACCGTCATGCTTCAGTTTTGCTGTCGAAACCCCACGAGACTGCTGTGTACAAAGAGACCCTGAAGCAGGCCCTCCATGGGGGCCAACTACATGCCGCACAGTGTCTTTATGCGCACGTCAAGACTCGAGAACTCGAAGACGAATTGCGCCCAGTCTTTTTGAACCTGCGAAGGGAGCTGCAACAGCTTGCGATCCAGACAATTGCTGGCCACGGTCGACAAAAGATGGCGGTGCTTCATTTTCTGCTTGGTCAAGAACAAGCAACTTCGAGCGATCTCGAACAAGCAGGTTTCGGTTGGGTGCTGGAAGCTGCGCTTGACGTCAACTTGTTGCCTATGTTTGAGTTGCTCCATGAACGCAAAGCTGTTGGTTTCACAGACACCATAATCCGAGAAGCTGCACGCTGCGGTCGTCGCAGCATCGTGCACTTTCTTTATGAGCATCGCGAGCAGGGATTCGCAGGACATGTGGCGGCAGATCAAGCCACTCAAAAAGGATATCTCGACATACTTCAGTACTTACAAAAGGTCAGAGCTGGGCCCTTTGAGCTGCCGTTCGAAAAGGCTGCAGCAAATGGTCACTGGCGCGTGGTTCGGTTCTTGTATGAAAACACCGACGTCATGATGCCAGTTGACAGTGATCAAGTGGCTCGCGCCCTTCAACAAGCAGTTGGTCATGATCATCTTGCGGTAGTCAAATATCTCTTGTCTACACCGGACCGAATCCATCTCAACGTCCAGGAAGCGTTTTGTCGGGCGTGTCCGAGTAGCTTCGTGAACGTTGTCCGATGGCTGGTTGATAACGAAGCAGACTGGAATTGGGGCTGAATGCATCCAGAGTCGCACTTGAGAGTCCTCGATTCAATGCGTTGGACATACAACGCACAATCTCGTGGTTGCAACAACGTGTTGGTTGATGACAAAGCTGCACTTGATCATGTAGCGAACCAAAAGGAATCCAACAATGCACCAAAAAGCAGTGCGTTCAGCTGCATGGAATAGTCTGTTTTTGACCATAAAGACCTTGCCGTGCTGCATGCACATCAACTCTTTTATGTCGAAGTCACGCCTCCACCATACACTCACCTCAATTCTGATCATGGAACAATCCCAAAAACGGTAATACAACAACGACAAAAAGGCAAAATTGCCTGCGCAATGGATCGTTTTGCGCACGAGCTTGATCCTTCACTGGTAGAACTCAGTGCGAGGGCGTTGGGGCAGTTGGATGTGACATCCCCGACAGATGGTGCTGCTTTCTGCATTCGGCGTAAAGCAACTACAATGAAAGCGCGCAACTCAGGATTCAGAAGGTAAACACAAGCCAAAGAACTAGAGATCACGCACATGGAGCACAGCCAATCCGTGGACTGGATAGCAACTGGATTTGGAGGAAACACTCGGCGATGCATACACTTATCGCACTTGTCTCTCCAGACGCTCACTTGCTCGTGACAGTCGGTGTTACGGCATGTCCAGATTGCGCGCACTTGGTCAAACTGCGCAATAAGAATGCGTTGAGTGGGGCGATCCATTGGTCGAACTTGAAGACGCGAGTTCATGATCATTAGAGCTATCACATCACATAGCTCGTGAGAACACGGTTGTCATGAGTTGAACCTCGCGTTCACTCTGCTACCATTGCGCTCTTCAATGGCTTGCTGTACACCTCGAGGCGTTGTAAACACAACGCGGGCGTCCCCGCGTGGTCTGTGGTTGCGCTGGCAAAGGAACACGTCTACCTGTGGAAACCCGGTCTCCTTGTTCGTCTAAAGAGCAATCATTGATTAGAATAATGGGAGACACATATCACTCGAAAGCTGCAGAACCCTCAGCAAACCTCCAGGCCAAACTGCGTGAAGAGTTCTTCGAGAACTTGCTCGCTCATCTTCGGATTCACGTTGGATACATAAACGGAACGCTTTAGCACGCTCTCATCCACTGGAATGCGTTCCAGGTCCACGCAGTAAAAGCGACGCTTTTCGAGAGATTCATCATGGTCATGGTGAGCTCTTGGTTGGAGTTGTAAAGGATTTGGACCCTTTGGAGACACTTCTTCTTCCTCATCCGAGTCCGACACAAACACATTATCTCTCTCAAACAACGTCAAGGCTTGTGGGTCCCACGTCTCACGGCGTTTTAGCTGGGGATCTCTGCCGTTCGATGGACGAATACCATGGGGTCGATCTCCATCACGATTTCGACGGTCTTTGTCGGGATCACGGTCATGCCGATCTCGGTCTCTATCTCCTTTACGGGATGGTGATTCATAGAATGTAGCATTACTGAGCCTGTCAATGCTTCTTGTTCGCTTTCTTGGCGTATTTTCACCACTTGAACAAGAATCCGACCGATCTCTCTTGTTTGACTCGTACCCACGATCTTGCCTGCGACTGTCATCTCTCGTGTGGTAGTCTGGTCGTTCCTGTCCACGATCTCTCTCTCTTTGTTGAAATCGGTCCCGATTACGAGGGTAGTCGCGAACTTGTCCTCGACGATCATCTCTGTGGAAGCGTTCACGAGGATTTTTGCTCCGATTATCCCACTGTCTCTTCTTTTGCTGTTGCTCCCGTTCATCCTTGTTCCACGTTGGACGCTCTTTACTGCTGCTTCCATTCTTGCTGCGTTGGTTCCCATTCTTCGGAGATCGTTTGGATTGGGAAGCATTTCCATTCTCACTGCCATGTTTAGTAGACCTTCTTTCGCGATCGTGACCACCGGCATTCGGTGAGTTGCTGTTGCCACGGCACTTTTTGTTGTCAGGGGTGTCTGGAATCACTGCGGAAGGGTGCTGTCTTCTCGGGATTGGATCATCAATCCAATTCTTTGACTTTGGTGTGCTTTGCACCAGGCTGACACCATTCTTTGCAGCTTCTTCTTGAGCTTTTATGAACGGAGAAGGCCGTTTCTGAGCGCCAATACCATGCGAGGCCAACGAACGATTGGAGTCTGGCTCTTCAATTGCCAATGCATCATAGATACTCAGTTGGCGGTCACGCGGAAAAGCTTTTCCACTTCCATTCATTGTGTGTGCAGTACTACTCGAGCTTGAAAACACCCACGATTGGCTCTTGCTGCGCTTGTCGTCGTAGTTCAAATATCTCGGTTCCACTGGCTTCGGGGTCGTATCCGCCGTTGGTTGTCTGCGCCTGGCAGTGATTCGAGGATCTTCGACAACAGTCTCCTTTGCTGGCTCACCTGAACTGCTATTCTTCTTTCCATCTTTGCAGCGATTGGTATCTCGTTTTGGTGGAGGTTCGTCCATCATTTTGATGGTTCGACGCTGGAATTGGTATCTACCCTTCATCACAGACATGACTTCCACAGCATGGTTTTTGTTTCGCACTACTTCGTCTCTTGAACGGTTTTCTGAGGTCGACACTGGTGTTGTTGTTGGCGCTGGCGTGTCTTTCGGGGTTGTGTTCGTCTTCATAGGTTTGGAGAACGATTTGCTCTTTTTCATAAGCCGCATTCCACTAGGAAGATCGAAAGCACGTTCCAATCCTGTCTTTGATTTGCACCCCTGATCTGAGTCGTGGGAGTCTTGCTCTTCTGTTCGCTCGTATTTCTTAACGTTGGCTTGCTCTCTGTCGCCATCCAGGAGATCGTCCTCTTCTTCAGGGCCTTCTAAGTCCACAGTTTCTGCCTCCGAAACATCGCCTTGTTCTCCTTGGGGATCTTCCACATCTGCCTTGTCTAAGGCATTCTGCATTGCCGACGTTGTTGAGCCTGGCTCTTGACTTGCCGCAATTTGATCGTACTTGTCGCTCACAACAGTCGATTCTTTTGCTTTCGTTACCTCTGTCTTGACTTCGCTGCTCACCTCCCTTTGTGCGGTCAGAATTGGCTTTTCGTCTTCGTCGTCATCTTCCTCAAGATCCGAGCACATTTCAACACTGTCGAGATCAACGGTATCTGCTTCTGATGCTTCATCATCTTCAAGACGGTGCACTGCTGCATCATCCAAGACTTCTTTGACACCTCTACTGCCAGTCGCATCTTCTGCAGTCAATTTACCGTCCGAATCATTTGTATTTGGTTGATCGGGTGCTTGAGCACCTTCCTGGTCATTATCCGAGTTGTCACTGTCATTAGATCCAAAGTCGATACCGTCGATTCCATCATCCTCGCCCTCATTCGCCTCACTCTCCTCCTGCTTTGCATTTGTCAAACTCTCAACCGGGAATGAAGACGCCAACTCTTGTGCTGACGCTTTTAAACCCGCTTCTTGTGATTCATTCTCGCTTTCCCCACTCGAATCAGAATCTGAGCTTGAGCTGCTACTAGCACTGCTTGGACTGGTGTTGGAAGCTGATGACTTGTTTGACAAATCCACCACTACTGCTTTTTTCAAGTCTGGAATGGCATCCTGGCTTGGATCAAGCAGGTCCTCCTCTACTCCCACCTGCATGGAATCCTCGTGATCACTGCAGTTGCCCGCCGGTGATCCTGCCTCCGACCCAGAGTCACTTTCTTCAGAAGGTGCCTGCAACGGCAGCTGAGGTGTCGAGATTCGAAGCTTTTTGCCGCCAGTGGACGCAACGGTGGTCCCCGGTCTCTGAGACTTGAGCGTATCGCTGTAGCGTCGGATACGCCGTTTTGTTGACGTTGACTTTCTTCTCTTTGTAGTAGTTCCTTTCTTTCTGCCCGACGTTGAACGCCGCTTCCGATTGGACTTGTCGTGGTCTAAATAGACGTCGTCACTGAGAACCGAGTCGGCACTTGACGCATCAGACTCTTCGGGATCTTCGGCACCAGAGTATTCGCTGCTACTGGATCCACTGCTGCTGCTCACCACACGCCGTTTTGATGGCACTCGCTGACGTCGTCGACTCAGCAGCTCGCTGCCTCCTGCAGACAATTGCTTGATACTGAGTGCCTTCAGTGATTTTGCTTTCTTTGAAGATGATCCGCTCGACTCTTCGTCACTGTCGGATGACACAACAATAACATCGCCGTCTTTGCTGAGAATTCGAGCGATCGCTTTTTCGCTCTTCTTTTGCTCCAATCCCCTGACGGTGCAACGTCGAACATGCTTGCGGTTCAGACCCAGCGATTTCGCGATTTCTTCTCGTTCTTTGGCATTTCGCTGCTCGACAAGTTCGGGATCGCGGTCGCCCGACACCCACGCATGCATCTCGTGCACCACTGCCATCTCTTTCGGATCGACAAGCACGCTGGAAGTCTTTGTCATTGTTGATGCCTGTGCTGGGTCTCTCGTTTTCGTCTTGATGGCCTCGTTCAATTGCGTTTTCTTGTTCTTGGCAATCTCTTGGTCGTCTTCATCATGGCTCGACCCATAGCCTCGAAGACCAATGTCCAATGAATCCATGAGTTCGTTGACTTTCTCATCGCTCGCCAACGATGTCGTGACTTCCACATTCATCGTAGAACCCGTCAAAGCAATGGAGCAAGGCGAAGAAGCCAATAAAGACGTGGACGACGCAGAAGCCGCCACGGAAGTGGTCGGTGTGGCGGCCGAAGTCACCAACAGCGCGGCGAGCGAAGAAGAACTTGTAGTGCTCAGGACTGCTGCTACAGTTGGTGTCAGCGTGGTTGACAGAGCTGATGGTATG
Organism: Paralagenidium karlingii; assembly: GCA_027475765.1. Lineage (NCBI taxonomy): Eukaryota > Oomycota > Peronosporomycetes > Paralagenidium > Paralagenidium karlingii. Next base: position 165,793 of record JAMFLO010000025.1, read on the forward strand.
GTTCCACCATGCAGAATCTCTGGTGGCATCTCAATTGGCTTTGGCGGTGGAGGCGACGTGTGCGGTGTGGATAGCTGTGGGCTCTCGGCTTCCAGCAAGGACCGCATGTCATCAGCATTGACATCTGCCAGGAACCCCAACGGGTCCGCCTCATGGGCGTCTTTGTTGAGTACTTGCAGTTGCTGTTGTTGCTGTCGAAGCGCCTGGACACGTTGCTTTTGCTGTTGCCGTTGAAAGTCGAGAAAGACCACGTGGGCGTTCACGCGATCCAACACTTGGGCGGCCACTTGACGCCGCCTCGCTTCCTCATGGTCGACCACTTGCTTCACACGTCGCTTCTCCTCTGTCCATTCCACCGTATCCATTTGTGTCACCCTTGAAGGTTTCCCGTGTAGGTTTCCCTTGTGGGTTTCCTTTTTGCGACAAGAAGAGCGAGATGAAGAAGAAGCAGAAGCAGAAGAAGAAGCAGAAGCAGAAGAAGAAGAGCGGAATGGATTGTTGGAGTGCGCTGCGCCGCTCACACTCGCTCACTCACTCGCTCACTCACTTGCCAGATACGCAACGAGCCAACGGTAAGAAACAAGTGCAAGTGGCACTTGGTGTGGTACACCAAAGCTTCACCTTGCACCAAATTCGATATTTTGGTGTATAAAACATGTTGGATTGGAGTCTAAGGAGGAAAAGTTTGATTCAGTGGCGGCAGTGAATCAATCAGAGTGTCGTAGTGGAGGCTGATTCTGATTCGACGCGTGGGCCATTTACAATGCAAATGGCCCATCAACGGCCGGCCTTCATCCAGTTGAGGTGCTGCGGTACAATGGACAGCGTGTCGATTGCCCAACGGCTCAAGAAAGCAGCAGTCGACCATACTGTTTTTTAATGCGCGCAAACGAGGTGTGGGCACGGGGAGAGCAGGTGCATACCACAACAAATGCGTATCAAACAAGACCGTGGTGCGTGCCATGAATCAGCGAGGCCTTGAGCTTTTTCTCTGTGTGGACGCGGCGGATGCCACTGATATACACGCGTTTCGTGTCAATCACTTCGTAGTTTCCGTCGGGATGAAGCTGGAGCGGCCAGACGACCGTGGAAACATCCACTGCCATGTACAACGGGATGACCTCTGCCAGCAGCAACAGCCAGAGATCTTTGGTGCGAATCAAGAAGCGCTGGTGAATGATGGTGAAGCCACAGCGTAGATCACGTTGGCGGGGTTCTTACGACTCTTGTCGATGCTGGCCGTGGTGGGTGGCATGTCCCACACGATGTGAACTGCTCTGGTTTCATCAAGGCATTTACGCACAAAGGTTGACAGATGCACCGCTTGGATTTCCGGACCGATGGTCGCTCGACGACGTTTGACCTGCAAGCACTTGATCCGAACCACCTCCACTGCCACTGGCACCGCAACCCAAACGAAGATGAAGTGCAGCCAGTTGAATCGTGGGGTGCTACACCCAGTAAACCCATGTGCACAAGACTACTGCAGTGGCAAAACCGATGGCGATTGAGAGCATGCATCCAGGCTTGCACAACGACGCTTCCAAGACCATGCGCACCCACGGCAGTGCTACAAGCGACACGCTCATGGACACCCCACAGAGGACGTAGAAGTACAACAGCCATGCTTGACCCGAATTGATTTTCCACGAGAAGATGGTGCGCATGATATCCTGTTCATAGTAGGCTGAAATGACGATTTGGACCACCAGTGATCCAAACATACCCACTCGCGACATGTTGTACAACGCGTAATGACCAAACCGAGGATCCAAGCGAAAGTGCACGAGCCAGATCATGGCAATGGCAATGACCAGCTCAATCTTGGCAATCAGCGCAATGGTCGGAATCCGAATGGTATATCCGACGCCAAACCACCCAAGAACACCGTTGCGCAGGTACAGACAACAGTCGACGGGCCATGAGGTCTCTTTGATGGCGTACTTGCCAATGCTATCTCTGGAAGGGAAAGGATGGAGAATGAGTAGAGCTCCGGTAGTGGATTGAAAGACTTGGTAGGTGAAGGCCGACGCCCAAGCTGGCAACCGTGGTGATCACACAGTCCGTACATTGAGCCACCATCGCGTCCCATGAGAGCAATACAAGGAGCGTCTGGTCGAAACGCTGCTTCGTCAGGACTTGTTTGAAGAGCATTCGTTAGATTCAGACTTGCCTGTGGATCGTTCGACGAGAGAAATGAATACACAAGGCTGTCGTCAAGCACACCAAACGTACCCGGTGCGAAGAGCCACTCTTGGTGGCTCGTTGCTATGCATTGCTTTGCGCGGAACTGAACGGACGGAGCCTGAACGCGTTGCTCAAATGAGGTTCGTGGCTTGAGAGGTTCGTGGCTTGAGAGGTTCGTTGTGAGTAGTTAGTGCGCGGTGTTTAGCTTTGGTTTTGGTCGGCATGAGCGCAAAGATCTGTTGCATGGTATGGATTTCACAACGGGACCTGGCAAGAACCAGTTGCCGCAACTCATGAGGAGGAGCTGTAGATCCTCCTCCCCCTGCAGACAAAACCATGTACGCCCGTCCGTTCCAGCATGGAAGAAGTGTTTTTGGAGAGCCAACGTTGGCTCTCGCTTTCGCCCAGCACACAACTCATTAATTGAACCTATGGTTGTTCATGCGATTGTGCGATGGATGCGTGCGTTTCACATGGTTACGTGGGCTGCTGCTGGTAATGAGGTGAACTCAGTTCCGAGAAAACGCTGGCTGGTCTCCACTTAGCCAGACCACCTGCTCGAAGGTAGTGGTCCTTTGCGCCATGGGATATCAATATTAGCCTAGGATTGCTGACCAGACAAACGCGCAACGTATTCCAACAACGCAACAGATTCCACACGAGAGCCTAGCAGTTCTTTCTGATTGGATTCAATTCAGTCAGTGCCTGGAGGTGATGAATCACGAGGTCGACCTTCCGCTGCTGACAGACCCCCTGACTACATCACAGGCGTTAATGAAGCTCTTCCTGCTCGTCGTGGAGGACACCTAAGCGAAGGATCACATCGTGATGACCTTGACACGGGGGTCCGGCGTCATCAGGTTGTGGCGAGAGCGAGCTGCTCAACGGCGATGCATGCCTGCAGAAGGGATGATCCGGAGATTTAAATGCTGTATTCACTTGATGATCACCAGAACAACGGTCTCGTTGTGTGGCGGGAGGGGGGATTCTACCGCCTACTACACAAGATTCGCCATTTCAATCAGAATCCGATCCACTGCTCGAGCCACTTGATCCGCTTGAGGAATCATCGCTGCTGTCGCTATCGCTATCACTGTCGCTATCACTGTCACTTCCACTAGATGAAGAAGATGAGGATGACCCGCTCTCGCGGTCCTTAGTGAGCTGTTGTGCCATGATCATTTTCGGTGCATTCTTCAAAAACTCCCGCAATTCGCCAGTGAGACCACCGAGACCAATCGATGTGAAGAAATTGATGGCAAAACGTGTGTTGCGTGGGTTGTCGCGCGGGAACATGCCCGCAAACACATGCTGCATGTACTCGTCCTGAAAGCGAGCGCGCAATTTGGCCAGACCCAAGTGTTCACTGAGCTCTTGGCACAAAATCTTGATGAAAATTCGACTGGAAGAAGTGGTATCGTCCTCGTTCAAACGAATGTACTCAAACACGGTCCACGGCAACGCGTCCGTGAACAGCAAATGGGCAAAAAACTTGGCCACGTTGCGCAGTTTGTTGGTTTCCAGGCGATGAATCAGCGCGTACTGGTTGGCAAAACACTCATCAAAGCTGTCCTGGTATTCACGTTTGATCAAGCAAAAGCGTTGACCCAGCAACCCATAATACCGCAGATAGGTGCGCTCTTGGCTGCAACATTCAATCAACATGGAGCATATCTCCTTTTCTTGACCGGGACGAATGTTCATGCGTAGCAGCTTGTGCGCACATTCCTCATGGCTCACACTCGACATGATGGTCAAGTAAATGGTACGACGCAGATTCACCAAATCCTGTTCTGTCATGTCTTGAATCGGAGCAGCTTCGCTAGTCGCGGGGGCTTGTTGTTCCTCCTCCCCTTCCTCATCTTCTTCTGACCCGGACTCATCCTCACCAGATCCAGACTCGGACTCCGAGTCGGACTCACCGAGAATCTCTTTCTTGATTTCCCGCCAAAGCGTCTCGTTCTTCTCAAACTCAGGATCAAATCGGAATACATCCAGCTTGTCTTCGCGATCAATCTCGTCCTCCAAGGCAATTTCATGGGTGATCTGATCACTCGATTCCACCAGGTCCAATTGTGCGTGAACGGCTGGGTAGTCGGCAAAACCACCCTTTCGGATCGCAAACAAGGCTTCAATGGTGTACTGCACCCGCTTATCGATTTCTCCTTCATGCAAAATACCACGGAATCGTTCGAAGATTGCACGTAGACCCTCAGGACAGAGCTCGTTGAGAATCTGACCGACTTCTTTCGTGAAATTCACTGCAACTTCGACTGAGTCATCCGTCGGATTAGAAAGCAACAGAGTCAGCACTTCCAGCGCCAACAACTCGTGGACCACTTGTTGATTCACCAGATGCGCAATGAATCGCACCAACGCGATGGCCACCACTTTATCACCGCGCTTGAAGCTTCGACGAAATCGGTCCACCACTCTCTTGATCAACAGTTCTCCATTCTCAGGCATTTTCGTGTTGATCACGGCCACGAGGGCAGCGTAAATGTGGGTAAAACCTGGAGAGGCCAATTGAGCTTTCATAATCGAACGAGCCAACAAACCGCGGCCACGCACCAAGTTCTCTTGAAACAGCTCTGGGATAATATTGGCGATATTCGACACGTTCACCTTGTTGATGATACCATTTAGACTCTTTCTCAACGCATCCCAAGTCATGCGCTGGTACTCTTGTGAGGTTTTGTCCGTGACTTGCTTCTTCATTTGAGCAAGTTTGAAAGGAGGAATGTAAACACCACCGGTTCTTCCGCTACGCGCATCGTTCAGAAGACCTGCCCAAGCTTTGGCCGATCGTTCTCTTGTTGCAGATGCTTCACTGTCTTGTGCTTTGGAGTCCGTAGGTTCCTGGCTGGCGCGATCAGATTGCTGTTTCTTCTTGGGTGAAGTGATTTTGGTTTTTCGCGGAGGTGTTCTATCCGAGTCGCTGTCACTATCGCTTCCACTTGATCCAGAACTGGAGCTCACACTTCTCGAGCGACGTCGCTGACGTTTGCGGCGTTTGCTCTTCTGTTTCTTGTCGCTTTTGTGTCGTCTAGGAGGCGTGCGAGCGACTCCATCGATAGAAGTCGCGCTATCCTTTAGCGTCTGACGCGGAGGTGTACGGTCGGGATCAGAGCTGGAGTCACCGCTTTCAGAACTGGAGCTACTACGACTGGGGCTTCTCGATTGCCGACGCTTCTTCGCAGCTTGTTTGCCTGGTGACATTACGTCTGTTTCCTGTTTAACTCTTGGTGGTGTACGTTGACTCGGAGACTTTTCGGAAGTTTTGCGTGGTGGGGTTCGATCAGGATCGCTGTCACTTGCATTCTCGCTTGTGCTCTCACTCCCCGAAGACTTGCTTCTGTGGTGTCGTTTGGTGGGTGTCCGGGCATCGCTAGCCTGCTGGTTTTCCATTTTCACCGGCGTTTGCTTTCCTTCTCTGGCAGCGCTCGTCGGCACACTCGCGCGACTCGAAACATCAGGTTCCTCTCCGTCTTCTTTATGGCGGGAGGATGACTTGTCAGGCGAAGAGCTCTGTTTAGGCTTCGGTTCGCTGCTCGGTGCGCCAGTTCGGGGACGAGCACCACTTGACTTGGTCGTGGGAGAATTACCAGAAGACGACGCTCCTGGCTGGCTTCGTGACACGCTTCGACGCGGAGACTTCGCTTTCGTGGCTTGTTCGGCACGACGGGGCGTGGCATCCACAGAGCGTGTCGTGGGCGTTTTCACGCGTCGAGATCGGCTGGGGCTTCGACTCGCACTTGAGCTTGGACTGCGACGTCGCCCACGCGAATCTCGTCGAGGACTTGTACTACGCTTTCGGTCGTTTCCTCGGCTTCGGCTTCGGCTTGGGCTTCTGCTTGGACTTAGTTGTCGTCGTCGGCTGCCCGCTTTGGCGTCACGATTTCGGCTTCGACTTCTAGATCGTTTCGTCTGTTTGGGCGGCGGCGTTCGTCGGGAATTGTTTCTTCGAGGCGAAGCCGATCGACTGCGGGAACGCGATGGTGTCCGTGAACGCGAAGACTCGCGCGACGAAGATCGCGAACGGGAACGAGAACGAGAGCGGGAACTGGATCGCGAGCGAGAACGAGAGCGAGAAGAAGACACGGAACGCGAAGCATCGTGACGGCCATTTCGATGGCGATATCGTCCATTCCCATTGCGCAACGGAGAAGAATTCCTTCTGTCTCGACTGCGGCTTCTGCTGGGACTTGGTCTACGAAAGCGACGGTTGCTGCGACTGCGACTGCGACTGCGACTGCGACTGCGATTGCGACTGCGACTGCGACTGGCATTTCGACTGGACGGACGTCTTCTCTGGTACTTGGATGAATTGCCGTCTTCTCGTCGCTGTCTCTCCATCGAACGCTCGCTCTCTCGTCGGCGTGGCGTGGACGAAGCCATCTTCTTGGCGGCAAGAGGGGAAGGCAGGTTGGCTGGTTGGTGCGCCACTCGTGACTGGACTTGAGTATAAGTATACTGAAACGCAGAGACATGTGAAGACCAACTTTCCGACAACCTTCGTTCAACACTACTACCATGTCCAGCAGGTGTTCGATAAAGTACGAGAGGTTCATGAAATGCAACTACCTCACTTCATGCAGTTCCTGTCGTTGAAGGAAGATTTGTGACTTGTGCTTATTCTCTTTGGCTGAATGAAGAGTCAACTCACACAACTGGAATTGTAGCGATGGACTTGCTATGTGGAAGAACGCAGAATTGTTGACATACAGAACAATTGCTCTGAATGCGCAGAGTCTTTTTGACAGCGATGAATGGTCCGACTCTCGAGGCAAAGACCAAATCCATGAGAGGGCTTTCTCTACGTCGTCTTTCCACTTGCTCATATGGCATTCAATCCACCTTCCACGTCCACTTCCGCTGCTTCGTGCTCCGCCAACCACTGCATCACATTCACAAACGTTCCACTACAAGCACGACAAAACGCTTCTTGGATGTTGAGCACCTGCCGAGCTTTCTCCTTCGACAACAGAAACTTGACCACTTGCAGATGGCCGCTGCCAGCGGCTTCGAGAAACGCTTGAGCCATATCTTCGTCTTCCACATGAGTCTTGTCATGAATGAATCCCATCACCCGCCAATGACCATTCCTAGCAGCATGTTGAAACGCCGTCTTGCACGATTGCAGTTGCTCTCCAAACAGAGAGAACAAGTATTTCACAATGCGGAGATGACCATTTCCAGCGGCTGCTTCGAAGCCGCAATTGGCCAACGTTCCGAGTTGATGCTCAAAGAAAAACTGAACCGTCTTGAAGTGACCACAACGTGCAGCATGGCGAACGAAAGAGTCATTGAATCCAGCCACTTTGCGTTCATGGAGTGCCTCTAGCAACGGTACGAACGGGCGAGACTGGCATACGATGTTGATGATCCGACTAAAGTCTTCTCCTGTCAAGTCCCGTTGAGGTTCTTGACAGAGAAGCAAGCGAAACACGGCGAACATGCCGCGACACTTGTAGAGACTGTACATGTGGATCGGCGTGTCTTTCAACTCGTCGATGAGGCTCCCCAATTCTTCACGCCTGTTTTCGTCGAGATTGTTCTGTCGAAAGTGCTCGACCAGACACTGTGCGATTGCCAAGTGACCACCCAGAAACGCCTGCTTCATTGCTTCACGATAGTAACCTTTGGCATCCAGTGGCACTGTCAACAAAAACATGAGCATGGGGACATTTCCCGTCCTGGCGGCGTTGCAGAGAGCTTCAGCTGGAAATGGTTGGCCAACAAGTGATACGATGTTGACTTCTTCTTGAAGAAACCGCACCATCTCCAGCTGACCGTTCACCAATGCTAGATCCACCATGAACGAAGCGGGGTTGGCACCATGACGGATCAAGCGCTGGACCACGTCAATATGTCCATGAGTGCACGCCATTGAAAGGGCTTCTCGAAAGATTGCCTGGTCTGGCTTCAAACGGTGGACCAACCACTCGGTTTTCGTCAACTCACCGACTTTACACGCGCAAATCAGCAGTTTGGGATCGTGTGGGAACTCGTGGAATCTCTGCGCAAGCCATTCGAATTCTCCCAGATCTCGTTGCGTGACCAGCAGCTCCACCTTGGGACCCGCCGGTAAAAGACTTGAAAGGTTCTCACGGCGGCGGCGGTTTTTGGTGAGCAGGTCAATCGATCCCACGAGTCGAAACTGAGCTGCGCGAACTGCACATTCGCGGATGGTTCGCACATCGTCTTCTGCCAGATGGAACACTTTGACCAAGTACTCGACCACTTGTTGGTGGCCATTTGAAGCGGCTCGACACGCTAACGACTGGATGTCGACGGTGTATCTGCCTTTTTGACCAGCAGAAAACTCCATGAGAAACTGGAGCACTCGAAGATGACCGTGTTGAGCTGCTTCTGCGAGAACCAGGTTGGAGCAGCTCACTCGCCTTTCTTCCAGCATCCATTGAAGAGCTTTCAGATGGCCATGACGAGCCGCCGCTTCCGCGACGGCCGACGACCTGTAAGTGTTTGCGTAAAACACAGGACCCTTTACCATCAGAAATTTTAGAAGCTTCATTCTGTTGGTCGCAATCGCCACTTCCATTGCTTCCTTGACGGCTGACACGGAAAATCCGCCACCCAGAGGACACTTTGGGTCCAAGATCAGATACTTGAGCAACTCCAAGTCGTTGTAGTGGACGGCATCCCTCAATTCGATGGCGCAGACATCCACAAGACACAACGAGATGCAACGCAGCACATGCAGCAACGATTCCACGGGGTCACAAGTAACCTTCACGATCGTCAGGGGGAGCATTGGTCCGCTAAAATAGCGCTTTCAACAACCGTCTGGTGCCACCACACGGCTTTTGTGCTGATAAACTGGATGCGGAGCCCGTGGTCATAGAAGATTCCTTCCGTCCTGGGATGAACAAGACAGCACAACGTTCGTGATGTGCATCATGTCGAGTTCTCTAAGTCAGTGCCAGCGCAATGAGGCTGTCAAGCATCCGATGGAGAATGCTAGCAAAAGGACCATCGGGTCCGCCCTTGCGAAAACGAAAAGGAATGGTTGGTGGACACACGGCGACGATGAAAATCGTATCATCACCAGCGGTGACGATAGGACAAGCAAGAAGCACGCGGCCTGATAGACATGTGGACAAGTACCCTCATGACTCATGCTCATACTCACAAGAGGTCAATGGTATCTCTGTCGCCACAGTCCCATTGCGTGTGCCATCAAAGGGTCGGCCACAAAGAGACGGCATTGTGTTGACACATCCAGTTAATTCAACCATAAGAGTGTGCCCAACCGGTAGGAGTTGACAATCACAAGACATCTAGGACTTGCTGTGTAAGACGACCACACGTCAGCGCGCGCGCTCTCTCTACAGTTTCGCCACGGCGGCGACGGGAAGATTTCGAGGTCGTTCTCGGAACAAGGGCATGCTCTTCTTGAACTCGTTCACGTTGGTGATGCAGACGCGATTTGGAATCGTTGATGGCTCTTCTTGGTGCTGTTGGCCGAGCAGCATGCTGGCTGTCATGCAAGTCTGCGCACTGGTCGACGTCGTGGCATGATTGGTCTGCCAAATGCTTGGATCCAACTGCACCAGTTCGTGCGCATTGCCATACAGATGGACACTGAATTTGCTTCTTCTTGGTGCATTCTTGCCAATGAACGTGTCGAAAAACTCGAGAATGTCGCGCAACAAGAGCGTTTGAACAAGCGCCGCGAGGGTCTGACGACGATCAAACACGTAGGTCTCGTTGGCGATCTCATCCCAGAAGCGATAGCATTCTTCAGACTCGCGCTTGGGCTTCTCAAGCAACGCGCCGACAACCGCGTTCACGTGTTTCTACGATACGCACAGCAAAGAGAGCATTAACACCAAATACAACGGATGAAAGCGAGGGCTCATGGGCATCTCACCTGGAAGAGTTGTTGGTCCATTTCTTCTAACAGTTCCCGCAATGAGACCAAAAAGTGTTCAATGCGAGCTTCCAACACCGCGGGCGAAGCAACATCCGACTGGATAATGATGCGGAAAGCTTCAATGCCTTCATGCTTGGACGGCCCGCTGAACACGAGGTACCCCAGTTGTTCTTTGGTGCGCAACTGGTTGAAGCAGGGTTCCTTGGCCAAATGCGCAAAGAGTTGCAGCCGCGCACTCAACGCAAAACTCTCCATTTCCATCTGAAACAAACAGCAAATCGCCGAATTGCAATTGTCCTCGTTCCATTCTTTGTCCTGGTACACATACTCCGTGTTACTCGCCAGAGAAACAATGCGAGGTTTGAGCACTTGACTCTCCATCAACGGCAGGCACTTTGGCGGCAGTTTCGGGTTGAAACAGCGTGGGCAACAAGCAAAAGCCATGGAATCGGAGCGACCGCGCACTTGCGTTTGTATAGGCTCCTCGTCTTCTTGACCTTTTGTGGAAGACAATTTGGCGTTGTCCCCCACTTGCATCTGAACAGCAGCCGAGTGATGGAAGCGCTTGAGGACATGGTTCATCAACTCAACAGCACGGTCTCGTTGCAGATTGCCATAGAAAAAGGCTTCGATGAACAGCTGATGGAAAAGACGATGCAAATGCTCCACAAAATCCTCCATCTCTACGCGTCGAATGGCGTCGATTTTCTCCTGCACCGACCACCGTGATGTCTGCAGGATCCAATTGGTCAGGTACACTGCGTGCTGATACGGTTCTTCCAGAAAAAAGTTTTCAAAGAGTTTGGTGAGCTTCTCTTTGATGCGATCAAACTGTTTTCGCTTGGAGTTGACAAAGCTCGAGAAATCGCACCGTCCACAACTGGAGCAACAGTTCCGCATGGTTTCAATGATTTTGCTCAAGAGCAGCGGGAGTTTGTCGTGGTAGCCAGTCACGATCAACTCCATCGCATGGTTGTTGAAGGTCAACGAGTATTGCATCCCGGCCAACTCCGCATCGTACGAGAACTCCGTCAACTCGTCTTTAAGGAATCGTACAAACAGTGTTGTCAGCACTGCTTCATACGGATTGGAAGCCAAAGTCGGCGAGTAAAAGTGGAAACACAGCGTCATCTTGGGCTTCATGAAAGTAGTCCCAGGCTTGTACCACAAACGACACTTGGCATCATCGCGAAGCACACTGGGTGGCGAGGTGGTGGGTGCATTGGCTGCTAGCGTCGAAGTGCTTGCAGAAGCTTTGAGGTGTTCTGGATGACACACAATGTCAAAGTTGGTGGAAATAAACTCGTTGGGTGTTGGAAGGAAAAACCGAGTGGAAGAGTCCGGAGTGGTGCCTTCTTTGGCTCTTTTGCATTTCGCAATCAATTCCGTATCGATTTCACTGTTGGGCGTCAGTGTGTACTGCGTCTGGTACCATTTCTCGACGCTTCTGGTCTCGCCTTCAAACTTTTTATTGACGACAGTGAGAATCATGTTCTGAGGCACCAGAAACTGGGTCAGGATCTCTGCGATTCGGTCAGGTTCGTACTTGTCCAACAATGAGCTTCCGGACACGATCTTGCGAGTTGGAAAGTGATGCATTCGTTCAGCCAATCGACTGGTGTACCCGATGGGTGTTTCCTTGTTCTTGAATCGAAAATCAATCAGCGCGATGCTTTGGGTTTCATCAAAAATCCATTTGTCCAACGGAAGTTGTTTGCACAGCATTGCCAAGTACTCGTAGACCACCAGCACAATTTCTTCCACGTGGTTCATACCGTTCTCTGTGGCTTCAATGCGCACCGCGAACAGACTCCAGTCTTCAAAGTCACGAAATAGTCCAGCTGAGAGTTCGTTGGCCCACTTCTCCTGCTTGAGAAACGACAAAATCGAGCCTTTGCCCTCGTGGCCAATCAAATGGGACAAAACGCTGCTCGGTTTGGACTCATAGAAAGCTTCTTGCGATGGGAGTGGCCACGAGAGTTCGATCAGGCGCAAATCCTTGACCGGAACTACTTGCAACATACAGGGCAGATTTCGCTCATCAAACGGCTTGCATGGCGCCACCGGTGGCACCACCGCCAAAGGAGCTGGTGGCGGTGGTGGTGTCATCGAGTTTTTCGCTGGATCGGCTTCCAAGGTCTGGCGACTTCGGTTGTTTTCCGGAATCGCGCTGAACAACTCCACCGCCCATTGCTTGAGCACCGAGAGCTGTTCTTTGCCAAGCAACACCAGTTTCATCTTGTTGGCCGCATAATTCTCGTGGTAAAACTGCAACAACTTTTGGCGCACATCGATTTGTTGCTGCTCCGGGATGACTTTGAGCGTTTGCAGATTGCCCGTCCCAAATTTGGCAAAGTCATGGTCCTGGTGGCAAATGGTTTTCTGCAACAAATACAATCGGCGCATGTCGTTTTGCAGATTCTTCGAATGCTCGGCGTTGACGGCATTCATTTCGCGTTCGGTGGCGCTGGCCGTAAACAGCGGCGAAATGAAGAAATTGGCGAAAATGTCCAGCGCTTCCTTGAAAAAGTCGCTCAAAATGTCAAAGTAAAAGTTGGTGTTGGTGGCCGAAGTGGACGCATTGGACCGCCCGGAATGGGCCGCCAAAAACTGTTTGTAATGGTTTTCCTGTGGGTACTTGGTCGTGCCGAGAAACAGCATGTGCTCCAGGAAATGCGACAGCCCTGGGATCTCCCGTGGGTCTTGTTGGTGGCCTACGTGCACGTCCATGGCGGCCGAGGCCTTTTCGGTCTTGGGGTCACTGATCACCAGCACTTGGAGGCCATTGGGCAGGGTCAGACACTCGTAGTCGCGTTGGTCCTGGGCGGAGATTTCAATGCCGTTGCGCAGCACGACCGACTTGCTTTTCTCTCCCGCGTGAATGCTCTCCATGGCCATCGTAAATGGTGTGTCAGTCCGTCCGTCCGTCCGTCCGTCAGCCAAACAACCCAACCAACACGGCGTCCGCAACGCAGCACTCAGCAACTCGTCGCGATCCGACAATGAGCAAAATCCCTTTTGACGTGGAGCAAAAGCAAGGATGAAATTGGTGTGGTCCACACATTAGTGTTGACGACAATGGTACAGTGTACCACCCATGGGCCTATGCCCAGGGGTAGGTGCTTTTCCCCTCAAGGTTCTTCTGTTGTTCTTGGGATCTTGCCAAGAGCCCCATACGAGAAGATGATGCTCATGGCGCAACCAGATTATCTCAAAATGCCGCTGAACCCCAATGAGGCTGCCAGTGGAAAGAGCTCCATGGCCATGTCCTCTTTGTCTTCAGAGGACCACGGCATGGACTCGACGTCGTTCTCCAATGCGCCGATTGCTGCGGAACCCACATTGTATCAGCAGTGAGTGGAATGGTCGATGGCTGTAATGGTGGTGACTCTGGCAAGGTTACCTCCCCGCCCCGCTCTTGACGCACGTATTAAGTGGGATGTTGGTGATGCTTTTTTGCGGTGAATGGTGTGCAGACTGATGCGACTGGATGCGGCGTCGCTGTTGCGGTTCACGCGGTACATCAATGTGATTCTGGCCACTTTACAAGCGTTTGCAGGCTTTTTTGGCCTGTTCGATCTCGCGCGACTCGACATCACCAGCTTTCTCATCTCGGTCTACGTCGTGTACGGTGGTTGTTTCGTTCGTCTTTCGGATTGCTGGCTTGTCTTTTGTCTCACGGTCTTGTCTGGTGGCGGTATTGTATAGCATTTTCGCGTTGCTCATGTTGGCTTTCGAGTGTCGTTTCGCGTCCATGGAGCCAAAGATCCGCGAGCTGTTTGGCTTTCTCTTTACATATCGTGGCCGCACGGCTTTCATTTTCATGTGAGCTGTCGCTTTCCCGTTTCTCCACTCTGCCAGAGTGACGTGATAGGATGACATGTGCCGTGTTCCCCGTAGGGTTGGCTTCATGGACTTTGGCATCGAAGGCACCTTTGCGACCCTCGTGGGTTATTGCATGTGCGCCAACGCGTTTCTCAACTGCTTCATCATGATGTGTCACCGCGAATTCCGCAATGGCACGCTCTCGGGAGACATGGACCCGACAGTGAGCTATGGATACTACTCCCAGGAGGCGGCTGAAGTTGTTCGTAACAATCCCCAGATGGTCAGCCAGGCACAACAATTTGCCTACCAGCAAGTGGCGCAAAACCCACAATACGTGACGTCCATAGCACAAAGTTATGTAAGCCCCAACGTCATCAACAATACCAATGCCAATGCAAGCGCTGCTGGCGGGTACGTGCCGCCCACATTACACTCTAAAGCATGAGTTAGTGTCTGTCAGTTTGTGCATGTTGTGCTGCTTCGGCTCCTTTTCAGTTAACATTGTCGATTCAATGAGCCACACATAGCTTGTCCATGAGCGTGGGGCTGCTTCTATGGCATCTAATTTCGGTGGTTAACAGTTCCATCATCCAAACTTTCTCTGTTCGTTGATGGCATGGCGTATAGCGTAGTGTGCATCCATTCAGCACACTACGCTTTACGCCATGCCATCAACGAACTGACTGGAATTCAGGTTCCGATGAAGACCAGAACAACATGGCAGGATCATCAAACTCATGATGAGCCAAGGGATGGTAGCAGCGTGGCTTTCCTCATTGCTACAATTAAAAGTGTTGTTGGCCATGGTTGACCTCGTCGCGCGAGTCACCACGCTGGTTGGACCTCCAGCGCACACCGTCAACGTATGTTCCAGTCACTGCCACCGTTTATCGTTTATCGTGTACGTTGCATCGGATCGTTTCTACACCACTTGCGATGCTTGAGTCCTCGATGCTACAGCTCATTGGGGAGTTCTGCTTCCAGAGCTCCCAATGAAGACGCGCCATCAACGATTCTCCAACCGCAGCAAGTGGGCGATCGCCTTTGTGATCGCAACGTGCTGTTTGCTGATCGGATTCGGCTTGAATCATTTGCCAACCTATGCTTTAGTAGCCAACAGCACTCCACGACATCTTGCACTCGCGGCCTAGCAAGGCTGTCGCACCCACCAAACT
Source organism: Paralagenidium karlingii (assembly GCA_027475765.1). Classification (NCBI taxonomy): domain Eukaryota; phylum Oomycota; class Peronosporomycetes; genus Paralagenidium; species Paralagenidium karlingii. The sequence continues at coordinate 180,880 of JAMFLO010000025.1, forward strand.
CACGTCAAAGCAACACCAGCGACAACACTACCAACTGTCAAGCCAACATTGCCGCGCATGAACCACCAACAGTTCGTGAGTAATCTGCGTCAAGGTCGGATTGAGCAAATTTGCGTGATCGCGAGTTCCGATCACGGACCAGCAGTCGACAAGAACGACTTGCGACCCTGCGACCATCTCCACAGTGCCACTGTTGAACAGGGTCAC